>CM046344.1:6927029-7359536 GCA_025403435.1 Artocarpus heterophyllus
TCTCCCTCTTCTCAGGTCCAGGAATTTAGGTTGCTAAAAAAATTGTGAAGAAATAAATTTAGGAAAAAGAAAAATATTACTGTTAAATTTCCAATTGCCTCTTCTGGTGGGCAGAAATGTGTCATGGAACATCAGCGAACCTTAATAATAATGACAATAATGCATGTCTAAGAGTCTTAACAAGAGACGTGTAAAAATGTGTAGAGTATTTAGACTTATATAATTTATGAAAGTAATCGTTTTTTTTTTCTCTCTCTCTCTCTCTCTCTCTCTCTCTCTCTGTGCAAATATGTCACTTTCTCACACTTTCTCTTGCTCTAGAGAAACGCGAAGCATTAATAACGTTCACGCGTCAGACACACACATGCACTAACAAAGAACCGAGAAAGACATCTCTCTCTCTCTCTCTCTCACATGTATGATTCTCACAGCTTTTCTTGTTAGAATCTAACAAAGCTTGCAAACAAACAAGCATCTATTCTTTTCAAAATTTCTATTCTTCAATATATCTATATATATATATATATATCTTCGGGAACGTGCACATTTGACAAGTATAGAAACAAAATTCCATGGTCAGGAAAATCTCATCTATATATCGGAAATTAGGAGATTATCATTCACGTACAATAATAGCTAGAATTTATTGGCGTGTTGATCGATGGATTAATACTTAGCAACGAAATGCTTATCTTTTTTTTTTTTTCTTTTGTTTGTTTTCCTTGATTCTTTGTTGAGGTGCTCTTTAGGGATAGGCTTTTTTCCCGAGAGTTTTGGCTTGATTTCAAAGTGGTTTATATTCAAATTGCTGAAGTCATTATCAAAATGGGGTAAGAGTGACATGTTTGGTTTAGGTCATTGTCTCAAGAAAACACCCACACTTTTCCTTTCTTTCGGCAAGGATTAGATGAGGGTTAAACATGTACAAAGAACAACCAATTACTAATTGAATTCCTATAGCACGACATAGAGACTATTTCACCTGGGTCCCTTTTAATTTCCTTCGATTCAAAAATACAATTTTCTAATAAAACTTCATTCAAAGTTGTCATGCAAAAGAAAAAAGAAAGGGTTAGACTTAGACCCAATTACTTTATGAAATTGTTTCATATTAAAAGATCAATTGGGTCCAAACTTTGAAGGAAAAAAAATGTTGGGTCCAACTTAATTAGAATATTCTCTTTCGTAATTTATTTAGAAAAAAAGGTTTTTTCTCATTTGCAAACTAATGTATTGAAATGTATTCTCACTAATGACCCAAATCCCCGGCCTTAGAGAGAAGCGAGAGAGAGAGAGAGAAAAAAAAGTGTTCTAGCCGGAGTCTTGGATTCACCCTCTAGGAGTGTCCCTAGCCTTTAGGTGATATTCATAGTTGCAAGGCACAAGCGTTGAATCTAAGGGAGCATTTACTAATTGGGACTTGAATTTCAAGAAGGAGAATAAATTCTTTTTAAGTTCAAATTCTATGCATTGTGTCACGTAATGTTAGTCTTTGATTTTAATTTTCACAAATTAGTCCCTAAATTATTGATTTTCGACCACGTTGTTCCTAACATTTAAATTAGCATATGACTTTTGAAATTTCTTGAAGATAATCATATCCTACTTATCGCATAGTAATCGTTTTTTTTCAAAAATCATTAAGTTAAATGCAAAATTTCTATTCTTTAAGTGTTTTAACAATAATCAAAAGAATATTTTACATTCAGCATAACTATTTTTGTAAAAAAAAAAAAAAGGAGAGAAAAACCAATTGTTACGCATATAGAACATGATAATCCCTGCTGAAATCTTAAAAATCCTTCCTTTATTTTGGTATCAGGGACTAAAGTAAACCGATGCATATGATTCAAGGATTAATAGTGTTAATAACTCTTAAGGTTGAAATAGAAATAATTATCTAAGTATGAGATAATTATTTATCCAATTTGGATAAAGATTGAAATTGATTGATTATTCAAAGAGTGGATAAAATATTATTTAAATAGATAATTACTAAAAATTGCTTAATTAACTATATAAGGCATTTGGAAAACCTAGTTCAAACCATTTCTCAAATAGTATAAAGCAAAAATAAGCTACAACATGACGCTCTAGCATGCTACAATATTTTGAGCTAAAATGGTTCAAATCAATAGTTTGAATTAAAGTTGCCAAGTACTCTATTAATATTTTATCTTAGGATATCTTCTAGTCCAATAGCGGTCGGTTAGAAAGAAATTGGATATAGAAGATTTGTTAAATAGATAGATGCATGCTTGATCTTTAGTGTACCTTTTTGCATAACTTGTTTTTGTGGAATCCAATTCACACTCTTTCCTTTCGGGTTGAACTGGTTAATTATCAATGCGGTATTTTTTTCTTGTCGGAGGCTGTGTTTTAGATTGGTACGTATTGTCATGAATTTTAATCATTCTATGGAATAAATTTTTCCTAAAAAAATCACCCAAATCAATTTCAAAGACAAGGGTACGTGTGAAACTTAAGTAATCAATTTTCAAGGAAAATAATTAGTTCTCCTATAACATTTCCGAAGAGGATGTATGCAGTTATATATGAATTTAAGAAGCCTTCATGCACCTCTATATAGCAAGACAAATATGAGAATCAATCTTGATATCATTAATATTATCAAGTGTACCGAAACATTGACCAACATTAGGAAGGATTATGAAATCTAGAACTTGATTGCCAAGTACACATCCTTTTTCCTTTAAAAAATGTGTGGTTATAACGAAACCGTCCTGTCTGTAGGTATTTTACTTGGAGTGTGGAGCGGGGAGGGTTAAAGTCCATGAAAACCTAACAAATTACATTAGAGATATGGAGTTTTCTTTATTATAGTGGAGCATTAACGGTCATATTCTTGATGTCTACACGATAATAAAATCAACTTGCCAATATGTTTTCTTTGGTGTAAGTAATAAACATACCTTTTGAAAATATGGTGGAAATCTTGAACTCTTACTAGAAGATATTCACAAAGAAACAAAATAGAGGAAAACTCGAAAAATTCCAAAAAAAAAACTGAGATTAATATTTTATGTGATATTGCGATTGTATTGAAAGCTTTTTAACTTTTTCCTTACGTACAAATCTAGCTAGAGGAAAGAAACTTCAAGCTAAAGACAGATTCATTGAGATTTTGAAATAAAGAGGTAGTAAGTGGGCTTGCATTAAAGTTTAAAAGCTAAAGGGATACATATCTTTTACACACACACATACTTAAGGTTATCTCCTCTCTTTCCTTCAAAAATAAAAAAATAAAAAAATAAAAAACGTCCTCCTTATTGATTTGTTACTTTAGATTATTAATGCACGTGAGGAGGGCATAATACGTGCTATTCATATGGGGGGTAAGTTATGTTGTTGGTTCAATTCAAATATCTTTCATATATATATCCCTTTGCCACTTTCCACAATCACCATTATAAACAACAACAACAACAACAATATTATTATTATTAAGAAAAGAAAGAAAAGAAAATAAAGAAAAAGAGAAAAGAAAAGAAATTAAAGAAAGTCTTCCTCATTAGTAGGCAGTTTGTAGTACTAGTTCCACTCCCCACCCATATGATCAAAGCATATGGTGTCAGTATTATTTCTTTCCTTTGCCTCCACGTTGCCTACTTGCCTTATTGATTCTGCTTGACCTTAATTATAATTAGTTCTCTCTTTCAAATATGCCCTTTTTCTTTCTCGTTTAACTTGTTTGGCACATATCCCATTTCAAATCTATACCTTGTTCACATAGCCCCACATCCCAACTTCGTTACCTACCTTATTAGTTAAGAGTTTCCACGAGAAATGAAAAGAAATATAAGATGAGTTATATAACAATATTAGATTAGGCTTCAGTCTGAGGTTTTATGTTTAAGAAATGTAACGTATAAGATTTTTATACTATGGTAATTCTTTACTTTTTACTGTAGTTATTAAGAGCTTTAAATTGTTCACAATTGTAATTAATGGGTTGAAACTGAAGTTTCAAACACCCCTAATCATGAACACGAGAAGGAAGCTAGTTATTGGGCTTTTAACTTGCTGGCTAGAGAATCTTTACGTGAATTAGATTTGTTTACGGGACTTAATTTTAATTAAATGGGGTTCTCATGTTTCAAACTTACTTGGGCTGCAAAGAAAAAAGAAAAAAAAAAAAAAAGCAGTTTCAATTCAAAAATCCCCAATCACATGCATGACGCATGCAATATTTATTTTGTTTGACGTACAATTCCTAATTTCATCTCTCTCCGTGTTGAATATAATTTTACCTCATTTAACCCGCAAAACGGAAATTGGTGCTCAAAAGGCCACACGTTAAGCAGAGCATAGTTGGTACTTATTAACATTAATCAGGGAATTGAAACAATATTTGGCAAAAATAGAAAAAGAAGGGTTGTTTATGCATTTCGTGTTGGACTGAAAGATTGACACCGAGTAATAAAACCATTTTAGATGTGAATGTTAATATTGTATTGTTTATTAAAAGTGTGAAAAATTATATTTGCATGTTCTAATGCAGCACCTCAAATGCAATATGCTAAATCGGTGTACAAATGTTAAATTCTAACATCTGAGGAAGAAAATCACTTTTCAATGCAATGTTATTCTTGGTGTTAATTAAATTTGACGTATATTATATTTTGTGGCAAATTCAACACCAAATAAACATATGTTAAATTTTGACATTTATTTTCTATTAGTTGACATATTGACTTTTCAATCTAATCATTATTGACGTTTTTAAATCATTTTAAAATAAAAAATTTTTCTTTTTGACTTTTAAAGCTTAATAAGAATAAGAAAAAGTACATATAGCATGTAAAATAACATAATGTTTTGGGGCACAAATCAAAGATGTAATTTTCACAATTTTTAGTAACAAATATAATATTTGTATTAACATTGTATGCATATATAATATATATAAACTTTTTTGTAAAATTTATAGTTTTAAAACTTGTACTAGATACCTAAAAAAAATTATACTGGAAGTAAACTTTTAATGTTAAAATAATTTTAAAAGGACAATTATTGATTGAATGAAAAAAAATTAATATAGCAATTAGATTAAAATTTATATTAGTTATATTCGTTGTCAAATTTGCAAATTTAACATAAAAATAGTATTGTATTGAAAAACTATTTTTTCATTCAAACATCAAAATTTAAAGTTGACATCAATTTCTCACTGCATCTTAAATGCTCAAAGAATCGTAATCATATAGCTGACTCATAATGCTAATTACGCCATACACATACGCACACATATACAACACAATTACTAAGTACAGTTAGTCAAAAGATTTACTGATTATATTTCTTCCCTTGGAATGAATTTATCATGGGGAAAAAAAACTCACACACGTTTGTAATTAATTAACTAATTGACTCAGGGACTTGGAAGTCAAATAATGCTTGATATTCACATTAACATGAGGTAATTAATTAGTTGTAGTTGACTACATTATTATTAATTAAAACTCATTTTTTTTTGTTAATAAATTGTTCATGATGCACAGACGTACATGGTTTCAGAGATTAACGTTATTAATGTCTTTTTTAAAAAGACATTGAGGGGAAAAAGTAAAGAAAATTTAAAAAAAAAGTTGGCAACAATTACTATTAAAAAAAAAAAAGAAGAGAGAAATGAGAGAAGAGGAAAACTAAGCGCGTTTGGTTCATATGTGTCAACCACAATTTAAACCATTTTATTATAGTATTTTATCTCATAAAAATTTAATTTTTGTTGAATATAAAACTATATAGTACTGTTCCTTTTTTTCTTCCTTGAAATTACAAACCGATCCTATATTGAATAAACATTAAATTGATCAAATAACATATCTTTTAGAATTGCATTGCTAGGTTTCACATTTATAAGGTCGGTTGTGAAAAAATCAGTGAAGTCATGTGAAAATATAAAAGGATGTGGGTGTCTGTCTTTATTATGGACATAAATAAATTCTGTGTCGATCACGCACCCTACCCAACTGAAGGGCTGTGTTTTTTAGCCAGTTAATATCTAGGTCCACAAATGTATTAAATCGCTAAACCAAAAATGGGACAAATTTTGATTTTCGACCTGTCAGAAAATCATGGTATACATGTGAATACAATATATTTGCATGCATATGTATCCATTATCCATATACATAAATATAGTATGTAAGTACACACAAGATAGCATTAAAAACTCTAGTAAAAAAAAGCTCAAAATAAAAATAACTAAAACCCCATATAAAAATAATTTTTAGTGAAAAAATAAAATTTAAGAAAAGCATAATATACGTAGCAAAAAAATATATATATTTGTGTTGACTGACTACTTTTATAATAAGTTATTGAAAAAATATTACTTAAAAAATCACATTAAGTTTTCTTTCAAAAAAATAACATTAATTATTGATAAAGGTTGTGTCGTTCCTTTTCTTTTTTTCTTTTTTATTTTTGAGGAAAAAGTTATGACTTTTGAATATTGCCTGTGTAGAAATAAATGTAAATTATTACTTGCTATATATTGTATGTACAAAGGACAATTGATTCTGATAGTTAATCCTACTTGATCTTTTCATTCGTACTTTGTATTTTGTAAATTACATGCATATGTATACATGCACATTGCATACACATATACACACATATCTTATATGCAACTATGGTCTAGAATAAATTCCTTTTAGTAAAAATGTTAAAACTTCATGAGGGAACATTTCTTACCCAATTATATATTCTGAAAACAATGTTTCCTGGTAAAAAAATTTCAGCATATATATATGTACATATGTGTGTATGTGTATATATGTATAATATAGAGAAATATATAAAATAACCAACTATATATGCGAAGAAAAAAAAACTTGTGTTTATAAGTTCTGAACTACAGAAGTGTATTTTATGTTGAGAATCAAAAGGGAATATGAAAAGAATGGACCACTTCTTTTTATTTACATGGTACAACATTAATTGGACGTTCTTTTTCTTTCTTTTTTCCTCAAATAAAAAGTGTGGCAATCCTTTACACTGGCTTGTAGTGATCACATAATTGTCATGATAAACAATGTAGTACTGTTTAGGTGAAGTTCACTTTTTTCCTCCCTATTTTTCTTTATTTACATCCTCTGCTTCTTTTTAATTTTGATTGCATTTTCATAATCTATTTACTATCTGAAAAACAAAATTAATTTGCGACGAAGCATTCTATGTTAATTAATTATAATCTGATAACTTGGCTATCATGGTCCAAATTTTTAAATGTCATGGTATGTTTCTTTTAAAGTTTATTTTAACTTGATGAAATTGTTTCTGTTAATTAGTAAGGTCAAATTTGTTTTATCAGAGAATACACGAAAATAGAAAATTTTCATTAAAAAAATCATTTGCAAAATGTTCATCTTAATTGAATTAGTCTCCACGGTTACTTAGATTTATTTGAAATTTAATGGGCATAAAAATAACACAATAATTCCATTTTTTTTTCATTAGTATATGTCAACACGAAAAAAAAAGTTGAAAATCTTTTGCTAGTACTCAAATCTGGGATGATAATTTCCTAACTCTTTTTTTTATATAAAACCTCGATTTTTTTTGGAAAATTATAGTAAATAGGCCAACATTTGATACCTTTAGAAATAAATTATATAGCCTGTGCAGTAAATAATAGATCATATTTATTTTTAACTTTTTTATTTTCTATTTTACCCTTGGGTTTTTTTTCTAATCTTTCTTTTTCCTAAAATTTTGAAATGTTTTTGGTTTGTTTCTTAGTATTGGGTATTAACTTAGGATATTTTGGAATTTTTGGTTTAGTGTAAATTGGGATTTACACTTAAATGATCTATTTATTAACATCTTCTAGGCGTTGACCTATTAATTTTTATTCATCTATTAATTTGGCCTATTTCCCTCATTACCCTTTTTTTACATGATTAGATAAAAATTATTAAAAAAACGCATGAACCTTGAATTAGAGCATGCGTTGGATTTCTCTTAATTTTTCCTTGAAACTTTTACAAATCAAACATAGTCCAGAAGTGTTGACATCACTGAGCATTATTTGACTCTGTACATTTGCACAGAATATTAGGTTTCATTAAAAGTTTTTTTTTCCCATTTTTTCCTCTCTTTGTCAAAAAATAGTAAAATGGTTCATGGGCCCACAAACATCATTGTTGGGCTAACTCACAGGACCAAGGCAGGTAGTGCTGTAACCGACCCATTGATAGCACCCATTAATTGGGTCTAAGTTGTCTTATTTACCCACAAAGGGCCCCAATTTTTGTTGCCCAAACTTCATGCATGTGTAATGGTATCTTTTTCAGCCACTATAAAAAAATTGCTCACCATGAACTTCAAGCATATCATGCGCACCACATGGGACTTGGGGCACATCAAATACTATACATATAGTACAAACTCTATTATATTACACAAATCCAAAATCTTTTCCCACTATTCTCTATCAATTTTACTTTTGTTTTTAAAACAATTTTATCATTTACCTCCAAAAAAATACAATTTTATCACTTCGTTTATTTTTGGCGTAATCTTAATTATACACATTTTAGTCCCTGTAAGAAAAGATTAGGCCTTCCTTTCACCTTTATCATGTCTAACAACCAAAATTAGAATGTGGGTTTTCTTACTTGTAAAGATAGAGATGAAAAGATCCACATGCCAAATAAAATACAAAGAAAGAAAGGGAATAAATTGTTAGAAAATAAAAGGAGATAATGAGAAGGCAGGCATCTGTAGAACTATTTGTCCTCCTCTGTTTCAACTATTTTTAAGTGAGCCAAGAAAGTGATAAGCTCAAAACTCAATACATTTTTTTACTTGGATTAGGTCATATAGCCCCTTCAATGGCTATGCTCATAAGATAGAGGCATATATTAGAGAATCTATACTTCATCATAATTTTTTCCCATATGCGCACTATATATTTCTTTTTGGCAACTACTGCATTGTATATATATGGTAAGACTTTTATGAGGAGTAAAGAATAGATGGGTCTTTTTACAGCAACGACACTTCGTATTGGTAGTGTATGTTTCTAACCTTAGATCTGATCAATATCACATTAAAATAAAAAAAAATACGTAAAATAGTTAGTTATTTCTCGTATAGATATGATAGCTAAAAAATAAAACTCTACCGATAATGATTTTTTTAGGTCCCACGGTAAAAATCTCCATAATAAAACATCAGATAGCTGGTAAAATAATTTCAAGCTTTAAGTAACAGCAACCCACCTCATGCGATTACCAAAAACAAAATTATAGGATTACCGACAAGAACGACCCCCTTTATGTGTTCTTTCTTTTTTTCTTTTTTCTTTTTTTTCATCCAACTAGGCAAACGTACAAAGAAAATTCATGCAAAATATTATATACATATCCGTATATTGTTTGCTAACGTGATCCCATTTTTCAAGAATTTACAAAGTCGCATATACTTTAATTTGTATTTTTTCTAATCGGTTCCATAATCAATTCATGTTATTAATTACATTATATAAGATTATGGTTTTCTCCAGCAATTGGAAGGATGATTGTTTTTTATACTTAGCAAACTAATATTACATTGTATACAATTGTAAAAAAATAAAAAGTAGAAAAAGTAATTTTAAAAATGCCTTTTTTTTCTAGAAAAAACATTAAACATGTTTGGTCTTGAACACCTAACAAAAAATTCCCAAGTTGCATAGAAACCCAATTAACTTTTTTTTTTCCA
This sequence comes from Artocarpus heterophyllus, assembly GCA_025403435.1. Lineage (NCBI taxonomy): Eukaryota > Viridiplantae > Streptophyta > Magnoliopsida > Rosales > Moraceae > Artocarpus > Artocarpus heterophyllus. The sequence continues at coordinate 6,936,762 of CM046344.1, forward strand.
CTTTTTCAAAAGGCAAATTCTCAATTTAATTACTAGCTAGTGAGAAACAGACATGAATCATGCGGCAAAAACCGACTCTGATCTTTATTCGAACAATGAGATGAATCCAAAACAAAAGAAAATAATATCTTCTCGAAAGTTGAAAAGATTGTTGGGTCCATAAATATATTCATGCACGTTTGACCAGGCTATTAATATACATCAATGTTTTTCACCAAGCAGCTTTCATACGTTCTATCAAACATCTTTACTTCCTACCTATGTATATAGAAAAATCCTCATCTCTAAACATCAATAAAAGAAACTATTTAATATATATATTCTAGAGAAATCGCCATAATATTCGCCATAATATTCATGAAGAAGAATTAAAGCTTAAAATAATTGCATTAGTGAAAATACTAACTTTTAATATTAAACCGATAAATTAATAGATATCATTACAGATTGGTTAGATGTCCATTATCATTGAACAAAATTATAAACAATGTGGGCAACGATAATCTCGGTCAGCAATATGACAACAATGAATTCCACAAAAGTCTTAATCAAAAACAATCTTCGTTTTTCAATGTGTGGAATATTAAAATTCAACCACTTTATTATGTAGAAGAAGTTAATCAAAAGTAAAGCTTGAACGCTGTTATTTTTGAAAAGAAAGGTGTGTATATACATATATACGTATGTATGTATGCATGTATCTATCGATCGATCTAGATATATTCTTACGTATATGTTTCCGTAGTTGCTAGAAACGGATCTATATTATCCATCGATTGGAAAAAAGTATGAGCAGTACTTAAAATCATGTAGATTTTATTGTCGAGAAAATGAAACTCTCTACACCAAGGAAACTCGAATGGTATGTCCATGAATTTCTTAGAAGCTAACTAACACATTATATGTGTGTGTGTGTGTGTTATTTACATATAAATATAATATATATATATATATATAATATGTAAAAGCAATTAGGTGGTCCTATGATAGATGTAGCTAGCTAAATACTTGACCCATATTATTCTTGATTTTGAGAATTTTAACCTTTAGTAAATGCCGACAATCCTCCAAATCTTGTAGTTTTGTGGGAAAGGAGTAAGGAAAGTATTTGTCGATTTGACATCCAATATGATCTTACCAGCTAGAGAGCAGGAGCACCTTCGTCATAATTGTTTTTTATATATATATATATATATATATATATATATATTTATTTATTTATTTATTTATTTGAGCAAATTTACGTATGTACTTCGCTAAAAACAAAGTACTTTCTTGTATTCTTTTACATTTAATCTGACGTTACTAGTCCTGTATCTCTTCAATCATAGAAATCTAGGTCGATGATATTCATATATTACAATCTCTAACTTCAAATTATTCACATATAATTCAAAATCTCCACATTCTCATATTTGATTGAAATATATGGAATTTATCCATAAATCTTAAGCAGCTGTCAAACGACTGACAATTCACATATTATGTCAATTGGTTTTAAAAAGTTTGAATAAAAATATTTTTATTTAAAATGCTTAGAATTATTACAACTTAATATTTGCTATGGTATTTGTCCTAATTAATTACAGACTAATTTGACAATAACTATATTTCAGTAAATATATATTTACTATATATTTACCATAGTAAATATATATTTACTATATTTCAGTACTCACAACATTAAGTTCTACGTTGAGAGGCATATGGTTCAAAGTCTCCAACCTACACCAAAACGGCCTTTCATTTATAATTCCAAACCTAATATTAACGCTATCTTGTATAATATTCACCACAGGCTATAAGTACTTGATAATAATTATCTTAATAACTTCTAAATAAGAAGTCATAATAGCAGCTATCGTAAGATTGCATGTCAGATTAATTTTTCTATAAAAAAATGTTACGCAATTTTATTTTTTTTTTTTGGTGGCAGTTTTAGTAAAAGAAGCGATAATGTATGAGGAGATAAAAGATATATGCGTGTTTCTCAATCATGATTACTTTTGAGTGCAAACGTAAACTACAGACCTTGGTCCGTATATACTTCTGTTGCATATGTGTAATATAATATATATATAACGTGACACATTGGACTATTAAAACGTTTTGACTAGATGGGGTTGGAGTTATTCACTTGGAATTATCTCTCTTTCATATTCCTTGTAGAACACGTTGGTTTAATCATACATGTTGTACAGAGTCTCCACTAGCTTCCCTTGACCCAATTCCAGATTAAAAAATTACAATGTTTTCAAATGAAATGACATATATTAGAACAATTTTAGTTACGCATAATATTGAATACAAGTCTGCCACATTGTAACTGGAAAAAAGTGTTTTTGTTAATGATCTTGGAGAAGGATAAATTGCAGCTGTTTGAATGTTATCTGCGGTATAGTAGGGACCATGTGAGATTACCAAATTTGAAATTTTTATTATATTTCTTCATAAGGTGTCATTATTATTTTTTAAAAAAAATAAAAGAGTCAATATTTTTGGGTCGTTTTTCAATGCACATATAAGATGATGGATTATTACAGGGAGATTTTGGCATTTAGTTTTATTTTATTTTATTTTTTGCCTATTTTAAGTCTTTATATAGAAGGCTGAGCAGACGGCTGAGAAGTTGGCTGAAATAATATGATCCATATATATTTGTTGAAAAATAATTAATGCTATTAATTATAATTGTTGTGTCATCGTTTAGTGCTTCCTTTTTTTTTTTTTTCCTTTTTCTTTGTCTTTTCCTTTTGCTCTCAAAAACCAAATGTTGTCGAGTAGCGCTAGTCTTTTACTTTGCAAGGAAGAAAATTTCGTTTTAAACTCGTCCAATCTGTAATAGGTTCTTTTTAATAAAACAGCATTACACAGATGTGTATGTGTGTTTTTGAGCTATATATATGTACATATATATATATATTAGACACACACACACATAATTCAACTCAATTAATATTTTTCTTTATTCATCGAAAATATAAAGAAATAATGCATCATATTTCATCTTTGATTAATAATGCCCGGTGTCGCATGTATTGAAGAAATACTTTAACCATGCAATTGTACATTCAAATATGAGTATATAAGTTAGGTTATGTATGATATAGGTATTATATAGGTTGTGTATCTAACGCCGGCCTATATATATATATATATATATATATATATATAAGAAATACAAAGTAAATGAAATGAACAATTGATCTAGCTCAACAAACATCACCTAGAATCCTTAGTCCCCCACGCCACCAAAAACAAAAAATATGAAACAAGAAAAAGAAAAAGAAAAAGAAAACCAACGACAAAGCCAACAAGATTTAAAGTACTTAAGCATATGTATCTCCAAAAGCATTTTAAAATCTAGAACAGCTAGCTTGCAAAACCATGTGGCTCTTATAATATGACTTGACAGGCAAACATTAGCCTGTTGAAAACTTTTTGTGTAGCACAGTTTAAGCCATTAGCCAGTGGGTACTATACTGGAATGCCACCAATCAAATTTTTCTAACAGTAGGGGAGAAAAAAAATATAAACAATAATGGAGAAAACCATGATTCTTGGACGCACGTACAGAGAGATGAGAACCTTTATAAAAAGAGGGAGAATGCATATATATAGGGGCGGAGCTATGCACCGCCGGCCATGAACTTTTTTTTTTAATATTATATATAAAAATTTATAAAAATTACATTTACTTTTTAAAATTATATTTCGCCTCCTTTCTCTTAAAGTTTTATATCTCATTCATCTAATTTTTCTTTATATTCTGCCCTCCACTAAGTTTTCTAGGTTCCCCTATATATATATATGTGTGTGTATGTACATACATGCACACACATTTTATGTATATCTGCCAAACGCATCACTAGAAAAGGATTCTTCCACAACTCTGACTTGAGCTTTGGGAGATAGTACACATTTAGGAATATATTAAACTTTTTTTTTCTTTTTTCTGCTTTTTTTCTTCTTTAAGTTATTGGAGTTAGAGATCAGCATATAATAACCATGTGTGATTCTTACCTTTTTTTTAATCCTTATCGCCAACATAATCATATATGTCATCACCGTGTGGCCTAAATCAAACACAAATAAATTAATAAGTTGATAAATTTGAATCAAGAAAGAGTTCCAGATTGGAAAGCATGTGAGAATGAAAGTCATAGCTAGCCACGCAATGAATAATTTTGGGTGACAAAATTGATTTTTTCTAGTGCTATGGATCAGTGTCTAGTTTCATTAATTAATTAAATATGATTATAGGGTGAAGGGGCTGTTTTCAAGGAAAAGCTTGATTATTTCAATGGCAAAAATCATTGAGAGGTTGAACTTATTTGGCTATCAATTGGAACCACCCAACCTTAAAAGAGGGATTTTTAATTTGAGAAATTGCATTTTTATAACTAGAAAATAGATTAGTTCTCTTTAATTTAATTGAATTTTCAAGATCCAACTTGACCTACATATATATATATGGTCTCCACTGGATGAGTTTATTCTTTCTAAAAATGTTAATAAATAAATATCTTGTGATTCATTGGTTTTCTTTTTTCTAGGATGGGTGCTAATAATTTAGACTATATTAATGAACCTAAATCAATGAGGAAGAATCATGATTAACATGAACAGGCCGAGAGCACTGACCATGATAATTGGTTTGATAAAAATGCAAAAGGGGGTTCTTAAAAAGGTGATGTTGAGATGAGTAGAGCCATTGAAATTGAAAGCATTTTGACAGCCTTGTTTCAAGGGGGGGAAAATGGCCTAGGCTGAAAGTTTATTGATTTCCACCAAGAAAGTTGGTTGTGTGGGTTGAGAGAAGTATATAGGAAGAATAAAGCAAAGAAAAAGCACCATCCCATTTGGGTTGGGGGAAACCTACAAAACTTAATGGCTCAGAAAAGCTTTTTTCTGCCCAAAAAAGATCAGAAAGATGGGATTTCTATGTCATAATGGTATGTGCCTTTAGAACCCCATTCAGAATTCTTCTTTTCATTAAGGCTCCAGCAAAGAGAAAGCCACCTTCTGAACTAATATGACTTTGATTCAAAGACAAATAATGAACGAGGAAAAAAAAGAAAAAAAAAAGTTGTGGCCGTCCATTGACATATATTATGTTGTTATATTATTGTTGTGGTTTACTTTTCAGGAAATAAAAGAAAAAATATGCCCCAAACTTGTTTTGTTGCAGTGCTGAGGAACCTATAAATAATAGAGGTTCATTTTCATAAGGCATCCAAACCCACCTTCTATTTTGGACTTGGGAAAAAGCAATATTCTATGAACCAAGTAATGCTTTTGGAGAGATTATTGGACATGATATCACTTGGAAACCAAACATATTCCACATTGGCGTTTCTTGAAAGGTTGAAAAATATATAAAAGATATCAAAATAGTAAGTTGAAATACAAATATTATTATATTTTCGTCCGTGCTAATGCCAGGCCGGCTCTCAACTCTAGCTCTTAATGCCAGGCCAGCTCTCAAGTCTAGCTCTTGGCCCACTTTCTTAGCCCAATGGAGCTGCCTTAGGCAGATCTTTTTTTTTCCTCTGTTTTTGCTGAGATTTCCCATTCTATTCTAAATTTTCCAGCGCAACTCATTAAGTTGGACAGTGAAAGTCAAAACTAAAGTAGCTATTTTGAGTATTGACCAAATGAAACTCATCCTGTATCTAACCAATCTTGCCTAACAATGTTTTTCTACTTAGTTGAAAGAATACAAATCTGCTGTCTTTTTTTGTTGTCTCCTTAGTTGTCTCATCTATTTTTTATTCGATACATCATTTAAACTCAACAACCTAAACATATAAATATGATCTAAATTTTAAACGTGATTAAGTAATTTACTTATGTGTCAAAATTTAATTGGTGGGATAATTAGGGGACTAAAAAATAAGATAGTAGATCTTGATTGTGGTTGAAGTCGCATTTTACTTGCTTATTTCTGCCTGAAAATAAAGTTATTATGTTCATTCTGCTGATTTTTCACTTTCCAAAACCACAACAAAGTTGGCTGATTATGTTACATTTAACAGTTTTAGTACAGCCAATTCATTGAATACGTCTCATTCATCTGTTTCTCTTTAACAAGGCAGCTAGGTAATAAGAACTATCAAAACCTGAAAGCATAGGCAGGTCTAAAGTTGAATCTATTAGCATTCTAGCCTTCAAACACCATACCCTCCTTATCACGCAACTCACTTTGCAAGAAAGGCAACGACTTAAATTTTGCTCGTCTTGCACTTGGTGGTGCCATATTTCCTCTAATAAAGAAGTAATGAATAAAATGAGGCCTATTTGTTTCATAGATTCGAATTACAGTTTGAACCATTTTACTACAACATTTTCTCTTACAAAAATTAAAATTTATGTTCAAACCTATGAACCAAATGGGCCAATATGTATCTATCCTTGGTTCAATTCGAAAATACAAATTGGAGGCAATCAACATATGAACACATTGAGACGAGAACTAAAACATGTATTCTAAGATAAGATTACATGAGGGAGTAGATCACTCTTTTTTTTTCCTTCTAAACCTGTAATTCTTCCAATTGGCTAATCTACAGTCCAATCCTATTCAAAATCTTATATGTCTAATCATAGATTTCCTATTTGCTCAATAGAAGAAAAATGTGCATCAACACTGGTGAGCGTTTCTTGATCAATTTCAGTTGTACTAACCAATTTTGGCAACGAATAGGTTATTTCTTTTTTGGATTCCAAATCATTTGTAGCAGTCACCTCGGTTGATAGCTCTGCGGCTGGAGACTCTAATTGACGATGTGTATGACGAGTGAAGAGCTGAGATTTTACCTCCAAGCAGGATTCTAGATCCTCCTCATTTCGGGCTTTGTTTAGCTTATCAATAAGATCATTTAAAGTTGAACTCCTCCCAACCCACCAATTTTCTGCTCTTTTTGGCTCTTTGTTCAACTCCTGTGCATCGAGTGGCCCATCATCACGGTCACTCAACTTGTTTTTCTGAAGCTTTTCCGATCCTTGATCTACGATTTGGCGTATTTTCTTTCTGAAGTTACTTGTTCTCCGAGGGTTTGATTTCAGCTTCAACTTTGGCCCTGAGACCGTAGCCCCATTGTCATCTTCAATGGAAGTAGAGTTATGGTTAGATATAGATAACTCCAACCCATCCTCGATTAACCTGTCTGGAATAGTGTTTGCGGAAAATATTTCCTCCAATAAGTTGATATTTTGCAAGTATCGATCAAAAGCTTCATTTTCCACTTCAATATTTATATCCTTGTATTCCTTAAGCTTGGAAAATCTCCATTCATTTATTGCTGCTGCATTCTGAAATTACTTTCCAAGTAAGACAATTTTTTTCCAAAACCGTTATACAGCAATTCAAAACAAATCTTCATTGATTTAGTGTACGCACCTTCCTAGTCAATGGCTTCCTTGAACGGAGCAGAATTTGCACGTTATTGAATTGAGAAAAAGTGTTTGAAAGATGCCGAAATGATGCAACTTTATGTGAATTCCTGAAATAGAAGCAAGAAAGAAAACCACTAATCAAAATGATGACAAAAAGTGAATTTCATAAAAGACATCAGAGCATCAAACTCCAACACGAAATTTAAGTAGCAATGAGTAACATGTAGAACTAAGAAAACCTGAAAAAGAAGCTTTAGGAGAAAAAGGAGACTCATAATAAAATGTTCAATACTGGAATCTATAGGAGGAAAGAAAATTAAAGAAAAGCAAAATGAGAACCTTATACAGAATAAGGCAAGAATTAAGCTCAAGCCAATCATCAAACATTAAAGAGGTCTTAAGTTGCAAAAATTATCAAGCGTTAAGCCCTGTGCTACTTTCAGGTCATTGATGAAATTCAAAGGCTTTTGAGAAGTCTGACCATAGACCGTAGTGCATTTCTTATGAGAAAAATAATGATTCATTCTCTAAAAGGGTACGAGAGTATACGACAATTAACAGAATAATAACTAGAGTGAGCGGAAGCCTAATGCTCAAAACTCACCCGGAGGATGATGCCTCAGTTGACTGCTTGTCAAACAAATGAGAACTTGAAGTCAGTGCCTTGTCAGGAAAAGTGGCATTCCCTTTTAAAACTGCAATCATAATTCAAAAGCAAGAAGAAACATACAAGGTCATGATCTTTCCAGATGACAAATTAACTCAACCAATAAAGCAAAGTCAGTCGCCTTAAAAGATTTCCAAGAGCGTGCAGTTTAAGTAGATGGTTATCAATCTTATAATGCTTACACGTTGCTAGTGAAACACTGAAACCCTCCAGCAAATATCATATTACACATACATTGCTCCTCCCCAGTACCACGAATGATCTTACCACACAACAGCTTCTAAAGCGTTGAAATGGGATAACCCTCATTCCAAGTGTAATTGCTTTGGGAAACTAGCTCTAGTTGCATACGCCTAATCTTTTACATTTGTTTCTTGCTTTAAATTCTACGATGTTGCCACCAATTTCGAATCCTGATCAGACCTCTAGTCTAAAACCCCCATCTAAATCCCCTTTACTGAACATGAAAACTTCCCCACTAAAACCTGAATTACTGATTTCATGCTATTGTCCACAGCTACAAGACAGCACCCTAGAATTACTGCTACAAGTTGTTCTTCGTTTCACCCATCCCCTTATTCTTGCAGTAAAACATATTTTTCAACCTTCCCCACCAAAAATGCCTGAACTGATTGCTCGAAAAACCTTTGCAAACAAACCACAGACAGCTAGATCCTGTCTCAGATTAATTAAGCTACAAGCACTCCAAGAAATGTTGCAAGCTAGAGATTGCAACTGCCTGCGTCGACCCTAAGAAGCATTAGTAGATTTTAAACTTTAACAATTACTTTATACAGCTACTTTAAGTCGAAAACTATAATTTGCGCAAAGTATCTAAAATTTTATATATTTTTTTCAAAGTGAAAATCTCAATATTTTCAACGTATACAATAGAAATCGTAGGCCAGAACTGTAATCTTCTTTAGTTTTGTAAAATTACTTATTATTCCAGAAGTCTGTCATAATTGTTGTGATGCGAACATTTTTTTCCCCATCCGCGTCACAAGGACCAGAGAACCAAGTTTACATCATAATAATACAATGAAATTAAAAGGAAGAACTAAAGACATGTACAATAAGCCTTAACTAGTTTTCAAAAATACAAACAAAATTGAAGTTTAAGATTTCATTAGAAAAGTATTATATGAAATGAGCATACCATGAATATGACATGGATTTTGAGCTTTTGCACAGCAACTCTTGCATGATTCGTAAGGACACCTGCAGCCAGTTAATTTTGTTTGATAAAAAACAATAAGCTTCATTAATATCAAAAAATTACGAAAAGGGCAAACAATCAGAAATCAAGGACTCCTCAAAACAAAAACAAAAGCAGCAATAAAACAAAAAGGGCATCAAAATCCGACAATACCAAGACACCTAAGAAAAAACAAACACAAGACAACCCATAAGGCCATTAGATAATCAGATCCCAGCCCCTCATCATGTCAGAAAAGGAGACTCACGATATCCTTGGTATCAGAAAAAGCCATTACAAAAACCTTGGCTTCGTGGGTTTTTAAATACTGCACCCAGTTTATTTCGGATTAAACGATTCATAATGAAAATGGTTGTGACAATAGTGTCTCAGTAGAAACTAAAAGAGCAAAAGTGCGTGCAAAAGGTTGTGGTATGCCTGAGGCAAATACCAACACTAAATCTTATAATCCAAAGGGGCAAAAAACAAGTGAAATTTAAAACAATCAATTGAAAGCTTCCGTGCACGTTTGAGACTGTTAGAATATAAAGAGTCGGCTCAAAAACATCTTGGATGGCTGATTATTGACAGCAACAATATATAAAGAGACTCTAGCAATTCCACCTTTTCTTTAAGCCTAAACAGTGTCGGAACCCCATCATCGTCTGCTAATAAGATGAAAAGAATCTTACTGATGTAGGACAAAAAAATATCATCTTATTAGGATTTCTTGTTTATTTGTTTATTTTTTATGTCAGTTCGAGTTTAATTAGGATTTTTTATTATTCAACTGATGTAGGAGTGACTCAACCATTCATCCCAACAGCTGCAAGTAATGGGAAAAGTGCAATCAAATCCTTTAAACACCACCGAGGACTAGACTCAAGATTCCACTCCAAGCTCTAACCATTTGGACTCTTACTTCGAGAAGTCCCCTATGAATCCGTAGGTGCACCCAACGGAAGGGCTCAAGCACTTCTTCGAGGCCAAGCCACGTAGGGCGCCTTTCAAGTTCAAGTATGCTTTTGGATCACTTATCTTGTCCTTCTCTTACCTTTCCTTTCCTTCTACCTAAGGATTGACGTGTCCCATTTAGATTGTTTTTCTTGTTGCCTCTGAACTTTAGTTTTTTTGAAATTCGATATAAATTCTTATGAAGATTTCCTTTAAGTGTTTGAGGAATAAAAGCAGGCAAAAGAAACCTAATTCTCTCTAAGAATTGACTATCTCACCAAGAAATATAACTGTATTGTAATTGCACACGATATTTGTATATGAATGATAATTCTCTCATCATACTAGAACTATGGAGTAAGGCATGCAATGCATCAGTTATCTTGAGGTTCTACTCTCATTGGAACTATTCTCTACCACCGTCAAGGGTATATGCAAAAATGTACCTCCACTTTCAACAATCTAGCGCTAAGTCTTCCGAAACCCATATTTGCAAGCCTTAAAACCATCAAGTCGTTTAGCCGTGGTCTTGAGACTCTTCAAACGGGAATCAGAAAATGCCTCTAAACTTCATAAGTTACTTTCTATGGAAACATAATGTTGCAATAATGTTCCACCCAGAGCTTCATCTTCCAATGTACGAGACCACGGATCTTAACCAATATCTTCTTGCAAATACGCTATTGTAAGAGATAAAATTTCCAGGAAGATCTTCAAAATATGATACACTCAATCTTCTCAAATAGTAGCCAAAGCTAAGCTCTATTCCAAGTACATTCTGCCTATTTTCCTTCAAAATTAAAAGATTATGAAAATTATATGCGCGCTCCTCCATTCTCTCTGTTCCAGTGAGACTGAATTTTAAAAGGAATTCTGTCAAAACCAAGATGCCTATAACGAACCTACTGAATCCAAAACAAACATACCAAAAAAAAAAAGGAGCAAGCAAAAACCAAAAAAGGCAAAATCAAGAAGAAAAAAACAGATTATAAGCACATAGACATGACCACACAACGAGAAACTAGGGTTCCGAAACCTAATTGGGCGCAATTAAGCCTCGAACAAAGCCATAGAAGCAACGACGAAGATCGGAAAAGCGAAGGAGAGAGCACCTGGAGCGAGCGACATTGCCGCACTGCTTGCACTTCGGCTTGTTGAGCCCGCGTAGGGTCTTCGGCGGCGTGTCCGTACGGTGGACCGTGTTCACGGCGGAGGCGGAGGCGGCAGGAGGAGCTGGAGCTGAGGCAGGAACGGCGGCGGCAGAGGCGGGAGCGGTGTCGGAGCTGTTGCTGCTTAGGGCCGGCGACGGGGCCACCATGGAAAGGAAGATTAGCGAGCTTCGAAGGGGTTTGGGATCTGGAAGAGAGAAGGTTCAAATTGGCGGGGAAATACGGCGGGAAATATAGCGATTCGTAAGCACTTAGTGGCGGTTTTTTTGTCGAGAAAAAAACATAAACAGAAGAAAAGAAAAAGAAAAATAGGTTTGGCGCTTTAACGATTTCAGATTGATTATAGCTTCGGCTGTCGGAGAGCCGCGGTGGGTAAGTTTCGGAGTTTTCGGCCAGAGTGGGTTTTTTTGGGTTTTTAATTGGGGCTGGGTTAGAGGATAATGGGCCGGGTCGGGAGGAATTTGGCAAAAGTAGGATTTCTTTGGGCCTTTTGGGAGTAAATTCGGGGGGCTATTCACACAGGACAAGATTACACGTTATGCCGGGGTTTTTGTCGCACTTAAAAATTTGTGAAATTATTCTTTATAATATTTGTTTACGTAAAACATTTATGAAATATGTTAAAAATAAGTTTCAAAAATTTCATTTACCAAAACTCTCGTTCACACAAATACCTTTTTTTAGACGCAATTTTTATTTATACTACAAAATATGAAAAGTTCTTATACTACAAATTTGATACATGTCCCGCCAAGATGCATTGTATGTTCCTCTAGGACATTTTTCCTCATGTGTCACCGAGACATTTTTTATGTTTTTTAAGGAAACTTGTGTGTCCCTTTGGGATATTTTTTCTTGTGTTCCTCTGGGACATTTCTGTGTCTCACTAAGACCTTTTTTTATCTTCTCTTTCTCTCTCTCTCCTTACTGCTATCAACTCATCTCCAACAGCTAAAAAAACAGAGAAAAAAACTGAAAACAACAACAACAACAATAGCGACAGCAGCAGCAGCGACAACAACAACAACAGCAGCAGCAACAACAACAACAACAACAAGATCTAGTATAATAACAACCAAAACAAGATCCAGAAAAACAACAAATTTAATTTTTTACAAATAAAACTTCTTTTAAATTTTTTTCCTTTTTTCTTCTTCCTCTCTATTCTCTCTCTCCTTTGTTTGTTTCTCCTTTCACTATAGTCATCCCTATAACACCTGAGTATTTTGAGTGCATTAAAAATGTAATAATTTAAGGATTATGTTAAGATAAAAAAACAGTTTAAGAAAAAATATTGTATAATAATACAAGAAATTATATTGTATTAGAATAATACAGTGTGAGAAAATACACTAATAAAGTTATACAGTATAAAAATTTCACTGTAAAAGTAATGCAGTGTAAGAATTAGACTATTTAAGTTAAAGCAGTGTAGAAATAATATTGTTTAGAGAATATGGATGAATAAAAAATGTTATGTTTGGCCTCCAAAAATAAACCAGAGACAAGTAAAATATTTTATACAGTCTAGGAATATGTTTTTCCACTTATTTTACTACGCAGTTGTCACAGCCCGCCTTTTCAAGCTGTGATAAAACTCTTTCTTACGTTCTTAAGGGCAAAAATTTAGGAAACTTTTCTTCTTCTTTTTTAAACGGGAATAAATAATTTGCTTACATTAACTTTAGTAACTCTCAAAATACTTTCACATACTTGTGTTTACATAATTAATACTTTTACTTTTACAACATCTTTCTTTTAAACATTTCATCACAGCGGAAAACATTACAGCAGCGGACCTCATACCTAATCTGCACACCATCCACCCCTCCGCCAGCTTACCATTTGAACTTATTTTAACATTTTTGTCAGAATACCTGCAGCATGAAATACTTAATGAGCTAACGCCTAGTAAGTCCCATAAATCCCACATGGATATTCAAATGAATGCATGAATCAATTATGCTTTCTTATAAACTTTTCTTATCCTCATCATTTCTTATCTTTACTAGGGCCCAAGTGTTCGTACCATTGCACAATTTCATTTAGGTCTACGTAACACCGTGAACATAGCATATCCTTTAAACTCTCCTTGAGTCAGAAGTCGGTACGACACTCTTCTTACTTTCTGGTGATACATTTACCAGTCCAATTATTATGGTTGACATATCATGCATGAAGTGATAATCATATATTATTCTTGAAACATAAATTCTCTTGCATAGCGTAGTACTCACAAATACCTACGTTATACATACTCAAGTATTTATCATTATACACACAGGTACGAAATCATGATACACATACTTATTTTCATTATTATACACCCAAGTACATAACATATTATACACACAGGTATCCATTCGTATGCTTACAGGTATTCATACATGACTATAACCCTTGGTATTCATATCATGACAAACATACAAGTTTATATTTAATTATAAGCACAGGTATACGTATACATATATTTTTTTTTCTATACCTACATTTCATACTGTAGGTGAGAATGGTACTTACTTGTGCTTGTGTATCGAAAAATTGACTTCGGTCTCCTTTCTCCTAGGCTTCTAGGGTCCTGTTAGCCAATTACAAAACTATTAGCCAATTCCACTACGTTTCGTTACAAAACGTTCGTTACTTAATTAGTTGAGTTGCATAACCATATACAACTCTAAAACCACTAGTTTCCTTATTTCTACCTTACTCTACCCTATAGTTACTTACGAAGGGCGAGTATCTTCCAAATCATCTTTTTATCTCATTGAAAACATTTCTGAGCTGTTCGGGTTGTTCGGGCAAAAATGACACTTTTGCCCTCCATGAACCTACTGACTTACTCGAGCTCGGTCTCGCTTTTCTAGTGGAAATAATCACGTTCTTATTTCAAATAATGCCCTAATGGGTCGGGCCTCTTTATTTCCTCTCAAAACCCCTTTTTTATAAAATTTGCAGTTTGGCCCCATTAACTGAAAATTTTACAATTTTGTCCCTGGGGCTAAAATTGTCCTTTTTATCCCAAAATTTCTATTTTTCTCAAGGATCATTTTTGTTCAAAGTGCCATATTCAAAATCCTTTGAGAAATGACGTTTTTGCCCTTTTTAAAATTTGTTACAATTTTCATAAATTCTTTGAAAAATAAAAATTTCACAAATGATTGAATTTTTTGATGAACCGTCTGCTTGACTTAACAGTTTCGTCAAGATCTACAACTTTTATGTTTTAACTTTTCCTAAAATCTCACTGTATAGGGGTGTTTTTGGCCATTTTTTAATTCTGCTGAGAGAGATCTTTTTCTTTCAATTTAGTCCCTATGGCATTTTACAAAAATCCATTTCAAAATTACAAATCTACCCCTACAGAGATCATTCCATACCTTATTCAAATTATTCTTATCCTCAAATATTATTTTTACTTAAACTAACCTCAAAATTACAAAAGTAACACTTTTGTAAAAAGTACAATTTTGCGTCATAAACCCAAGTTTCACAACTTAAACATGTCATTCTTCACATATACATGAAATTTCATCAAATATGTGTTCAAGAACTCACATGGGTTTAAAGAAATAAAAATCAAAACAAAATTCAAAACTTTGAACTTTAAAACTTACCCAAATAACACTTTTTTTTTTATTTCTAACCTTCCAAGGCTTCTTGAACTTCTTCTTGGGCTCCCTTTTTATGTAAAAACACCATGAATTAATTTTCCCTTCAACCCATGAAAAAACCCTTGAAAACTTGCTAAAAAGTTTAGGATTTTACCTTAAAACTTATGAAAAATCCTTGAGCTTTGATTCTAAAACTTGTTTGGGGTTATTTTTGCAAAGTTTGGGGTTGATAAATTTTTTTGAGAGTCTCCTTCAATGGCTGCCGAAGCTAGGAAGAAGAAGAAATGATTTTTTTTTGGCTAAAATCACATTAAATGCTCACTTATCCCATTTGGTGACTCATGGTCACCCACTTGATTACCCCTAGGTGTCATCATGTTATTGGGCGACATTGCATGGCTTGTTGGCCCAATAGAATTCAAGTAAGTGTCCACTTTGTGGAGCTAAAAATTTATACTGTGTAATTTTTCACCACATAATATTTTTCCTATATTGCTTTGGTCAAATCAGTATACTTTTTATTCTTAGAATGTATAAAAATATTTGACTTATTTTTCGTTCACTTTTGGAGGCCAATCATAACATTTTTCATATCTGCGTTTTCACTTAGCAGTATTCTTATACTACATCGGTCTCTTTCTTTCACTGGGTTGGGTCTCAGAGGACTCTACATCATATTTATATTCTTTGTACCCATGTGTTTATATCACAATTTTACAATTAATCGTGATATAAAATTCATTTTATGGATATTATTTATAAATTTTTGAGTAATTAAACTCATAAAATCTGTATTCGGCAATATCTAATATTGCATCACATCTGCCATGAAATTTACAATCAATGTCGTTTATTCATACTTTATCATAATTTTTATAAAAATTACGATTTTTACAAAAATTTACATTTTTAAAAGTAAATTCATTGATTAAACCCAATTAAATATTAAGTTTTATTAATGAAATTTTTCCGGTCATTACAACCGTATTAGAAAAATATTGTCTGGTAAAAAATTACACGGCGTAATTTTTGGGGCCCACCAAGTGGACACCCAATTGAATTTCATTGAGCCACCAAGCCATGAAAGGTGGCCCAACCCCATTAAGCCACATGGGTAAACCACATGATTACTTGGTGAGTCACCAACTAGGATAAACATGAATTAAATATGATTTTAGCCAAAAAAATCCCATTTCTCCTTCTCAAACCCACGGCCACCATTGATGAGCTTCTTCAAAAAAAATTTCAACTCCACATCTTAGCAAAAATAGCCCCGATTAAGTTCAAGAGGCAAAATTCAAGAAATTTCAACAAGTTTTAAGGTAAAAGCCGTAACTTTTTTCAAGGTTTCTTATGGTTTTTCTTGGGTTAGGGAAGAAAAGTCAATTCAAAGCATTTTTGTGTGAGAAATGCTTGGGAAAAAGGTTTTAAAGGAGCTCTTGGAGGGCTAGAAGCATAAAGTGTTATTTTGGTTAGATTTAATTCTTTAAACTTAAAGTTTAGTGATTTTGTTTGATTTTTGTTATTTCAAAAATCATATGGGTTTTTAAGCAAAGCTTTGATTAAATTCCATGGGGACATGAATTATGGCATGTTGATCTTATGAAAATTTAAGGTTGTATTGTGGAAAATGTTAGTTTTTGCAAAAAAATAGTTAGTTTTTGCAAAAAATATATTTTCGTTATTTTAGTACTAATTTTGCAAAATTGATGAGTGGGAATAAAAATGATTGAAACAAGAGTTGGAACTGCTCTTGTAAGGGTAGAGATGTTGATTAAAAATGGATTTTTACAAAAATTCACCAAGTACTAAATTGAAAGAAAAAGTTTCTTCTCGGTAGAAATGAAATTGCCCAAAAAAACCCTATACAGTGAGAATTTTGGAAAAGTTACAACACAAAAGTTGTAGATCTCGACAAAACTGATAGACAACACAAACAATTTGTCAAAAATCTCAACTGTTTGTAAGATTTTAATTTTACAAGAATTTGTTAGAATTGGAAAAAAAAAATAAAGGACAAAAATGTCATTTTCCAAATGATTTTGAATATGGTACTTTGAGCAAAAATGTTCCTCATGAAAAATTGAGACTAATGGTTTAAAAATATTATTTTTGGTTCCGGGGGCAAAAATGTAAATATTTTTATATTTTGGCCCAAACCATAAAATTATGTGAAAACTGGGTTTTCACTAGGAAACGTTGGTTTCCTATACTACTGTAGGCAGTAAGTATCATAGATGTTAAGTTTTAAGAAAATTAAAGTTTAGTTAAGGAAAAAATGAAAGAAAAAGTGATAAGGGCAAAATGGTCATTTTATAAAAAATTACGAAAATGAACCCGAAACGCCCGATGTTGGAAAACGCTCCTTCACAGGAATTTTTTTGTAACATGTAAGAAATTGAATGATAAAGTTAAGCAATGGGTTTTATAGAGTTACTAAATTGACGAAAACCCGTTAGGGGTAAATTCATCATATCAAGAAAATGGCTAGAACAGAGTCAAACACTCCAATTTAGCATAACATTATTAGATGAAAAATGTTTCGTAATCCCGTAAGTAACAAAGCCGTCACATGGGACTGAGAATTTAAGAAGGAATGAATGTTTAAGGTTTAAGTTAAGTTATCAATCAAGTGGATGATAATAAAGAAAGTTAACTAATAAGTCGGTTGTCGTATGATCAGGACATAGAAGCCGACTAATGGAAGGAAAAAGGAATGAGACAGGAACGGAATAGAGAACGCTAGAGCATAGTCCAGGTAAGTTCAGACCTCACCTACAGCATGATGTAAATAATTTTCAAATGTTTATATTTATATATATGTTTGCAAATGTGTTTGCAATTGTTATACAAGTTGTTTTTAAAACTACGTTTGCATTTGTTATGCAAAAAGTTTCAAAGTAAAAGTTATGATTTGCAAAATATGATTGCGTTATATGTTGCATTTGTTATGCAATAAGTGTTAGAATACAAGTTATGATTTGCAAAATGTGTTTGCGTTATATGATGCATTTGTTATGCAATATGTTGCATTTCTTATGCAATATGTTGCATTTGTTATGCAATAGGTTTTACAGTATAAGTTATGAATTACAAGTGTGTTTGCATATGATGTGATTGCATTTAATATACTCGTTAAAGTTAATAAGAATGTAACGTAAAGATAAAAAAAAAGTATCGTACCGGTCTCTTTGTTGTGAAGTAATGAAAGTAAGTTAAAGTTTGACCTCCTAGATGTGTGATACATGACCTCAATGTTCGATGGTCTCAAGTCTTAAGCATTATGTTTATGATCTCATGATTAATTATGTTGGTATGAACACTAAAGCAAAATAAAGAAAGTTAAAGTAAGATAAGGAAAGATAAAGAACAAGGATAGAAAATTAAAGTAAGATAAGGAAGTTAAGAAACAAAGGTAGAAAGTTAAAGTAAGAAAGGAATGTTAATAAAATGCTCATAATTGACGTTCATAATTGAGCATAAATAGAAATATGCACTTTGATTTTACTGGTTTTCCTTGTTATGAAACATTTATATACTATGGAAAACATTCTAAGGAATGTTTTATGTTAAGTGTTTATGAAAACATAAATGACGTTTATGAAGAGCGATCTGAGGAGTGTTTTACGTTAAATATTTTATGAAAAGCGTTTATGAAAAATGTTATAGAAATGTTTTATGAAAACGTTTATGAGAAACGTTTTAGAAATGTTTTATGAAAAATGTTTATGAATAACGTTTATGAAAAATGTTTTAAGAAAAAAGTTTCCATGAGAAAAGTTTCTAAAGCATGTTTTAAATTAATTGTGAGAATATGTTTGAACTTACTGAGCGAAAGCTCATAAAAAGTTTCTTCATGCTGTAAGTAGTTTTATGGGCGACCAGTATGACCCGTTAAAAGAGCTAGGTTCTGCGGAGGACAGATGCAATGATTTGGGTATGGATACCACCACAATTTACTTCTGTTATACAAAGGAAATATTTTCCACTATTTAATATAGTGTTTTCAAAGTTTTAAAAAAATCATAGTTTGAAGAAATGTTTTTGTGGTTTTACGATATATTTACGAAATGTTTTATTTTCTTATAAAGTTAAGTATTAATCAATGATTCAATAAATGTTTCTTAATAGGTTTTAAGGAACGATTTGAAATGGTTTTAAAGGTAAGTGTTGAGCGAAGTCTCAACTTAGATTTCGACAGAAATCGCATTAGTTTTAAAGAACGTTTTAAAGATTGTTTAAAGAAAAAAACATTTTAATTCAGTTTTTTTCTTACTAAGTAAGTAAGATTACTGTTTAAGAACGATGTTTAAGTAAGTAAAGTGACTGCCCGAAAAGGCGGGTCATCACAATCCCGTCATTGGTAGAAACCATGATCACCTTCATTCAATGTCCAACAACTTAGAGTGCTACAATGACAACTGATCAGGTGCTCGAGATATGGTTTTGCGTCACCAAAGATTAGGAATCTCGACAAGCGTGATCTGGTTTTACGGCTAGTGATGAAACTGTGAAAATATATATTTCTTAAAGTTAAATATCATCATTTTGCATTCATGTTTCTCATTAAACTCTTTAATTGTAGCATTTGTCTGTTGAATAGTATTTTAGGATGTTAAAGAGAAAATATGTTCAAATATGTTGTTTTTAGTGTATTCATGTGTTAATCATATTTTTAATAATTTATAGAAGCATTTTTATGTGTAAAATAATTAAATGTATGTTTAAATTAGAAATAATATAATTCTAATTTAGATGGAATTATTTGAATAGAAGTCATCTTAGATGATACAGATAATGACAGAACCTTACTCTATGATTGGTTGAAATTCGAATTCCCCTCTACTAGTGATAGGCTTGTGACGTTGAGGTGGGCCCAATGTATGTGCCACATAAAGCAGCAAGAAGAGAGATAAAATTTTCCTCTTTTGATAGACTTCTAACTCCTCCAACTTTTTCTATAAATGGACGCCTTGAGTCCTCATTTATTCTTAGACTACTATTGTGCAGTTTTCAGAGTGTAAAGCTTTGATCACTCCCCTTTGTTGTTAATAGTTCCTCAAGCACATAGTCTAGTTGGAAGGAGATAAGATGTGGTGAACATCTACTGAGTTGTGCCTGCATACACAACAGCTTAAAGGAAGAATCATAGCATTAATATATGAAGGTTGAGATTCCTTGATCAGTCAGATGTGGTGTTTCTGGTCATCAATAGGTGCACTTTAATTAACATTTTAATTTATTGTTTTATAGCAACCTAAGTTAGATTGTAGGAGATTAAAAAAAATTTAAAATTCTATTGCACCATTGAATTGATTTTTCCAACAAAACTGGCGGGCGTAGAATAAATTATAGGTTTTTAAAGATCACTTGTTACTTTTGTCATCGACTAATCTCAATTTATGAGCAAAGTAGGTCTTTGGGATAAAAAACTCTTCTTACTCTCTCTTTCTTTCCCTACATGCCCAGACACTCAATAGAATTTTAGAAGTCTAACCAACTCTTAATTGTATATAGAATGAATGGATAAGGTCTCTATTTATAGAGAATGTGAGACATAATTAATTATGAAATCCTCTTTTATTTTAATTTTAAATATCAAATATTTAATTAAAATAAAGACACAAGTTTCCCTTTCCTTACACTGGTTGTGGCACCAAACATAAAGAATCTCTTTGTGCTTGTGGTGCCAATCATCAAGCATAGTAGGAAGGAATACTACTTGTTATTCAATCTGGTTTGTTTTGAAATTTAACTTTTCCAATTTGAATTAAATTACATTTATCCAGAAATAGAAATTCTAAATACGGAAGCTTGATGAACAAGTTTTAGAATACACAAGGCATATTTTCCCCGTGCCTGTATGCGCTACACAATGGTTAGGGACCCACTTCTTCCAAAATTATTAAATAACTTTATCATTTAAAAATTATAAATTAATTCATAATTAATTTATTTTGAGTGATATTTAACATAAAATTCAATAATTCTAAATTAATTAATTAAATCAATAATTTCACTTGTTCAAATAGTATTTACAAGGATGGTGAGGACCAATGGCCCATACTGTCAAGCTCCAATAAAATCAATATATTAATTAAACTATTTAACTAGTATATTACTCTTTTATTAATTCAAATGTCACTCTACTCAAAACTTAGAATTACACTCTTGAAATTATAGGTACAATTACTCATTTTTTAGGTTTGTTAATTTGATATAGTCATTACATATAAATTAATCCTCTATAAATAATTCATAATTAGAGCTAGGTAAAATCCTTTGACTTATCTAATTACTTTTTTATCCTTAAATGCCATTCATTCTTGAATAAAATGGATTCATTAACTTAATCATGAATTGAGTACTCATATTTTTTAAGACATGAATCAATGCTCAAGAGAATTTTTTATCTGTTTCTCATTAAAGATGAATAGATTCTATCTTATAATATTAACATGCCCAACTACTTACTTCACTATGCATACAAGATACAAAGAATAAGATTAGATTCTCAAATACGTACCGAGTAAATCAAAAAACATAATTCCATATGTACGAGTCTGCTAATAACTCACGATTAAGATCATTTTATATATGACCATTGAACGATGTGATTAGAATTTGCTATATTTAACGAAAATTATTATCTGTTTAGATCACATTGTCCTAGTCCTGTATAATTTCATTATATATAGTGCACTCATTTAATGATTTATTATATTAACGGTTCAGCTAAGACCCTTCTATTCTCAATGGAAATGACGTGCACAAGTAAGGCTCAATTAAAAATTTCATACTTTAATTGAATAAATAATTATAATACTTAATTATATATTACTGATAATTTTAATCATCATCTTGTATGTAACACTTATATACAATATCTATGTTATATAGATAATTATAGAATTTTAATAATATTTATAAAGTATTTAAAACACATGCACATAAATATAATAAAAATTTACTTTATTTATTTGTAAATATGCCATTTAAAAGACATCACATACTTTAAGAGTATGATTACCTACGTTAAATTTTAGAAATTGGTTATCAACTCTAGTGTCAAGGACCAAACTGGTACAAAATGAATGTTCAACGACTGATTTGTCAAAATCAAACATTCAAAGATCAAAATGTCACTATGCTAAAAGTTCATGTACTAACAGTACCAAATGCCGTAAAAATTATTATATTTTTTCATTGGAAAGAAATTATGTAATTTTTGTTTTAAAATTTTGGAAATGCTTCCCCAAGTTTCTCTCTTTAGTTTAATTTATTCGTTTTTCAATTTTACAATTCATAGAAGTTTTTATCCTTCTTTTTATCTTTTTTTTTTTAACGTGCACAGACTCTTTCTCTTTCTCTCTCGTCTCTCTCACTCTCTCTCTCTCCATAACTGCCTTTTCTTTCCTCCTTCCCCATGCCACTCTCTCTCCTCCGTTTTGAGTTCGCAAAGTACCAATATGAGATTTATATGCCGATGTCGACCATTGCTCATAGCTCGTGCCAGAGAAGACGATGTTGAGGATGAGATCCTTCGCTTATTGTTGTCCCTCATCCGTCACCCGTGTTGAAGAAGATGATGTTAAGTGCAACCTCTACCAAACCAGTCCTCGATGCCATCCCCTTGCAGACATCATCGACTACGAGAGAAAAAAGAGAGGGAGCAACGAGGGAGAGAGAAACGAAGAGCAAGGGGAAAGAAACGCGAGAGGAGAGAGAATTTGTTGCTATTATCAGACAGATGGAGGGAAGAGTGAGAAAGAGAGGTTTTCTAATTTGTGATTAAGGTTAGGATTAGGTTTTCTAATCTTGCTTGATTGAATTTGAGGTAAAAATGAAAAACTTATATATTCAGTACTTTAAAACATATAAAAATACTTTTTACTAGCAGATTAATATGCTATTTACTTCCATTAGTTTTGAAAATGTGTTTTGTTTATAGAATTTCTCGTTACCTTTAAGCTACAATTATATGAGAAATTTTTATAAAGGCCATCTTTTGAAACTTTACCTTTTATGAACGTCACCTATATTTGAAATATACCTTGTGTTGGGCAAAAGTGGTTCACACCACTATTTTAGTTATAAAGAGTGTAAAATTTTCACATGCTACACTAACAATAAAAAAAATCGCTATAATATAAAGCTTTTATATGTTATAATAAAAACAGTTTTAATAAATAATTTTTACCACCTTACCAAATATCTTTATAATTTAGTATACCACTAAGAAATATTATGAGGGAGAAAGAAAATAAGAGGGTTCAACAGACATATCCAGTCACCGTCCTTCAATGATGAATTAAAAAGTCAAGAAGTGCACTCACTATGACCTATAAACTTTTAGCTCTGAGGGAAAAAAAATGTGCGCATAACACGTCCATTTGTAAGGTTCAACAATTTGACTTTTGTTGTATTCTTTAAAAGTTTCAATAATTGGACAAAATAAGCACGATTATTTTAAAGAAATATCTTCGTGAGATTTGAAAAAAAGCAAAACCTATGAAACTTAGATTTTTTAACCGTTAGCTTTGTATAAAAAAATGTTCATTTTAAAATTCTACACATATCTAATAAAATAAACAATTAATGAGATTAATGGGTAGTTTATTTTAAAAGACTGTCTTTCGTTTTTCAAATTTAATAGACAACTTTTATTTTAAAGGGTTTTTTTCTTTTTTTTTTTTTTTAGGGTAAAGGGACTTCATTCCATGGAAAAGGAAAGAATCCAGGTTTAGATTACGGACCATGAAAATATATGAGCGTCTTACTTATATAAAATCGATCCACTTGTAAATACTTTTAAATCCAGGAGTCCATACGACGTGATTTGACTCCAGAGAATGATGCCCAAACTTTAAAATAGGAAACTTCGTATATTGCTTAAAGAAATCGAGAGAAAGTGCAAAGTGTTCTTAATCTAATCTCCATTTCCCATTAAACTATTTTCGATATAAATATTGGATGTCAATTTAACCTCCCTTTCTCTTTATACTATTTTCATTATAAATATTAATGTTAATATTATATTTGATATTAAAAAAAATGTAAAATTAATCCTAAAAAAGGGTAAAAGTAACACCTTTTATGCCTTATTAAACTTTAGAGTTTATAAAAGTAAACTTTCAATTTTTAAAAAATTTCAAAATGATAATGTTGTAAATAATTAAATAAATAAGTTGATTCATCAACTTGTTATTATTGTACAAATTTGACATTGTATTAAAGATGTTCATACCTCTATATAAAAAAAAAAGAACAATTCTAAGGCAAAAAAAAAAAAAAAAGAAAGAAAAAAATAAGGAGAATCATGTTTTAAACTTTTTTTTATTAGGCTTAATTTTTTTTGTCTATGAAATTAATTTATTAAGCTTAGTTAGGTGAAATATTGGAAATATAGGTGGAAATGTCAGTTTTTCGAGGTATCAAAATATATTTTCACTGTTGTATCGACTCCAACAAAATATCGTGGAAATATAAAAAATTATCAGTATATATTGGTTAAAATGTCGATATCGAATAATCTGTAGTGTATTTTGCATAAAATTTTGATCTATATCAATGAAATTTTGACCAAATTTTAGAAATATCAAGACAAAATTTAATAACTTTTTTCTTTAAATAATCCATGAGTATTTTATACTTTTAATCAATGAGTGTTTGTCTTATACACATTTACAACAATAAAATTGAGATCCAATTATAGCAGCTTTTCATGCTTATTATTCATACAATCACGACTTTGAAAACTTTGATGGTTATGGAATTTTCAATTATCATCATCTGGGTGTACGACCATCATCTCAGGAAAACAATTGGGAGAATCCACAATTTCCTATTCATGAAAATATAGTCAAAAGAAGCTAACAAACTTACATGTGGCATATACATATTTATAATTATATTTAACATTACTCAAATAATATGCCATGACACTAATATTGTTTAAATCAAGTTGAAATCTCAACTATGGTTGAGTATCATATAACTTTATTAGCAAATCCTAAATGTTTGAGTTTATTATGTAAATCATGTTTATTTATGTTTCTTTTAATATTTATTGTATCTTAAAATATTAGAAATATATTTTACATGTAATTTCTAAGATTTCCACTTAAATCTATATTTTCTTTAAAATTTGTATAAGATTGAAATATCGATATATTTTGATCGATACCCATGTTGGAACAAAACTCTACTGATAAAAACTATTATCAGATCCCAAGACTCGTGTTAATTCATAAAGAAGTATAGCGGAAGCATACCTGAATCCATTAAAACGGTTGAACTATTGGTTCTTGATCTTTTGAGTCAAAAAAGTATGATGTCTGTAAGAGAAAGTTTTCTCTCTGTATTTACCAGTAATGAGATGCCAAAAAAATATCACGTTACGTTATGACTCAGGGACCATAACCATTTATAGTATTTTAAATTTTTCTTATTTCTATTTTGGCCCATCATAAAAATAGAAATTATACTTTAGGTCTCTCAACATAATTTTGTACCCATATTTTATGAAATGCTTTAAAACCCAAAACTTTACACTTTATTAGATCACTTTAATTAGGTTAATTTTATTTAATAGTATTAATACACATTTATTTAATATATTAGCCAACATATTATTCAAATTTATTCCAACAACCCATACTTTCATTTTGGTTACTTCTTTGTGGTTCTCTTTTTCTCTCTCTCTTGGAACAATTTGTGGTTCTCTTTTTTTTCCTTTGTTTTTCTTCCTAATGAATCAATGAACAACTACCCCTTTAGGAGTGAATGCATATTTTTCTAATTTTAAGATTTCTTTAATGTTTCTCTTTCAACAAAAAAGAAAATTTTTTTCCTTTGAACTAAAACCGTATCCAATCTGTGAGATGGGAAACGTGGGAGAGTATTAACTGAAAAGAGTATCCATTTTGTATGGCCGTCGTGCACATGCACCTGATCTGAACCAACCGCATCAACACACTCACTTTGTCCAAATCAGCCACGTGGCAACTGGTTGAAGCTGGGCCCCACATGCCGACGTGCCGATCGGCGGCCGCCCACGCCACGGCTGTGACGTCGTGGTGTCGACGCAACCACGCACCACACGTTTGACGCGTATAGCGCACTTTATCCCCGCATCCGACGGCCCAGAAGTGCTCTGACAGCGACATTTTAATAATTTACTATAAACCTGACCGTAGGCCCCCCAATCATTCTTAACTGCCTTTTTGGTTTCCCAAAAGTGTCCCCGTAGAGTATTAGTATTTGATATACAAGACCCTCGTGTTTTTACTATTTTCACTTGAAGCCCGTCTGTCAAGAAAAGAAGTAAAAAATTGCACTTCTTAAAAAATTTCTCACTAAAGTACTGGTATTGCTATGCAGGGCATCCTTGCTACGCCGCACACTGGTGGTGGGTAGAAATTTGTTGTTGGGTGCGAAGAAAAATATATTTTTTTACTAGCGTTTGTTTTTAACTTGAAAAAATAGTGTGTTTTTACAAATTTATATATTATTGTATTCTAATATGTTTATATATTAAGAGCTCACTAGATAAGTGTTTAATTAGAGAAATACTTATTATATAGTTAATTGAGAAATAAAAGTAATGTTAGATAAAACTTATAAGATGCTAGTAGTTAAAGACATATATAACCTTGTGATAATTCTACACTTAACTTTATTTTGAAGTGTAGAGTTTAATCCTACACCTCAAATTAAAAAAATAAAACTTGTAAGATTCTTTTCTTAGTTGTACTTTTGACTTTACTACGGTACATTTATATTATTTTACTGTTTCTTTTTTCTAACAAACCATGCTAATAATTAAAAGCAGCATTTAGTAATATAATACCATGTAAAAGTAGCAATGTTCATCAATCTCATATCTTTTTACCCCTTTACTCTACCTGCCTTGTTTCGAGTGTTTTAGTTTTCTTAATTGTTGCATATGATATGAGCCTACCTTTGACAATTCCAACCTTGACTTGGAGCAAGCGAGAATTTTGAGTACTCATTAAAAAAAAAAAAAAAAGCGAGAATTTTGAGTATTAGGACAGTCCCAAATTCCATTAGTCAGAAAACACCTCCGGGGCATGTCCACTGGCCTTAAATTTCATAGTTCCTCAAAAACTATGAAAAACTTTACTTGTTATGAAAAACTTTTAATAGAGGTGTTAATTGAGGCCACTTGATCTAATTAATATGGACCAAATAGAAAAATCGAGCCTGAATGGTTAATGAAAAAGGAAACCCAGCCTAATTCAAAGCCCGCATGAGCCTAGGATTGAGCTCAGGCCACCTGAATTTTTATAATAGAATTAAAACATATATATTTAAACCAGGTTGGCTTTACTCAAGTTTTAGGCAAGTTGGGCGCAGGCTAAAAGAGACAAGCCACCAACTGGCCTATTTAGTCTAGCTCAAATTGACACCTCTACTTCCAATTGCTTATTTATGTGGTAGTTTGAATTGTAACAATGAAAAAAAAACAAAAACAAAAAGAAAAGACAAACCAGGCATGAGAGTAATCTTATGCTTATCGCGTAAATTACATGGTCTTTTTCTTCTAGTCTAGAAAAAAATAGAGAGAAAAAAAAATACAAGGAATAGTAGAGGATAATGTTTCATCATGTGAATCATATGCGTGTTGATGAGATTCCAACTTGTTACATCACATGTCCATTTTTGTTTGTTTTGTTTTAGACGTATTGTATAACCATTCAAGCTAATCAGATGAAGACGTGATTTTGACATATTTTAATGAGAATTTTCCAAAATAAACGCATAATTATTATGGTCTCCCTTTGTTTAAGGATGAATATTGAATCATGTCTAGTCTCAATACTCTTAGGATACCTTTATTAAATCGTAAAGGAATATAAAGGAAATTCTATTTTTAGTGTTTATTTATTTATTTAATGGTGTAATGAGAAATAGTGTCATTTTTTTAATGTTTATTTATTTAAGAATAAAGACCTTGTTCAATATAATTACTAAAATATCTTTTTAATATAACTAATAAATATCAAATAATAATATTTAAATTTAGATATCTAAGTAAATATGACATTTATTTACTTTAATAATGAGTCAATACTAAAAGGTATAAGAGTATTGGTATTCCCTTTTCTTATTTCTTATATTGCGTGAGATCTCACAAAACTCTTATTACTATTTTTGTAAGTAAAAAAGATATTTAAAAGAAAAATAAATCATTTTTTACTTTTTCTTCCTCTTTGATCTAAAATAAATATGCCCTTAATCCCTACCAGGATGTGAACAAACAACAAATATCTCATGTAAGGGTGAGGGAGGGCGGTGCGGTTTGGACGATTACTCTCTGAAAATTTCCTTCAAATTACAGGGGTGGTTGGAGGATTTTTTTTATTCACAATAAAAAAAGGTACATAATCACACCAAACCACACAACATCATGCATTATGATAGTGCAGATCTTAAGCCTTGATAAATTTACACCGAGCAAAAAGCTGAGCAAATTTGAGTAAATAATTTACATATAAAACATATTTATAAAAAAGGTCACCATATGACAATGAAACAACCATAAAGAAATTTAGCTAAACTATGCGGTACGGTATAGAAAGCGTTTGACAATATCAATTAAAAAATATTATTGTAACTGCTACGGTGTAAGTACTACACTACAAAAACAAAAGGAGGTTATAGTATAGTTTTTACATACTACATTAAAATGGTTATAACTTTTATATCTAACTGCATTGCCAAACTCATTAATTATAGTTTTTAAAACTTTTAAAACTACAATTCCAAATCACACCATGTGATTAAATGTTAATTAAATTCCAAATCAAATCATGATGAAAATAAAAATCCACGCTAATGATATACTCTGTTGGACAGTTGTTTTGCTTACCTCTACCTTAAAGTATAGGAGCTAGCTTACGTCTTTGAGTCTTATAGGCTATTTGGCACTGACTTCAATTGTAACTGAAGTTTTAAGTTAAAAACTGTAACATGTGAGGTTTTATATTATAAAAACTTTTACATTTAACTATAGTTGTTAAAAGCTTTATACCATTAATAATTAAAATTGGTGAATTGAAGCTAAAAATTTATTTTGTTTTTCTTAAGCTTTTGAGCTACATTTATTTAATCGTTAACTATTTACAAATGAATACAAGAAGGTTCTTGGCAATTACCAGTTGGCCACGAAGAGAGAATAAACAATAATTATTCATCCCAGAGGCATTATGCAAATTATGAGAAGTACAAGCCGCTAAAACGAAATACCTGAAAATTCTAGGGGTTTGGGAGAAAATAAATCCGGTTGGAACATCTAGAATACAAAAGGCTGTGTGGGGAGGAGAGAGGGCGAGGAGAGGAGACAAATGACTGAGATCGAGCATCGGGAGATTGTGAAACGACAACAAATGAAGAAAAATTCATCGTCGTCTTGAGAGTCTTTCGTTTCTTACCCTTCGTGAAGGCCGAAGGCCCAAAAAAACCAAACCAAAACCAACCCAGCGTACGGAACCATCTCGAGTTGAAAGCCTTGCTCGTCTTCTTCTTCTTCTTCTTCTTCTTTCTCCGACTCTTTCGTAATTAATTCCTTATAACTCTCTCGCTCTAAATTTCTCTTTCTCTCTCTAAATTTCTTGCTTTCCTTCTCTTTCCTGAACTGCGAACATGGCGGAATCGGTGGAGCTACCGGCTCGGCTTGGGATCCTCCCGTTCAGGAACAAGGTTCTCTTGCCTGGCGCCATAATTCGAATTCGATGCACTTCGCCGAGCAGGTACTCCGAATTCAACGGAGTTTTAGCCCTGTTTTTGTGATCATGATAGATTTTCTTGTCGGTCTGTATTTTCATGGAAAATTTTAATGCTTTCTTCACTAATAAAGAACGTCGAGCTTTGGTTTTTCTCTTTTCGGGCTTTTTGCTGTTTTGTGGAGAGCTTTTTGGGTTGCGATCATGTGAAAATTTGAATATTGGTGTTGAAATTTGGGTGTGAACTTTGTTGACCTGAGCCTTCTTTGAACTTTTTTTTTTTTGTTTATTCGAAGATTCTTCTTGTTTTGAATTAATCACATGAATTCTGATCAATTGAGATGAATTCCTTGAAGACTTTGTTGTTTTTTAAGCTTAGTTTTTTCTCATACGATTTCCAGAATTGGTAGGAGAAGAGAGGAAAATTGGAGTTCTAAGTAATTATGAAATTTTTATAGCGTTTCTTTGACAAGAAAATGGATGGGATGATCTGATGAATGCAGTGTGAAATTGGTGGAGCAAGAGTTATGGCAGCGGGAAGAGAAGGGATTAATTGGCATTCTTCCCGTTCGGGATGCTGCTGAGACGACAACTGTGGGGCCCGTATTATCTCAAGGTGATTTTGACTCTTTTTTATTTTATTTTATTTTTCTGGAAGAAAGCTGGCAGCGTTACTGAAAAATGGAATGCTTTTGAGCAGGTGTGGGAAGTGATTCCGGAGAGCGGGGACCAAGAGTTCAAGTGGGTACATCAGATTCCCACAAGCTTGATGGGAAAAATCAGCAGGAGGCTATTCATTGGCATACAAGGTATAGTCAGATAAATCATTTGCATTTAATATGTTATAGCTTATATGGAGGAAATGGCAATAATATTTTGGGTGCGCTATCTAATTGGTGCTCAGTTGAATTTATTTTGAACTGTTTAGCATGCTTAATCATGGTTATGAGTTATCTTTTCTCTTCCAGTTTGTGCTACAAATGACTTTTTGGGTGTGTTTGCAAGGTGGGTCTGTATCAATTGTGATGGTAATATTTGATGTTTGCATTCTCAGGGGAGTCGCTGCTCGTGCTTTGCATTTGTCAAGAGGAGTGGAGAAGCCAAGTGGGAGAGTCACGTATATAGTTGTCCTTGAAGGTTTGTGCAGGTTCACCGTCCAGGAACTCAGCACAAGGGGAACATATTACACTGCAAGGATCTCTCCTCTTGAAATGACAAAGGCTGGTAAGTTTCCAATTTTTGGACTTTATTTTCTTTTAGTAGAAGATATAAGGTTTATTAGCTTATAAACCAAGAAGGGTTGAAATAAAGAGCTTTAGGCTTTTTAAATTTTTGTTTTGTTTTGTTTTTCTTTAAAAAAATTTCATATTTTGATAGAGATGGAACAAGTGGAACAAGATCCGGATTTCATAACATTGTCTCGCCAGTTCAAAGCAACTGCCATGGAGTTGATTTCTGTTCTTGAACAGGTTAAACCTTAGACATTTTTTTTTCGGCCTTTTTTTGTGGAAAATTTTAGTGAATGAAAAAATTACTAAATGCATTCTAATGGCTATGTGCATATATTTATGTGGAAACATTTCTCTACTGTAGTCACTTGGGCAATAATTTTTCTTTAGCCTGTTAAGCATTTCTTTACCGTTAGAAATGTGTATAAATAATTTTTCTTTAGCCTGTCAATCCTTTTCCTCTTGATCAAGTTTGAGACAGCTATTTATCTATAAACATCTGAAACTTAGAGAGATTTCATATCTTTTCTTAATTTGTTTATGTTACTTGTTCATATATTAGAGTTTGCCTATTGAACTCTTGATTCTTTCTGGAAGGAATTTTTCTGTGACAGCTGTTTTTGTCAAGAAGAATTACACATGCGAATATTTGGAGGATACTTGTCCATTAGTTATAGCACAGACCGCAGCTTTCTGATTTTCTGTTACTGTTTTTCTTTTTTGGGTTGGGCTAAGGACTATGGTGGTTGATTAGTAAGTAGTACTACAAGTGCCAAATCCTGATATAATAAATATTTTCTCTTTGTTGATTGTAGTGGTCAGCTAACTAATTTTTTGTTTCCTGTCTGATGTTCTTTTGGCGTGGTATTATTGTGTCTTTTTCTCACAGTCCCAGAATCATGAACTTCCGTTTTTGTATCTATTCACAGAAACAAAAGACCGGAGGCAGAACAAAAGTTCTTTTGGAGACAGTACCGGTTCACAAACTGGCAGATATATTTGTTGCCAGCTTTGAGATAAGTTTTGAGGAGCAACTGTCCATGTTGGACTCAGTCGACCTGAAAGTACGGCTTTCAAAAGCAACAGAATTAGTTGATAGACATTTACAGGTAACTGTTGGTTTACTTGTGCTTGATATATATCATCTAGCTATCATTATCTTCTGCCTACTTTTATGGAGCCATTGTGGTGTTACCTTTGACAGTCCATACGTGTAGCGGAGAAGATTACACAAAAAGTTGAAGGTCAGTTGTCAAAATCACAGAAGGAGTTTCTTTTGAGACAGCAGGTTAGCTTTCACATCATATTTGATTTTCAGAAGCAATGAGGAATCCAAAACTATGTTGACCGTGTCTGCATAAAATGGTCTGAAGGCCAAAAGCTAAAAAAAAAAAAAAAAAAAGGAAAAGAAAAGAAAAAAAGACCCTTCCCTTCCATATTCTTCTGTGGTAAAATTTTTTCTTCTTTCTCCACTCTTCTCACTCAAAGATGGATAGATGTCTCTTTTCTCTCCCTTTTTCTTGTTTTTGGGGATAAATTTCAATTTTGTTTCTTTATGGACATATTTAGGGAGCGGGTTTAAGAATTTTCCATCTCTATGATCTTCCTGACCTGGAAAACTTCATTGTGATTTCTTCCTTGCATTTGTCGTTTCTGTTTGGTTTAGGTGGGCTTCTAGGCTTCCTCTTGGATTTTCTTTCCGTTATAATCTTTTTAGATTTAATAAAATTTCTTGCACACAAAAAAAAAAAAAAAAAAAAAAAAATTCCAATCCAGATGAGAGCTATCAAAGAGGAGCTTGGGGACAATGATGACGATGAAGACGATGTTGCTACCCTGGAAAGAAAGATGCAAAGTGCAGGAATGCCTTCAAATATTTGGAAGCATGCACAGAGGGAGTTAAGGTATGATCCTACTGGTAGTGCACTTTCAGGAGGAGCTATATGACATAACAGTCTTACAACATTACGAATGGTTAGGCTGTCTAATAAATGATTGCACGACTATTAGTTTTAAGGTCCTTTCCAACCTTCATCTGTGTTCATTTATCTTTTTGCTTTTGATTCAATTTTCGTATCTCACTAAGACTTCCCTTTGTTCCCAAGATCATTGCCTCAGTACCCCTCGCCAGTAGCAAGATTATATCGCTTATTTGATAATGGAGTACAAAGAAAACATATATTAGCTTTAGAAAAACATTCAGAAGCACTTAGATGACTGATAGAGGATAAACTATGGTTCATGATCCAGTGCATAAGATGAAGTAGACATTGTAGTTGAACATATTAATGAACAAACCTGGAATTTTTGGTTTCATTTATAATTTTTCCTTCTTGTTCATGTGCTTCAGGAGGCTTAAAAAGATGCAACCTCAACAACCTGGATACAATAGTTCACGAGTTTACCTAGAGCTTCTTGCTGATCTTCCCTGGCAGAAAGCTACGGAGGAACTTGAATTGGACTTGAGAGCTGCCAAAGAACGCCTTGATATTGACCACTATGGTTTAGTCAAAGTCAAGCAACGTATCATTGAATATTTGGCTGTTCGCAAGGTGATCATGTATCTTTTCTTGTTGGCCTTTAGTGTTTATAGCGTTCTATTTTCAGAAATTAATGCTCATATGCCTGTCTTTTCGTGTTGCAGCTCAAACCAGATGCCAGAGGCCCTGTGTTGTGCTTTGTTGGCCCACCAGGTGTGGGGAAAACATCTTTGGCTTCATCCATTGCAGCTTCTTTGGGGAGAAAATTTATACGCATATCTCTGGGTGGTGTCAAGGATGAGGCTGATATTAGAGGGCATAGGAGGACATACATTGGTAGCATGCCGGGAAGACTCATTGATGGGTTAAAGGTAGTTTAAAATTCAATTTCAAAGAAATATTCAACCACCAAAAATGACGAAGGAAACAAAAACTTTTATGAGTGATTATAGTTGGGAACTGGGTCTATCGTCACGCTTCAGAAACTTGAAGAAACTTCTTCTTATAAGTCATAGCCAGGAACCCACATGCTTTATTTATTATCTGCACCGTATGCTCTCTTGTCTGTGGGAGATATCCTGGTTGGAATTTTTCTTTTAATGAATGCTGAAGTTATTTATTGTTTTAGATTTTCCTTATTCTTTCTGGTATCTGATTTATTTATCGTGTCTTCATTACTTATAACTTGTGCTTACCTCTGCCTCTATTAGGTATGATCTTTTTTTTCTCTCTCTCTCTCTTTTATATAGATGCCAAAAAGTCAGAGACACAAGTCAATGTAGTATGTATGACTGTTTTAGGTTAAGTCTCATTTTGAATATCATTTGGTATTTCAGAGAGTCGGTGTCTGTAATCCTGTCATGTTGCTGGATGAAATTGACAAGACGGGGTCTGATGTACGTGGTGATCCAGCCTCAGCACTACTGGAGGTTCTTGACCCTGAACAGAATAAGACGTTCAATGATCAGTATCCTACTTTCTTCGTCACGTGAATCATGACTGTCAATAAACTTGTTTTCATCATTATTTTAATTTTTTTTTAGATTTTTCTTTTTTTCTTGGACCTGTTTCGTTGTATTTCCTCCAGTCTGTGCAGGGAGTGTATAAGGACCAAGATTTCTAATTGGCTACGAGCTTTTTTATATTGGATGAGGTTTTGATCATTTACAAACATTTTATAGACTTCTTAGATGTACTATATTGCATGCTTGAATAGTGTATGACATTCTCAGGATGCAAGAATATCAAAAGTGATTCCTTAATAAAAGGTGTAGCTATTTGAATGTTCCGTTTGACCTTTCAAAGGTGGTTTTTGTGGCAACTGCAAACAGGGTTCAACCTGTTCCTCCACCACTCTTAGACAGGATGGAAGTCATAGAGCTGCCTGGCTACACACCTGAAGAAAAGCTGAAGATAGCCATGGGCCATTTAATTCCACGAGTTCTTGATCAGCATGGCTTGACTTCTGAGTTTCTCCAAATACCTGAGGTAGTCAATTTACCAGATATCACTTGACAAGTATTAATGATGTCAGAAAAACTGGTACTCTGAAAAATTATATTAAAAAATATACATTTATAGAAGATTAGACTATAAATGCTTTTTTCTTATAAAAAATGACATTTATTGTATCAAATATTTGCAGTCAAATTACACTGAACACATTAAAATTTTCCTTTATGGTGGCAGCCCATTGTGAAACTTGTCATTCAGAGGTACACTAGAGAAGCTGGTGTTCGAAATTTGGAAAGGAACTTGGCTGCTTTGGCTCGTGCTGCAGCAGTAAGAGTTGCAGAGCAAGAACAAACGGCTCCTCTTAGCAAAAATGTGGATCAGCTTGCTTCACCAATTATAGAAAATAGACTTGCTGGTGGAGCTGAAGTGGAAATGGAAGTCATCCCAATGGCTGTAAATAGCCATGATCTACAAAGCACATTCAAGGTTGTTTCACCATTGATAGTCGATGAGGCTATGTTGGAGAAAGTTCTAGGGGTAATTATGGTTCCCGCCTTCTTCCTTTTTCTTTTTCTTTTTTTTTCCCCATTTCTTTTCGTTACGTTTTTATCATTTGGGTGCTTTATGCTTCTTTTTTGCATGCATATTCTCTCAAGTGGTATTTAAAATAGCTATATTTCAGTAGCATCTGATGCGATATATGAAATATTCCACAAAAGTACAATTCTTTGGTTGTTACCATGTTTGCGTTATTAAACAGTGCTTTCTGATGATCCTGTGCTCTCAATATGGTGGGCTTCTGTCCAGCTATTCAATAGAAGTGTTGTTCTACTTTGTTTTTGACACGATATTGACGGATTGGAATGGTTAACAATATGCTCTTGGAGTCTTTTTTTGCAAAATATTTCCAATATCTTCAGGCTTAAGCTTCTAATGTATGATGTGGTCCAGGAACTAGAGCAAGCCTTTAGTGGTGCTTTATTTTTCTTATTTGTTAGTTGATGAGTTCGTCATTTCTGCTTATTAGTAGATTTGAGGTGGTTGCTATTGCATTCAGCCTCCCAGGTATGATGATAGAGAAGCGGCAGAGCGAGTTGCAACACCTGGTATATCTGTTGGGCTTGTGTGGACGTCTTTTGGTGGAGAGGTCCAGTTTGTGGAAGCTACGGCAATGGCAGGAAAGGGTGAATTACATCTTACTGGTCAGCTGGGAGATGTTATTAAAGAGTCAGCGCAAATAGCATTGACATGGGTAATTCTTCTAGACAAACTTCTATATCCTCACCGAGTGATAAGTTAAATATTTATTCTGTTTCCTTAACGATCTTTCATTTCATTTGTAACTTGTTGCTTATGTAAGCTGAATTACCAAAATAGGATATACATACATACGTATATGCATTTGTGCGTGCGAGCGCATGCTGGAATACCTTAAGACAACCAAACTATATTCGACAGTAATCAACTTGGTCTGAAAAAAATATCTAAATTCCATATTGAAGCTAAGAGCCATTTGAACGTAGATATTTATATTGAATTAGGAATTGACCTGTTTATTTTGCATTTGGAATTTGTAATAATCTTGCATTCGGAATTTCTAGGTGAGGGCCAGGGCAACTGATCTTAAGTTGGTAGCTGCTGAGGGAATCAATCTTTTGGAAGGTCGAGATATTCATATACATTTTCCTGCTGGGGCTGTACCCAAGGATGGGCCATCAGCAGGTGTGACACTGGTAACTGCACTGGTTTCATTGTTCAGTCAGAAAAGAGTAAGAGCAGATACGGCAATGACAGGAGAAATGACGTTGAGAGGCCTTGTCCTACCTGTCGGTGGCATCAAGGATAAGGTTGGCTTTACTCACCTGATAACTCTCTCTCCCTCTCTCTCTGTCTCCCTGGTATTTTTTTTTTTAATTTTTAAATTCTTTTTGCGAAATTTGGTTGAATGAATTAGCTTAAAATTTTTTATTTGATAGAATTTTTCCTGAGATTCAGGTTGGTTAAAATTTAAAATTGTCCTGCAAGAGAATTAATATACATAATGATATTGAGCTGGTGCCTTTGACTTCAAACCTTTTCTTTGACCGATTCTGGAGTGTGGTCCAGTAGGTTAATAAATTGAACTTGGTTTGAATTCTTCTTACAACTTGACCATGACCATTGAAGGGTTGATTTGGGGCTTGCAAGGACTGGTTTGGCTGTATTCTGGCTGGGATTTGAGGGAGAGAGAAGCTAGAAAAATATGTAAAATCCATCTTAAAGCTTTTAAATTCTCATGGTTCTTTGCCTGTAAATGTAGACCCAATGCTGAATACTGTACAAGTCTTGATTTTTTTTTTTTAAAATTTTGTTGCGTCTTCATTTCTCTGGCAACTAAACCTACATTGGACAATGTTAAATATAGTTCCTATGTGAACATGAACATGGTTTATGTATGTACATTACATACTAGTGTGCCAAATGCTCTGTTATTTTCTGCATTATTAGTGGAAACATTTTGCTATTTCTAAAAGCTATGCTTAAGTTTAATGTTGCCTCAAGTGTAGATGCATACTGGTGAATGCAGTATAAGACTGAGTTAGAATATGAATTTGTGCAGATATTGGCGGCACATCGTTATGGCATTAAAAGAGTTATTCTTCCAGAGAGAAATTTGAAAGACTTGGTTGAAGTACCACCGGCTGTGCTGGCCAATGTAGAGGTAATTTTTTTTCTATATGTGCCCTCAAATGCATTAATAAATATGCGAAATTAGATGAAATATTATAATTTTCTGCTTACTACATAATTAAAGCAAAAGGAATTGGACGGACAATTGATTTACAAAGAGTCAAAAAAAAAAAAAAAAGGCTTCGGGCTTTAGTTAATGTAAATATAGTGTTGAGACATGCCCTGTTCGACTGAGCAGCATGAAGATGAAGTTAGACCAAATAAGGTTTTCCTCCAGAGGTAGCTCCTTTGGTGATGGTAGTCAGAAAGTGCAATTTTGCTTTCTAAATACGGAGAATTCATTTGATCTCTGAATGTAGAGTAGTCATGTGATTTGGTTACTCCGATGGATCTTTTGATAATTTGATATGAAACTTTGCTGTGAACTGGAACGTATGTCATTGTGTTAACATCTTTTTCAACAGATTTTACTTGCAAAGCGAATGGAAGATGTGTTAGAGGAAGCTTTTGAAGGCGGTTGCCCTTGGAGACAGCATTCGAAGTTATGACATATCGAGTAACTAAATTGCTTTAGCTGGTCGCCACTCGACACAGCACATAGCCTTTGGTATTTGCTCTAGAGCAGCCTATGGTAAAATTCGAGAAGCCAGAATGTTGGTCAAGTAAACATGGCCATGGAGTAACATTGTAGAAGGAATTCATCTTGTCGGAAAATGTCGCAGACCCCAACTTCTTTTGAGATTTTGGATGGAAAATTGGAATCAATTGATATTCTTTTTCTTTTCCCCGATATCAAGTTGTATCTTAAGAGTACGGCAACTGCTCCGGCTGTCGTTTTATCCTTTGGTGGTTTATTGTGTAATTATAAATTACTTGTGTATTAACTAATCAATTTAGGAAGGAATGGTTGCCCTATTTATGTGCTTCCCAATTATGGTTTTGCAGACCCCTGCGTTTCTTATTGTCTTATTGACGGAGTCTATTCACTTTATCCAGAGGCACTTTCTATTGGTCAGAGTGGGAGTGGGACAATTGCTTTGACCTTCGCCCAGTAAAATTTTGAAAGCACCCGTAATCGGAGACATCAAATCTCTCTTCAGCTTCACGGATAGAAGTAATATATCAATAATTAGAAAGGATATTTTTGGAACTTCATAGGTTTAAACAGGGAGTTGAACATGAAGCTGCATGGGTTAGGAATAAATTGACAACACGAAAGTATACAAGCGTGACAATTCAAAAAGCTGGTATTATTATAACCTCAATGCATTAAACTCCATGCATTGTAGAAGATGAAAATGTAAAAGTTGTAAATATTCCTTAATGTTATTGCTTCTTATTCTGGCTTAGTTTCCTTTAAGAAGGTGGTATTTCTTTTAGTAAATGTTATGGTACCTATGTTCACAGGGATTGTAATTTGTGGAACTAGAGAGAAAAAGGGAAAGAAAGAAGAGAAAGAAAAGGGAGAGAAGAGATTTCAAAAGAGAAATTAGAATGAAATTGAGGGAGGGATGAGGGAGAATATATCAAGAGGGAGAAAAAAATATGAAATTGATATTCAATAATAAATCATAGTCTGAATTATTTTAAGGTTATTAACACTAATGGCTTCTAAACTTTAGAGTCTTTCTCATTTACTCTTAAACTTTAAAAATTATTACTTTACCTTTTGAACTTTCAAAACTCTTCACCTTGTCTATTGAATTTTAAAAATCACTATTTGGCTTCTAAACTTTCCAAGCTCCTTATTTTGTCTCCTAAATTTTTGATTTTCCATTCAAATAAATAAAAGTAAGCCTACGTAATTCATACATGAGTCATCTGTAAGAGCAAAAATAAGATTTATCACTCCTAAGTATTGTTTCACGTTTACAGTCTTACTTGACACTTTTTTTAATCATAATTCCCATATAAGAAGGGTTTGCCTGAACATTTCTTCTCATTTTTAATACACAACTTATTTAATAAGTCAATATTATAAGCAGATGTCTGAATTAGAATATTAAAGAAGATGACTTATGCATTATAGATGAGGAGATATCGGTAAACAATATCGAAAAAAAAAATATATAGATATCCTTCTTAAATGAGAGCAAATGAAAAAAAAAGTTAGAGTGAGAGTGTAAACAAGAAACTAAACTTGAAAGTGATAAAATTTTATTTTTTGCCCTTATAGATGACTCATGTGTGAATTATATGGGTTTAATTTTGTCAATTTGAATGGAAATTGGAAAATATGAGACAAAAGAGGAGCTTTTAAGTTTAAGCGCAAAATGGTGATTTTTAAAATTCAAGGTATAAAATAAAGAGTTTTAAAAATTAAGAACATAAAGTGGTGATTTTTAAAGTTTAAGAGGTAAAATAAAGAAGACCCTAGAATTTGGGGGCATGTTACAATCCTTATCTTTAACATTATAGTTAATTTATAGGCTAATTACAACACCAATACGAGAAACTAAATTTATCAATTTAAATGCATACGATGAGGCAACTTTCCGAAATTAACTCATCATAGTGTTGCTCATTTGCCTAGTCGAGTTTTCTTTGAACTCTTCTTGCAATTTGGTTAGGTGTCAGGCCGTTTGCCTTTTCTATTTGTGTTGTAGAGCTTAAGTCGTTAGACACATTTTTTTTATTTAGGTTGAGAAAATTCAAACTTCTCAACTTTAATAGAGTTTGAGTGTGATTTTACCACTAGATTATACTTTTTTGAATCTTCTCTAAACGAACTTTTCCCATCTTGAAAATAAAAAGAAAAATAACATATTGATTTATTCAAAGAGAAACACCAATAAAAACGTGAGTGGCAACAAATGCTTAATAGTCAAGTTGAAACGTAATAAAAAATTCAGAACATTAAACAAATAGCAAAATTATTACGTGTAATTTATAGTGAATTTTGTCATAATAATTACTATTTAATTTAATTCTTTCCTAGGAAGCGTTTCATCTGTTTTTCCCATAAAAACGACAATATAGGTTGTTGTCCACGCCAACGACATGTTTAACGCCCGTCTTATCAGGTAAAACGACAAATCGTTTTTTTTCTTTGTATAACTTTGTCGTTTTCACAAGCATTTCACATTCGCGCATTTCTCCGAGTCTCCTCATTATTCACAAATCCGCCATTGTTAGACCTCAGACCACCACCTAGAACCATTTCAATTCCACCATGTTCCGGCAAGCTTCGCGCCTGTTGTCTCGCTCCGCTGCCTCGATCCGCCGCCACTCTCAGCGTCCGATCCTTCTCATCGGAGGTCCCAGCCGCCGCCAGTGCGGACTCCGCATTCAGCAAATCGTGGAAGAAAGTGATTCCCAACATCGAGCCTCCCAAGACTCCGTCTTCCTTCATCAGCCCTCGGCACGCTACTCCTTCTTCGATTCCGTTGAAGATCACGGTCAATTTCGTCCTTCCCTATTCTTCTGAGCTCTCTGCCAAAGAGGTCTGCTTTTTGCGCTTAAAAATCTATTAATCCCGTTGTTTCTGATTTTCTTCTTTGCTTTCATTTTTATCTGATTTCCATTTTACAGTTCTGTTTGGATTATGCAATTTTGTTCGTTTCATTTGCGGATTAGGTTGAATATCTTCACTTTTTTTTAAGGAAAATTGGATTGCATTTAGTAATAATTAAGGATATTTGTTTCTTGGGTTGCAAATTGTAAACGATTATTGATCACTTGATTTTTGGATATTGTTTAATCCCTCTGTGGAAGATACACGAGCGAACAATGAAACTTAATGAAGTTAGACTGATTTTTTGACTTTGAAAAAAAATGTTTTCTTCTTACTCACTTTCACTTTCTTTGGTTTAATCTGGATTATTGTTCTAGAAGTTACCTGATATGATATCTGGATTAGAATTTGATTATTGCTTGGAAAATAATAATAATTATTTTTTTTATCATATCCAAACGTACCTTCATGATTTTTTTTTTCTTCCCCAAATAAAAAGGGTTATGGGATTGGGGGTGGTTTACCTAGATAAAGTCTGATAGGCAATGCATTTCCATGTAGTCTGTGAATCCCTCAGTGAGTGGATTGCCATATACCTCTCTCACTGCTGTGGGACCAACTCTAAAACAAGACCTTAAGAGTGTTTGGGAATAAAGTTAGAACTTGAAGTTAGAACTTAAACATAGTAGCATGTGAGGGTTTTACACGATAGCATACTTTTGCTTTACACTGTAACATGTGAGAGCTTTACAATGTGGTGGTAGAAACTTTGGAGTTGAAACTTGGTTACCAAACACACTCTTTATTGAGTAGAACAAACAACTTTATCACCCCCACCAAAATGTCAAATGAACTGTTATTTGTTGTTTATTTTGATACATGGATCCAAATACAAGCTCAGGGGTTTCATATGTAGTCATAGTCCTGTGAATCTGTTTTGCTAAAATTAATGTGCCTTGTGCTGAAATGGGGATCATAATGCTTAATTTATGAGATATCGCAGTTATACTTCTTATCACTTCATGTTGAAACGGTAGCAGTTGAAGAGCATTGAAACACGCATCATAAAAAAAAAAAAAAATCATCATGAACATCCTGGATGTATGTCTGTCAAAATTCAGTAGATTCTGTGAAACTGAAATTCTTGTTTTGTCCCAATTTTATCACGTGTGTCATTTTTCCCATCTGAAATACTATGTGCTTCAGGTTGACATGGTCATAATACCTGCAACAACTGGGCAAATGGGTGTTTTGTCTGGCCATGCACCTGCAGTTGCAGAGCTTAAGCCTGGAATCCTATCTGTTAATGAAGGGAATGACGTGACAAAATACTTTCTCAGCAGTGGTTTTGCTTTCATTCTTGCGAACTCTGTTGCTGATCTAAATGCTGTGGAGGCTGTTCCTCTCGATCGTATTGACCCGAGCTTGGTGCAGAAAGGGCTTGCAGAGTTCACCCAGAAGCTCGGTTCTGCTACCAGTGATCTGGAGAAAGCTGAAGCTCAGATTGGAGTTGATGTTCACAGCGTGCTTAACTCTGCTTTAACCAAGTAATTGTTGCTTGCAGAGTTCATTTTCTTCCATTGATTCTTTCCCTTAGCTCATTAGCAACCAATCTGGTTTGATTTGGTGGGAATATCATCGGTTCACCTTTGAAACAAAATAAGAGATTTTCAGGAAGAACCCTACGATCAACTTGGGATATAATCTTTTTTTTTTTTTGGTGGTTTATCCTTTTTTTTTTTAAAATAAAAACAGGTAGAACTAGAAGGCACGTTTTTCTCGTAGAATCTTTTCATGGTACTCACTTTTGTATTCAAAACTGAAATTACAATGATAGTTTTAGATGCTTTGGGAGTTTGAGGTAATAATTTTTGTTTGATCATGCTACCAGCTTGAGCTCTATATGATACATGCTATGTTAGTTGTTTCTCACGGCTTTTTTTTTTTTTTAGTCTATACCATATTACACTCTCAAAGTGTTTTGCTTAGTTGAAGAGGAGGTGAATAAGTCCACGACTATAACCTCCTGCATAATTTTGCTGCTAGGTCTCTCTCTAGTTCTTTTCGTAAAAAGTGGGACAAGGACTAAAGTATTTCAAGGCAAAATGAGTGCTCAAATTTTATATGAGCTTATGAACTAGTGAAGAATGACTTTATGCAACTACAATGCCATCGACATAACCAAGATAAAAATCATGATTGAACTATGGTATAAGTTAAACTATTGAAGGGCCTACTTTAGATCCAAAAAATCCTGCTTTAACAGGTAGGAACT
Source organism: Artocarpus heterophyllus (assembly GCA_025403435.1). Classification (NCBI taxonomy): domain Eukaryota; kingdom Viridiplantae; phylum Streptophyta; class Magnoliopsida; order Rosales; family Moraceae; genus Artocarpus; species Artocarpus heterophyllus. Next base: position 6,980,069 of record CM046344.1, read on the forward strand.
AACTGAGAGTTTGGTACACTAGGGTTCGGAATTCATGGGCATTAAACCACCTGAGTCCAGTACTCGGCAAAATGGCATGGGGCTGAGTATTTCAAATGTTTGGTATTTCACCCTAGCCTCATTTCCTTTTGCTCTGCTACCAAGCAAGAAACTGTTCTAGTATAGTTCTGACTGTAAACAGAAGAAATTAGCAGGAGAAGGGAACATTCAGGAAACGTCCTTGGGGCAATGCTCAGTTCATTTTATAGTTACCAGTAATGAGCGCGCACCCGCGTGTGTATTTGTTTTATTTTTCTGATGTGGATGTCCTAAAAATTATTTTAAAGCTTAGTTTTACTCTCTTGTTATTCTTTTGATACTTTAGTTTAGTGAAAAAATTAGTAGATAAGAGAGAAATTTCAGTAAGGAAAATTAGTCGGTAAATTATTTAGGAGTATATATAAAAAAAGTATTTGAGAGTGTTGGATGACAAGAATATTTAGCATGAGAAGAAAAAGAAAAAAATAGAAAGAATGACATTTATGATGCTAATAGTGGTTGAAAATTGCCATTGAAGAAAAATAACATATGTAGGTAGGGAAATATTTGTGACCAAAATGACACAGGCAAAAAAAGGAAAAATAAAAAAATTTGGACAGTACACATTTTTGTTAAAAAAATAAGGACATGATTCTAAAAATATACACGATATTAGGGGAAAAACAACAAAAAATAGCACGAAGACAAGGAAAAACAAAAACGAAGCACTAAAAATACAAATGAGAAAGTAGGGAGAACAAGAAGAAAAGAAAGAGAAGCAAAAAAAAAAAAAAAAAGGATGACGAAGTAAAAAAATTGTGAGAAGCCAAAAGAAAAAAAAGATAGAAAATAAAGAAATGCAAATAGCGGGAAAAAACAAAAAAAAAAAAGATAACGAAAGCAAAAAAAAAAAAAGGGATGAAAAAAGAGAACGAAAAAGAAAACAAAAAAAGTATGAAAAAAAGAAGTGGCAGAAAAAAACCTCTTCCGTAAGTCAAAGGGGTTTTTTTTGGGTGACTTAAGGATAACGTTTCGTTCTCCTTCTCCGTGTGTCATGCAAGGCCTTAGAGCCTTTTATATATGTGATTAAAAAAAGGGAGAGGGAGCGTTTTGTTGCCTTCCTCCACGTGTAAAGCCAACAAAGAAAAGGCGTTAGGACTAGGGCAGCCAATATAGATTATGACACAATGATACAACATGAACCTGATATGCTTTTTTATGGGTACATGTGATAAAAAAGCAAAAACGGGAGAGGGAGCGTTTTGTTACCTTCCTCCACGTGTAAAGCCAACAAAGAAAAGGCGTTAGAACTAGGGCCGTCAATGCTAGTTATGACACAATGTCATGACATGAACCCGATATGCTTTTTAACAGGTTAGGGTCAAAAGAATTAACTACAGGTCACTTTAGTGTCAACTTGAAACTGACTTGTCCAAAAACAGGCCTTGTTCGAATCAATCTGCATGATACTAAAATAACTCGTCTAATTAATGATTAATTATTTAAATGTTTTTAAAGTATTTTTTCTTATTATCAAATATACCCAGAAAACAAAACCCTAGCGCTTTTAATCTTAGACCAAACTTCAAACTAAATTGATTTTAACTATTTAACAATAAGAAGATGATTTTAGCTTGATCACTTGAGACTGCTATTTTGTTATACTTGTTATTTTGTTGGATGTTTTTTGAAAATTTTAGGATTTAATTTTTAGTTGTTATAGTATGAAACTCATTTCATGTTGAGAAAATTTGTTTTATGTTTATTTTTAAATTATATGCGTGTAAATTCAAAGCTAAAAGAGGTTACGAGTTAGTGCGGGTTACTACGCGTTATTAGCAGGCTGCGAGTCATTAATGCGTTGTGGGTCATTGGTGTTTCATAGGTTGCATAAGGAACAGGTTTATATGGGTCGTGTTCGTGTCAACTTGTGTCAGAATAGGTTGTATTAGTGTTGAGATTTCTTAACTGGTTCGTGTTACCGATCGGGTTAATGTCAAGTTAGTTTATGCAAAATTTGACCCTCAACCAGACCTGAACCAGACCTGCCGATACGAATTGCCACCCCTACTTAGAACCTTTTTATATGTGTAATATATACACCAAGGATTAGAGCTTATACTAGGTTTATACACACTAAATTCCTCCAGTTATACCAAAAATACAGTATATACTCACACTACATACAAAAATACGATTTATCAGATAATCTTCTTTTTATATTTATTTTTTTTATCAGATAATCTTATTTTTATATTTATTTTTTTGTTATATCAACAGTGTTTTTTAATTTTTTGGGTTAAAAGAATTATGTACCATAAATCTTAATAGCACAATAATCAAAGTATCAAATGCCATTTATATTTTCAATAAACAGGTTAAGGGTGTTTAAGAATGCCGTTGGAAACTGTAATTGCGCAGTTTCAGCCCTAGGCATTGTTAATCTTACCTTATATTTGAGACCTCCTAAGGTAATAGTATAAAACCAAGATATTAACTTCCATAAACACATGGCATTACTAAAGTTGTACAATTGGTCAGATTTTTAAAGGAATTAATCGTTTTATATATAATCATGGTTTTATCAGAGTTTGCATGGGGATTTAGTTTGGTTTTAAAAGTTTTTACTAGAGAAAGAATTTTTATTTAGTGAATGATAATTCAGAAAACAATTAGCGAGCCAAAACATCCTTTTTCAAGCTTCCTGCTAAATCATTGATCCGACAAAAATTGCTTACACTAGAAGATTAACATTTTAGAGTGAGACAAATATTTGGGAGTTGATCATCAATGCAAAGTCTAACCGGTTAGCGATATACCAAAAAAACCTATAAAATAGTCATTGCATCTTATAGGTTTTTGGTATATCACTTATCCGATTAGAATAGCTATTCAACAAGCTATATAGAATAATCGCTTTTACTTATAATAAAAGTACAGGCAGAAGTAGAAACTTAAAGCTGCAAATTCTAGCTTCTCAAAATAATCTAAAAACTGCATGTTTTTATGCAAAGTGATTTTGTAAACTTTTACCTAATATTAGTTACATCGTTGTTTGAACGTTTGTTTGTTTCTTTTTCTTTCTTTTTTTTTTTTCAAGATGCTTTTAGGAGTTCTTCAAGTAATCTCAAACTAGATAATCAGATACCTTTGCCACCGGGCACAAATAGAAAAGAAGCGGCTCAACTTAGCTGCTTTAGTTGCCTGAGCTGATACAGCTGTCATGCCTCCTCGTCCAAAGGAGCCTTAAAGGCGACAGCACGCTCCCTAGTGCGTTTACCAATACGGGATTGAAGGTTGTTACTTGCTCAAGGGATATCAGTTTAAGATAGTCAATATCTAACTTTTGAGTAATTTCTTTAGAAGGATTATATATCTTGTGGAATTATTTAGTAGACTGAGTGTTCAATATCATTTTTGTTCATATAGTACACCTCTTTCTCCTCCCCACTTCCCTTTATCCTCTCTCGTTGGCTTCGACGATGGCCAAGAAACACTGTATTTATAAGTTAATACCATGCTTTTAAATAATGAAAAGATTTTCCAACGAGGTTGCTAATTACTACCGGCACTGGCTATGTCACCGACGGTTGGTAAATGTTATATTAACATATAAATACTATATTTTCATATAGATACACAAATTTATTGACAATTTTGCTAAATCAGAAAGTACCATATTAACATTTAACTACTGTATTTCTATATAAATACAAAAATTTACCGGTGGTTTTGCTGAACATTATCGGCACCAATGACGATGATGATAGTTGTGAAATACAGTATACTATACCTCCATGTAAATATTAAAATTTATCGGTGTACTTTGTCTTAGGGGTTAGTAGTTTTTAATAAGTTAAATAGAAAACTAGAAAATAAAATAAGACTTCAAAACCTTCTAAAAATTTACCTGGGACTTGAAACGAAATTTAAAATAAAAAATAAGAAATAAAGACCATAGTTTAATGTAGCAACTTTAGTTTAACATAACAAATCTATCATTATCAATATTATTTCAACTTTCAAGACAAGTTCATACAGTCACAGATGAAAACTTGTGATGCTTACATCATAAAGAAGAGGATTCTAAACAATTGAACAGCTCCAATCGGACACTACTATGTAATCCATTAAACTATTTACGCACTGTCATTTCACATTGTATAAATCTTGAAAAGATAAAAATATAAAAATGTAAGAAAACGAGCGACAACATGCTCAGTAGGGAAACTATTACTCATCCTTTGGTCTTATTACTTACTATATTGAACCTACATGGTTAGTGTTATGGGCAACTTACAAGAATGTCTTTAAAATGTCTCAACTTATTAAAAATATCCTTTAACAAACTGCTTATTAAAATTGCCATTTTATTAGAAATTGGTGATTTATTTAAGTTGAGGAAACAAATGGAAAAATTACAACCTTAGAGGAATTTCAGTCGTGAAAGAATAATGGAACAGTACTTGTTCAATCTTCAACTTCTCAAACAAGAAAAAGATCAGCAATAGATTAATAGGGTGTTTGAGAACCTAAGTTTGAACTAATTAGTTTAAAACACTATAACAATAGAGAATTTTATATTATAACAATAAAGAACTTTACACCGTTTGAGTTCAAACAATTTGTTTGAACCAATTTACAAAACACATGCCAACATGTGCATACTTTTTTGAAGGATAGTGACAAAGAATACTTAAAAGAGAAGCTCTTGGAGATTTAAACCGAAATTACCTAGTACGAGAGTTCAAAATAATAATAATAAAAGTCTACAAGACCCGCAACAAAATAAGTATTTGGGAAAGCAAAAATTTTTTGAAGAAGCTTTTAAGCTTGTCAACTGCAAAAAAACATGTTAGACAATATGCAAGTAAATTGTTCAAGAGTAAAACTACTTTATTAGGAGCCAACTCAAGTTATGGAATAATATGAACCTTGAAAATGGAACGAAAGAGATCTTGTTGGGCAATAAGTTAAATAAAGCTGAAGAATTACTGTTAGAAATAGATCTCAACACGTAAAACTAAGAAGGCATCATTTAAGCATCACTTGGACAAGGATTTTATTCAATTCCAACACGTCTTCCTCAGGTAGAAACTGAATCTAAGGCAACCTAAGAAGAATTTAAACCAAATCATGATATATTTAAGTAAACCATTTAATTAGAAATGAACGAAACTTGAGATAATAGGCTTGGCCTAACAATCATTCGGCACATACCTCAAAGTTTAGGTCCTCATTACATGAATTCTACCACCCAAGTTCAAAGGAAAAAAAAAATAAAAGGAAAGACACTTGTACTTATAGGTCAACAATAAGATGATAGAAACCTAGATGAAATATAACCATAGACTAAAATCACCTTGTATTTGTTTGGACCATGTATAAGTACAAACAATATTACCACATAGGCAGATGCTCAACATCCTTTGTTAAAGAAAACGAATAAAGAAGAAAGTTTGTTTGGTAAAGAAAAATATAGCACAAAACACATATCAAACAAAATAGAAACAATAATAGTCTCACAAATACAAGTATGCTTAAGAGTGTATACATGTGTGTTAATTTTCAACCAGAATACGTAATTGTCAGCCATGATATCTGGAGATGGCGGCAGAAAATTGTATTGAGCAAAAAATATGTAACATTAATAATGTGAGGCACATAGTTTTCTCCAAATTGTTATCTTTATCCTTTTCGTAATGACCAATCTTGTATAACCCACATACTAAAATTAGATCCAAATTTTGGAGTCCTACAATCCTAATTATACAAACAAGTTTAAGGACATCAGCATTGTCTATAAATTATGATGAGGGAACTAATTAAGTTATAGAACAGCAGCTCAAATGAAGCCTAAAAGTCAACTTGAAACGTTTAGAGTCACGGCTTTATACACTATGGTCAATATAAATTTGAACTGAACAAAGTCAACAAAATTCTCTCCAATCTCATTGATAACAAAAGTTGAACGTTCAAATTGATTACCCACAATAAATCTTCAAATTACTGCAGTTTTTTTTTTGGTTTAATAGAAACGATACTTGATCAGAAAACAAACCAAGAAACAAACAAGAAGGGTTAGCACACAACCACACCCTTATATATCATAAATTTGATATTTATTACAAATATTTTTAAAACTTGTTATTTATTACAATTAATTTTGGATTAAATTTTTGAAAAAATTCCTAAAACCTACCCAACTCATGCAATCTTAACCCCTACTCCATTTTTAAGTAAATAACTGTTTAGATGGGGAGAGGGATCAGACCGGCTTTTCTTTCCCTTTCATGCTACCAATTGCGGAAACTTAATGTTGAATATAATTAAATACTTAAATCAAAACTAACTTTTCCTTTACATTTATAATATTTTTTAGTTGGAGATCGCAAAAATAGAAACATGTCAAGGGAATAACATATATATAAATGCAATAGGCCACCTGTCAAATTTAACGCTACATGTCACAAGTAGGCACGACAAGAGTACTAATGCGCCAAAATTAATAAACTAATCAAAAAAAATTATTTGACCTATCTACTAATGGAGTATTTGAGAGAATAGTTTGAACCATCAATTTGGACTGTGACTTTTTTATTATAATATGTGAGAGCTTTATATTATTCACAGTTTAAATCATTGCCTTGAATTTATAATATGTGAGAGCTTTATATTATTCACAGTTTAAATCATTGCCTTGAATTATTCTTCTAAACACCTAATTAGATATATAGGGAACATTTCCTGACAAAAGAAAATGAAATGGTAGAAAATGTTACTTTTTTAAAACTAATTATAGTAAATAGCAGATTTTAAAAATATTTGTAATAAATAGTAAATTTATAGAGTAAATAATTTATTTACCCTTTTATTTACAATGTAAATAATTCTTATTTACATGATAAATTAATTTATGGTGCAAATAATGTATCTACCTCTTATTTACGATGTGAATATTTCTTGCTTACATAGTAAATGAGTTATTTCCTCTTAAATCTGATATTTATAAAAAACATTTCAAAACTTAATATTCATTTTAAAAAGTTCTAAAAATCCGACATTTCTCTCACTCTTTCAAAAAAAGAAAAAAAGAAAAAAGGATGATAGTTTTGCCCTTTCGGTTTTGGATAGTTGTTGGAAATGATGGTCTCGTGGATAAATTTTCAATGTCATTGTGACCTGCCTCTTATTCTTAGTAGATATAATAAACTTAAAGAGCCTTATTATAATGCTAAATTGATTGCTAATGATAAATTTAAGATTTGAGTGTAAAAAATATCTTTCAATACAATGTTATTTTTAATGCTAAATTTGATGGCAAATAACAAATTTGGTATTTGATATATATTGATTGATAGATTCACTATTTTGCATATTATTGACATGGTAAACAAGTGAGAAAAGAAAAAAAGCACACACCTCTAAACTAGAACTTTGTACATAATATTAAAGTAGAATATAATTAAAACATAAACGTATTTTCTTCTTTTTCTTCTTTTTGTACACCTCGTTCTGGCTACCGTTGTTACGGTGGGTAGCATCACCATCACCGTAGTCATCGTTATTGTCCTCCTTCTCCTTCTCATTGTCGTTGTCATCCTCCTCATCCTCCTTCTCATTGTTGGCAAATAACAAATTTGGCATTTGATATATATTGATTGATAGATTCACTATTTTGCATATTATTGACATGGTAAACAAGTGAGAAAAGAAAAAAAGCACACACCTCTAATACTAGAACTTTGTACATAATATTAAAGTAGAATATAATTAAAACATAAACTTATATTTATTCTTTTTCTTTTTTTTTTTTGTACACCTCGTTCTGGCTACCGTTATTACGGTGGGTAGCATCACCATCACCGTCGCTGTCATTGTTGTCATCGTCATTGTCCTCCTTCTCCTTCTCATTGTCGTTGTACTCCTCATCCTCCTCGCTATTGTCGTTGTCGTCATCGCCGGACTCCTCACTCTCCTCGTCGTTGCTGTCATCCTTCTCATTCTCTTTTCTTTGTTTCTCAAGCTTCTTAGCAAGCATCACCATTTTTTTATGGGTTGGGGGTTTTGTTGGGCTTAGGCTTTGAGTCTTTCTTGGGCTTTTCAACGGTATGCCCTCCTAGCCTTGTGTTCATATAGCAAAATATCGGCCCGAAATAAAAAAATAAAAATAAATAAAAAAAGAAAGAGATGAAAGTACTTGGTTAATTTTAAATTTTTGACTAAAATTCATAAGTGATTTTCACTAAGGTCGTTAATTAAAAGTACAAGAGGTTTTTTCATGTTAATGTTAACGTAAATTTGTATTCAAACCAAAGGTAAATTCAAAATATTCTATATTGATGAAAACTTAATTAAATATATTAATCACAATAAATTTGTAGTCTAAATATATAAAAATGACCATTTATGTCATTGATCAACTATTCATGTGTAAATTACATGTTAATGTCAATCAAAAAACTAAAATCGCTATTAATAAAGGATAATTTGCCACATATTTGTTAGTTTAGGAGGCATCTTGCCAAATTAAAGTTTAGGTTGCAAATTGTAAATTGGCGACAAGTTTAGAAGGTAATAGTACTATATGCCTAAAAAAATACACACACACACATTGCATTGATTTTTGCCATAAAAGAGAACACATACCGGCAATTATTTTAAAGGTGTTTGGAAGCACAAGTTCAAACGTAAAAACCATCATAGTATGTAAAAAGTTTTACACGATCTTATTTTTCTTAATATTGTAGCATACGAGAAGCTTTATATTATAATAATCAAAAGTTTAATTTAAAACTGAGAATATCAAACCACTATAAATTTCTTAGTCCAATGAAAAGCGGTAGGAGGAAAGCGAAACTCTTGATAAGAATGCTCCTCATGATGATATAATTTATATTTAATTGTTGCTAAATGAAGATATTTCTGTCCCTCTTCTTTTATTTTCAACTTATAGCACGATGTTTTTTTCTTTTTCCTTTTTAAATTGAGGGAACTTTTGCACGATGTCAAAATAAATAAAATAAGGGATTTGTTTTTCTCCACTCCAATCTTTTATTGTTTTGTTCTAATTAAATGTATTTATTATTATTTTTTAAGGTGAACTTGAACATAACATTAAGAGGAAGCCCTATCGGCACCTACAATATGAACAACACAATGAGGATATTCCTCAAGAAAATAAAGATTAAATGTAAAGTTAGCTAGTGTATAGGCAACTACTATTGCATCCTCAAGCGACACTCGAAGTCCACCATCCTTAGCAAAGTCTAACAATTCCTCATATCCAAATGTGACCCATGTTTTGCACAAAGAGTCATCGACATTCAACTTCAAAACCAAATCTGGCAACGGCTCTGGATCTTACAAGTTCTGAGTAGTTGCTGGACAAGCATCACCAATCTTCTTCTTAATTCTCTAAAAGCTTGAAAATATTCAAGCCAACACGCTGCATCTTGTAAAATAATCTTTGCTTCTTTGCTTCCTGATTTTAGCCATAGAACCATATATAATTACTCAAACTTCTCTTCATTCATAGTCGTGAAGGAGGCAGTATTCAACATGATCTCCTTCAAAACTAAAGAAATGTTTTGAGAAACACTAGAACTCCAGACCAGCTTCCGCCTTTTGACGAGATCAGAGTACGGAAAACGTCCTAATTCCTATGTTGACAGCATTTGCAGCCACTAGAACAATTAATCCCACAACGGGAGAGGTTCCACCCACATGGAAGAATGTTTTAAAACATCCTCGAAATAAAGAGTTTAACCTTGTGGAGAATGTTCAAGTGCCACGTAAAATTCCACCATCGACTTTCAACTCTCCCCTCAGAAGATTCATCCTCCCTACGAGGATGGTTATTCGTGATCTAGTCTGGTAACAAGTATTAAGAACTGACTTTATTGGAATAATAGAAAATTAAAATCGTTGTTGCAGGCGTTGTTGCAGGCATAGTCAATAGTAACACCACATCCCACTTCATAACAAAATATATAGTTCAAATTCCTACCCTAAAATACAAAAAAGAAAAAAGAAAAAAGAAATTAGAATGCAACAAGTAATATGATGAACACATATCTATGATCCAACCCACTCGATATAACGTCCATTAGAGGGTGTCCTTGGGCATCGCGATACAATCATATCACATCTCAATTGCGTAAGTATATTTCCAGGCTTTCACACTTTTAATTTGTATATTCATAACGATACTATGAGTCCTCTAAGATGTTTCCAATTTTAGTTACAGGCGGAGGGATGTTTTATTGAGTGGGGATATTTAAAATTCTATTTTAGCTGTAAATTTTTTCAAAAAAAAAAAAAGGATTTACCTTTGTTTTGTAAAAAAAATTACAGGTGTACTCCCACTAAATACCTCTAATTTTATAAGAAAAATTACAACTATCTCCTCAGTTAATCACAAAATATATAACTATGTATCCATTTAATAAAATTATATTTTGTTTTTTTATAATATCCTACTTTAAAAAAAAAAAAAAGTCTGGCTCCACCGCTGATTTCAGTTCTTGTATAGTTAGATAGAAATGAATAAACAAGGATGGACCATGCATAATTTACCTAAGTGTAACGAACATTCTTCCAATAAACTAAATTATGGCAGGCATTTCCAGGTGTCTACCGATGTGTGCTCATCAATATATGTACATCTCCATAACTGAATTTACAACTGAATCTCGATCACCGAGCAAGAAAATGATGCGGAGTAATAGGTGTACTATGTGTGCACGTGGATGACAGAGACTGCAGAGGTACACGGGAGCCAGAATTTGTATCATTTAATAAATGTATATACTATGGAAAAAGCATTCTAACATTACAAAAAAAAAAAGAAAGGTTAAAAAAAAGACTATTTCCTAAAAAAAAAAAAAAAAAATCTATTTCTGGTGTTCTTTGCACTCCACCATGGTTACAGTGAGGGAAAAATGCAACCCTTCTATACACAATGCTTTGTACATCTATATAACTTTATGTACACCAGCAAACCAGACGCACCTGAACCAAAGCAGAACAAATGGCCTCTTTCCTGACAGCAAAATAACAGGAAAAATCATGAACCCGACTCATGCGCCCAAAAAGCATCTGGATCTGGACAGAACAGAGAATAATCTTCGATTTCTAAATCTGCTATATGCCAGTCCGCGAAACGAGCTTGAATCGTCTTTAACAACAGCAGAATTGTAGGCAAAAGCCACCATTTGTCATCCTCCCTGAAGCAAGTTCAATCAAAATATATTCAGACAGTTGAGCAGAAGAAAAGGAATCAATATTTGACTCTCGAGTCTTGAGTCTCGATTTGTAATAACTGGGAAAAGATAAGTGTGATTTAACATTAAAACAACAAACATCTCAACAGAGGGAGGTAAAATTTGAAAGAAAAGAAGCATATCTGTTAAATTTCACAATTTATTTTCTTTTCAACTATTTTGAGACTTTTTTTGACTTACCAGAGAGACATAATTATGCACACTTATGTAGATATATGTACGCATGTATGCGATGGATGGAGGTTAGGATTCATTTTACATATTCATATGCATCGGAGCATCCCATTCTCCTTATGCCATTGAATATTCTTTTCTCAATATATAGAAAAGCAATATCTACCTAGCTCTACCTTTGAGTTCAAAATTGTAACACATTATGGGTATCTACATCGACTCCATTAAGAGGCGAAAATTCAGTTCTAAGGTCCCACGATCTTCACCCTTCAAGTACAAGTAAAAGTTAATTCCCTAGAATTATAGGATTAACAAGAAGTTTTAAATCCCTTCAAAAAATAAAAAAATAAAAAAGAAAAAGTGCTCAAGTCCAAAACAATTCTTGGTAGAGCTCAAGCTTTTGACTTAAAAAAAAGGGAGCATTTGAAGGCAGACAAAAGTACGTGGCTTAGTAAGCTGGAAGTTTTTATTTTCAGATCGACAAGACACAAGAAGTTCAATTCTCACCTCCTTAGGTTCCATGAATTTGCCTTCTCCGGAGGCTGGAAAGAGGAAAAGCCATAATGACAAATGCCATAAATAAATGCGACAGCCTACAAAGGTCAAGAGCAAACATTAACAAATGGATGTAACCATACAAATCCAAAAACCTACAATATCCAGGCCTTTGCAAAATCTCTGACTGAACAAGTAATAGCGAACTCTGAGTCTTCATCAGTTACAACATTGACGAGCAGATAATTTTCTATATCATCCAGACTCCAAAGAGCATTGAAGCGTGTTCTCATCCTCTTCACATGTAGACCAAATGATGCAAAATGGAATTACGTCTGCATCTTTACTTAGTTATGTTTTTGGGAGTAGTTTGTCTTTATATTTCTAGTCATCTTAATCTAGTGGTTCAATGCACATAGTGGAGCATTGAATGTGCTGTTTGAGTTTTGTAAGTGTTTAATAGAGTCTACGGGTCAGTTTTTTTTTTAAAGCAAGTCAATGTAGGCTGAAAGGGCACACAATTTATAAAAGAAACTAACCTACACCAATCTACTTCCTTTTATTTCAACTGTTGAGTTTTTTCCCCTGATTTTTCCTATTAAAATCTAGGCTACAAAAGTGTCTGGAGTATTTACTGGTCGTTTCATCTCCAATTTATAGCACAAAAGAAGAAGAGTTTAAGGAGAATCAGAGCAAGATGTGGGGGAAAACAAGCTTTAGTGTAGGCAGTCTGAATTTTTTTGCGTCTATTATCTGTTTCAAATTCTCTCTTGTGAGTTTAGCAACTAGTTAATACTTTTGTTTTTTTCTTGGCTGGCAATTAGTAAGGTTATTCAAGTACGGAAGTTGCTTAAATAGAGTAGCATGAAGAAGCATCGAGTTTGTTAGCTAATGCCCCCCAAACTATGTTACGTGAGGTCTTGACCAATCCTTCCCACATATACTTGGCCTAACCCATCTTTTCCAACATATACTTGGCCTGCGAAAAACCACAACGAGTTCAAGTAGACTTTTGGTTCATGATTTCGTCAAGTGTAATATCATGCCTACCAAACTTGCAGGGGACACAAAATCTTCTTATGGCAGTTGATTTTTCTTTTCCTAACATTTTGTTTAGTAAACAACGATTTCTATTAAGAAAAAATGTGGCATCTCACTAGAGGTAAACGTGCATAAAGAAAAGTAGCTGATAACTTACAATATTAGATAGAGATGTGGCATTCCACAATGCATACACACGAGCAAGCGAAGCTCTTCTAGGTTCCTTACTGAATAAGGCATTCAATCCAGCTGGGAATGAAGAAAGGAGGGATAGAGGAAGTATAAGCAAGATAGCAAGAAAGGCTCCAAGAGAAATCCAATAGAATTGTAGGAATGTAAGAAGGGTGACAAAAAGATCTGCCAAAAGCATGACAGTAATCAGCAGCTGCAGGATTTCCTGAAACACCAAGCTAGCATTAGATGGTGTAAATTCTAAGAACTAATCAGCATATAGAAGAGGTGGCACAAGTGATCTATTTGAATTACCTGACGGCCAACCGGTCTTGAATTGTGTAATAAGAGAGAAAGTGGAAAGAGAAAGTCTCTTCTATAATCCAAGGATCTCAAAGTAGTATCATTTATGAGACCTCCATTAATTCCTCCGGTGATCTTTTTAATAGACAATGCATGACCTATATACGGTAAGCTCTGGTGTGACTGCTTCAAAATTGTTATTGCACTTGAAGTATTGGCCCTTGCGCATCGATAAAATAGAAAAAGTCAATAACCATATAATTTAACCAATATATACAGGTTGACGTTAATATTAATTTTTAAAGAAGATCCTTTGAATCATGTGATATTTATTATATGCATTCACAACGGGGCTAGTTTCTATGTATTTTCTGCCCTGAATAGTATTAAATGCAGTTAGAAGTCAGCATATGACCAAAAAAAGAAAAAACAAAAAATGTAGATGATTATAACAAAAACAAAAGAAACAAACAAGGGAACAGAAATATTTTATTATCATTTACTCATTTGTCATCATCATCATCATCATCATTAATGCTGTTGTTGCTGTTCCATTCCAATTTAAACCAGACTTCCAGTAAGTAATTCAGAATGGGTAATGCAGATCCTAAAAACACAGCAACTCAATGTCGTGCAAGTCTCAGTAGCAAGAAAACACAGTTTACAATTCCATGTATGGTTTTATCCCCATTATTAACAGATTAAATGAGACTGTATAAAGGTAAGATAAAGCTACCTTGGAGGTTCACTATTACTTCTATCCAATACTCCAGGCTGGTCCACATTTCGAAGAGGATAGTCACCCACAACTACCAATACCCCAAGCTGATAGTAACCAGAAGCTGTTGCTTGAAACCATCCAAGCTCAATTTTAACTCCATGAAAATCAAGTTGAGGGTTTGCGTGGCTATTTATCCAATTAATAATGGGGATTAGGTGAGAACGAATAGATCCATGCCTCACTGTTCTCAACTGAGCATTCAAACCAGCAACCAGACGATTCCAAACAGTTGCTGGGACATGCTGGAACAATATAAGGGATATTTTAGTTAGAAATAAGTAATCAAATTATTAATGACAAATTTACTTGAAGGATAAACAAAGACCTGTCCAATGAGATTGGTCAACAATGTGTCGCTGTGAACATTGTAAGGTGACATGTAGCTTCCATCTCCACCAAATATTATGCACATGGGAAATCTTTTCTGTATGATTGATACCATGTCCACACGTTTCTCATCACCACCAAGGAAAAAATCAATGTAGGCCACCATCAAGTCTGGAGTTGCTCCAACCTACATTATTTGCCACTCCATGAATAAAAACTAGATCAAACGGTACATGATCCAATCCACCATGTAAATCTGAACTCCGAAAGAATTTTTAAATAGGGATGTTTTGTAGACTAACAATAGCTACCAACACTTTTTATCGTATATGTCAACCATCAACTCTCATAGAAAGTGAGATGTTCTATTTTGGTGTTTATTTTATATCACAAGGCCAATCAAAATGCAATCAGTGTAGTCCATGGATGGCCAAGAAAGTATGACTACTATAACAAGTTTTCATATTTTGAAAGCAAATGGATCCATTTTTTCACTTTATTTTCCTTTTCCAAAGGGAAAAAAAAAATAAGTCTTTCTTTTCCTTTTTCAGTCTCAAATAAATCATCTTAAACTCTATGTTTGGTAGGAGGGAGAGATGGAGGGAGGGAGAGGGGTGGAGGAAGAAAGACAAAAGGAGAGGTCAAATCCTTTGTTTGGTTGGAGGGAGAGGAGGAAGGAGAGGAGAGGTAGAAGGATGTTGTCTCTCCCATAGCCCAGCAAATTGGATCCTTCCATCAACGGAAGGATCCAATCAATCCCTCACTGTAAGCTTTAAAAAAGACAATTTTACCCTCTAAATAAATAATTAAGAAATAATATAAATATACTATATAGTAATTTCACAAATAACTATTATCTATCCTCTCAACTCTTCCTCCATCCTACCAAACAACAAAAAGGATTACTACAATCCTCTCCATCCTTCCTACTCTCTATCCCTCTAACTCTCTCCATCCTTCCTACTCCTCATCCCTCGTACCAAACAGAGTGAAAAAGGTTTGAATGATCTAAAAGAGAGATGATCATAATTTGAACCTTCATCCCTTTGTATAATGCTCGGGATCTACAGGAGCAGAGGCACGAATGATCATATTCAGACTTGACAAATTCCTGAAGACGATGAACTTTACTTCGACGGCGCCACTGTTTCCAGGACCAGGCACAAGGATATGCAAGAACTGATAGAATACTATGCACTGATCCTTCCCACCAATCATAAGCAGCTACAGAGTTTATCTCATCTATAAATCTGTTAAAAGCGTCTTCATACCTGTGTCCAAAGAAAATTGAAAGCATAAACATATAGTTTGCGATCAAATAAAAATCATTGGCATAATAGCAAATAAACACGCTCCTACCCATTAGGCAATAGAGTAATCAAGTACAAGTGTTGAGCATGTTATTGGTTCAGATCAAACTATTACATTCACAACCTAGTATGTTACATACCCTTCTAGGAGTTGTTTACTTACACTATTTTAATGATTGCATTGGGAGGAGAATAGGGAAGATGCCAGGGTTCTCTAAAAGTATTAGGACCCATAAAGTACATCCGGTGAACATGACTTTGAGCTTCTTCAAATCTGGTTCCTCGCACCTATGAGTTAAAAATGACAAAAGGCAAAAAATTGCAGCACATAGTCAAACTCTGCAACTGGAAAATTCAATGTAAATTGAAGCAACAGAGTCATTGTTGAAGAAGAAAACAATGACATACACACACCTCTGACAAGGAAAGAAGATAAGGGAAACGATGATGACTGTGGTGTTCAATTGAACGTGAACTGTTAAAAGAACCCGATCCAACGAATTTGGTCCTTAAAGTATTTAATAATAGAGCCAAAAGCACCAAAATGCATGATAACAGAATAGCAAAAGGCCAGGGTCCTCCAAAAGTATAAAGGAGCTCTTCAAGAGGAGTATAGCAATTTGGCATTCTATACTTGTCAGAAATGCATTTATAGGGACAAGATGGCTGGGTAACTCCACCTGCAATGGTTATCCAGCTTAATGTGAGATGACGCAAAGAAACAGAAACAAAAAGGGGAATGGAGGAAAGAATGATACGTAAATGCAAAACCAATGTTCATATAAAAGTTACCTCGTACATATATGAACTCAGCACGACTTGGAATATGATCAAGTGCACAAGGAATGCAAAGATATTCATCAGAGCCCTCGGTATCTTTATACGTGCCAATGGGGCATTCCTGTAAAATTTTGGAAGTTGTCATAAATACTGAATACATTAAGATTTTATGCTGAATAGAAAAGGATAATTAAATTGTGCTGTTGATATGTGGCGAAGTGCAATCACCAAGGTAAGTTCTCATAATGAAACAAACAACTAAAAGAATAGAAAAGATTTCATGGTTTTCATTCAACATCGAAGTCTAAATGTACAGACGAGAGAACCCGGTTTCTAGTGATTATAGAGCAAGAAGAATTGGACACCGTTTTCATGGTTTCTTCTGCACTAAAATGTTATATATCCTCTCTTGGCTATTGGAAATCTGAATATGATTTCCTATGCCCTACCAAGGAAAATCCTCTAATCATGCCTCCATGTTCGACATTTACTCTAAAAAACTTGTGTCCTTACACATATCGAGTCAATGAAAAGTTGATATTAACAGTCACTTGGAGAAGCAATACTTCTTTTTCCATACCATAACATGTGAAGCTCAACCATTAATGGCAAAAAAAACCTGGTCAGTTCATTCAGAAGTTAAAAAAAAAAGAGAGAGAGAGGAGACCAACAACGACAACAAAAAATATCACGTAAGGGTAAAATCAGAAATATGAATAATACCGTGCAGAAAGTGCCATAGAGACCCTTGGGGCATTTTTTCCCAGTGATGGTGCCCTCTTCACCATAACGACCACCATGATTCCCAGCACCTCCACTGTCAGTTACCATAGTTCACGAAGAAAATAAAATAATATTACTTAACAAATATATTTATGTGTTGGGGATGAGCTCAACTGTGGTCGTTAGTCTTTCAAATTCTTAGAGAGAGAGGGGGGAAAAAAGTATGTGATGGCTGTGCATGTATATTGGCAAGATTATAGACCCATCGCCGTTGCATTAACTGGAAATATTCTGGCGTTTCTTAGTCGTTAGACACTTTGTTAGCACCCATACTTGTAGTATTGTTTCAATTTTTCCATTCATTAGATAAGAAGTCTTACCTACTGCTAATCAAGCCACTTATACTCGCAACAGGAACATATTCATCACCATTATCAATCTTGGACCAATGAAAATGAACTCTACCACCCCCACCGCCACCTCCTCCATAAGGACCACCATTGCCCCCAAGAACGGACAAAGATGAGTTCCCTGCAAGCCTGAGCTCTTGAAGAAAGAGCAAGATTGTTCCCCCTGAACCTCCACCACCTCCGCCAATCACAGAACCATTACCATTTTTTGTTGCTTTACCAAAGCTTTGACCATCCGCACTCAAAGATCCACAGATATCAAGCCGCAAGAGTGGCCAATAGACCGATCCCATCACTAGAAAACATAAAACATGAAAAGTAGTAAAAATGTGACTAAACATACGTCATTAAATCTTAACAATTTGAATGTAAGAGAGATAGCATATGCAAAATTACTTAAATCTTCTCCATTTTCATAAGAAAATCATATCACATGTTAATACCCAAACCTAATGGGCCACAGTTTAAAGGAGAATGGTTCAGAAGTTTCAACATTATTCCATTTAGTGACTTTTCTCTAGATCCAAGAGTCTGGCCAGCTTTAACTGGTGGGCATTCCCCAGTGACTCAATTTCCTACTATCCTTTTCTTTTTTTGTTCACTAAGTTACATTTACATAACAAAATATAAATAAACACACTTTTTTGGAATTGGGAATTGGTTATTCTGGATTTTTACCAATTAATCCGCCTCCAACGACATTTATATTTGAGTTATTGGGTCCCTCAGCTCCACTTCCCAATTCACATGGAAGGTCCGCATTGCCATATTTATTGCCACCATTGCAAGTTCTCCCGTTAAAAAAACCAGAACCCCCTCTTCCTCCATGTCCGGCACCACTACCAGCTCCATTTGAATAGTTTCCCTTTCCAATACCTCCGCTGCAACCTGAAAAACGGGGTTCCTATGCAATAAGAAGCTGAAAACATGAAATAATCTTCATGTGAGAGCCATCTCTACTGTGCTATTACCTAATTCTGATGCTGTCAGCAGACCATTGGTACCAATAGTAACAGTCCTTGCTCTGTGGATGTGGATGACACTTCCCTTGACAAGACCTTTTACAAGAAGGTCTTCAACACGGCAGATCTGTCAAAGATCAAAAGAAAATTTTATTTCAATAGCTATATTGCTGGAATTACATAGAATTCTTCCACATGCAACTTATCTGAAAAGTTAAAGCGATCAGAGAAACACCAAGTCAAGTAGTTAGTGATAATAAAATTCATAGTCAGCCCATGAAGTAGTAATGATGTCGATGAATAGAAAGCATGTATAACTGCATGAAGACATGTCTCAACAAAATGAATGTAGCGAAGGATATTCCCTGATATCATGCAAGGGAGACGGTCGAACCTATCAGATGACAACATAATATAAGCTCGGATGGGACTCCAAGCAATTAAATTTTTAAGAAATAACTCTGCCAAAAAAGTATTTCTAGTCACTTCAAGCACAATTTACACCGTCAATAAAATAATCTATTGTGTGTGTATCACGAGCCTAGAAGAGTGGGTAAAAGACACGACCAAGAAAAGATGTCAGCCTTGAACTGATAAGCGTCTGGCAAATCTGCAGAATATGCAATAACCCTAGCAGACATACTGCCTTACAGAACCCACATGGCTAACAGGTAGAAGCAACCTTTTTAGAAGATTGTTCAACAACTTGCACAACAAAATTTTGCATTATCCTAACGACAAATTAAAACAATCATGAAAACAACGCTGATGATTTTAATGGAATCGAAACAGATACAACTTTCTCATTTGATACGTACTTGGATTGAAAAGGATAGCGTATAGTTAACATGGCAATCATCAGGTGGAGTAACCAAATCCACTGGGCATGTCTGACTCTGACAAAGGGATTCTGTTATCCTGCGTGAATATATTCAAAAAGCAGTCTTCATCTTTTATTTCAATATATGAAGCAGTTGGATAAAATTTAACCCCAAATTTCAAACTCACATGCTCCTCCCATTATCAACATCCAATGGAGCCTGAAGCAAAGAACCATGCCCAACCTGCCATGTGTCGAGTTGCAAAGCAGTTAGCTTAAAATCAGAAAATCCAAGAAAATAATTGCATTCTAAGCATTGTGTCGTAAAAGGACGATAAAATCGTACAAGAAGACCAAAAATAAATGTCACGTGAAAGCATTAAGAAACAACAAGTTAAACATCTCCAGATGTCCAAAATGAAAGAAGTTGCAGTCTTAATCCAACTATTTGGCAAATCATGAAATTAACATTTACAGATGTCCAATATAAAAGCAGCTTCTGTCTGAATGTTTTTTTTCTTTTTTTTTTTTGATAAATTATGAAATGCTAGCCCACAATTAGTAACTATTACATCTAGCCACCCATTTGCAAATGAAGATAATTCTATCGTCTGATATCAAACATTCTACGAGGAAGAGAAATAAAAAACAAAGCAAAACAAAATGTATATCATAACGAGTACACAAAGAAGCTTTCATAGGAACTTATCTATTACTAGCTGTACTTGTCCAATACATAGGAGAACTGCAACCGTACGACAAATTATGTTAAAAGTAATGGCTTACGGTTATGTTATAAAAGAGAGATAGAGATAGTCTCTGGGCCTGAATTGCATCACCATAACCAGTCAACCTCAGCAGTCCCTGACCATAAACACCCAAGTTTGCATTTGAACTAATGACTGAATTTTGCTGCAAAAGAGAAGACCATTGTTATTTCTTCTCTCTCTCTCTCTCTCTCTCAAAGAAACAAAGAAACTTTTAAGAAGGAAAAATAAATAAATACACAAAAGGAGAACCAAAGGTCTGCCTAACCACAAAAACAGCACAAATAAAGGCAGACTAATTACAAGGAATCAGTTATATCAGCTTTAATTTGCTAAGAACAATAAAATACGTAAAGCCAAGGCCTACTTAGAACAATGGATGATGTTTGAATCTTACCCTCAGAACAACCAGATTCCTGACTTCAAGAATCGAGGCTGAAACAACGGTATTTCCACCACCATCAATTTGAATTTTAGAATTCCACATGAGTAACATCTTCACAGCAACCCTAAATGCACCAAAAACCTAAATTTGTGTACAGGAGATGTTTAGCTCGGGACAGAAAATTAGGGACAGCGTTTTAGATTTGAAGAGCGATGCTTCAACATATTTCCTTTTCTCTTTTATACGAAGCTGGAAAACTCTTATTAATCAAGAAACAAAAATTACAAAAAAAAAAAAAAAAAAAAAAGATGGATGAGATATCCATCAAAAAAGGAAAACTAGAAAACAGAGTAGAAAATACATAAACCCCCCTGATAAAAACAAATAAAAAGAATTAAAGATTAACAAAACCTATAAGACCCTACAACAGAAAGTCCTCCCAAGTAAGCATTATCAGAGACAGGGAGAAATCCTTAAAAGGATGAATCTGTTGGCAAGCTTCTTTGTTCAATAGTTATTCTCTCTCTCTCTCTCTCTCTCCCTCTCTCTTTTCCCCTATTAACTATGCAATAAGTATTCTATATTCAAATAACTTTTTTTCCTTTTTATTTTACTATTTTGGCCTTACATTTGAATCTTCCCATTACGAAAATACTGCACTGGCTGTTCTCTGAGCTCCAAGTCTGTATGTGTTATATGCCAAATACAAGATTTTACTTGATATGCTTCTTTATAGTCTGAAGTTTTTGATACTAAATGCTGCTCGTCTTAGATTTGTTCAGTTTAATCTTGGTTGATGATCAATTACGCTAGTCCAACAAGTCATCGCTCAGCTTGCATTAGCTTGTGTCAGCTGCATGGTATTAGGTAAATGGCGGATGCTGGTCCTGGACAGTTAAAAGCGGAAGAGTGTAGTTGGAAATGCAAATTACCTTGATTGTAGAATCACTCATTAACAGTTCTTCAGCAACAAGCTCAAATTCTGAGATTGGGAAGTCTGATAATCCAAAAATGATACTGCCTCCACGATACAGACTAATTTGGCCTCTCACCTGCATAATCAAAGAGTAAGGATGCATCCCACAAATGAAATTTCAATATTACATATAAAGAAGCAAAGTACAAAAAGACTAATGTGAAAATGAATGATTTAGAGAGACCCAAAAAAAACAAGCAAACCAAAACAAAAAACAAAAAAAAAAAAACGAAAAAACCCTCCCAAAGAGGAAGAAGAAAACAAGGGTTGAGATAGATATATGAAATAAACCGTAAA
Organism: Artocarpus heterophyllus; assembly: GCA_025403435.1. NCBI lineage: Eukaryota > Viridiplantae > Streptophyta > Magnoliopsida > Rosales > Moraceae > Artocarpus > Artocarpus heterophyllus. The sequence continues at coordinate 7,002,094 of CM046344.1, forward strand.
GCCAAAACTAAAAGGTAAAAAATGCAAACAATTTTAGCCTCCTTTATGAACAATTCAAGAGCAGTTGCTGTAATAAGTCTCAATAACTAAGAAAGAAAAGTATATAAATAAAAGGAGTTGCCTCCAAGTTCCTCAATTTTAATGACACTATTTAGCTTCCTTGTGGGCCTTGACAGACAAAATCTTTAAAGACTTTGCACTTTCTTTGATTGTTTTGAATTGAAAATATGTAACGGGTTGATTAGATATTAGGAGCTCGGGGCGTCCTTTGATGGTTTTTGTTTTCAATCTTTTCAGCTTTTGTTTCTTTTCCTTTCTGATTTTTTTTTTTTTTTTTGAGTACTTCTTCTCCTCTTTCTTTGCACTGTTTCCTTCCAGTTCAATAAAGGAAGTATCTTATTAAAAAAGAAGGGGAAAAAAACAATATAAGAAATGCCCTCAAAAGCTCTTTATTTTATATTAAACCATAAAATTGGATTCCAAAGCCACTACCGAATGCATCCCAGTAAATAAATATAAGAATGCATGAATAAATGAACGAATAAATGGAACAAGAAAAAGAAATAAAGCAAAAAACCAACAAAAAGAAGCTTCAGGCAACAATGTTTACATGAAACCAAACCCTAGTAGCACGCTCTTTTAAAAATATAACATGACCAAGAAATTTTTTTGAGGGAACATGAACAAGAAATTTAATTGACTCACGAAATAAAAAGTGACAAGTGAGACGAAATTTGGCAACCTGAACCCTGCTCCATAGCAGTGGAACCAACACTTTAGCATTATTCTCCACAAAAACATGTGACCATAACGGGCTGGTGGGAAAAACGAGCAAAGGGGTTTCAGTTTCTGTTGTGGCATTGTCATTACCAACTCTTAGACTACGTAAATCTGCATTAAAATAAGTTCCTGCTGCTCCAGCATTCTCCGAACAACCAACACTCAAACCACCTGGAACAAGAAAAGCATATCATGCAAAGTTCCACTTTTATGAGAGAGAGGAAACCTCTATAAGCCAGTAGCATAACTTCAGCAAAGATTATCATTATTTTATTCATCTTCGACAATCTCAAGATACAGCCAAGTGTGGTGTGATTTGGTAAACTCCCAAATGAGCCAAAAGTAATTTCTTTCCTTATATGTTTTTTTTCCAGCCTAGTGGACCCTAAATTCCAAAATAGTGCCATAAAGGCTACAGAGGAAGATAAATATGTACCAATTTTCTTACGAAGGTAACTGAAAAGTAAAAATAATTAGAGAAAAAAAAAGTAGAAAACATGGACATAGCTAGAGCAAAGGAAAAAAAAATGTAGAAGGATAACTATGAGATCCTGCAAGAAGAAATCAAAATGAGGATATGAAATCTAGCCTACCAGATCAATTTTGTTTGGATAAGGTTAAAGCTTTCACAATATGCGGTGCTTCAAATGGTGGTCAAAATCAGAAAGCACAAAGTAAGAAGGGTACGGAATTTGAATATCATATTTTTTATTTGGCCACTTCTGAACTCTCAAAGATTGATCGTTGACATTAAGAAACATGATTCATTTAGGCAAAGTAATAACAAGTCAAAGAAAAAATTCCATACAACCTAGGTTGACACTTTCACTTGTTGGAGTTGAGAACCAAAAACAAAAAGTACATTATAGTACTATCCACCAAGTAGTTTTTTCAGGTACTTTGTTCCACAGTTGTTGGTAATCTTAAGCGGTAAGATTAATCAAGCAAGTTGACAATTTCAGATAATTACAATTTTTAGCAATATTCGAGGAAAATAATCAGACATTTAAAACTTCAGCAATCGTGGCCTCAACTAGCAGATACAGATGTGTAATTGATACGAACCACGCACTGTAACTTTTAGATCATCTTGTATGCTGTAACAATCCAGAGAGATTCTTCCGCCACCACCTCCACCCCATCCAGTCCCACCGGCTGCACTTATAGTTCCATATCCCTTCCTATGTGACAGGACATAATGCAGAAAATTTAGAAGAGGACTTAAAATGTGGACTATATTATGTACAAAGCTTCCTATACCACATCTCATAAATGGGCCAATCGTGATGAATAAATGCAGGAAAATTAATCGCATCATCAAACATCAACAGTTCTGTGGGAGATTTTATGATGTCTAACACGTTATTAATGTAACTAGGAAGGCATAGGTAAATCACTCATAGCCGTCATCTAATTCGAAATATAAGGTAACTTTAAGCTGAAAAACAAAAGTAAATACACGATATTGCTCTACTTGAGATTCAATATTGTGTTATACCTCACTGAAAAATTGAAAAGTACTGTACTGTTATACCTGACTGCATTTCGATTTAGGAATATGCAACTATTTTTCTTGTATACTAAGAAATTATGTGAGATCTCAAACTAATGCATGCAATTTCCAACTCAATACATATTTGCAATACTTGCCACTAAAGTGAATATTTGCGGTATATTTTCAAGAGGTAAGATTCAGGACAGAAGGAAAAGTTCAGTCACTTCTGACTCCACCATAAGCTTAGTTGTTGTAACTTCTAAAGTTTTTAGTTCTACAAGAATAGGATCAGAATGAACAGCAAGATGTTTACTCACAGCTTTACAGCATGCACAAATATACTTCCGCCGGATCCTCCACCAGCTGATCCTCCAAACCCACCTTCTGCAGTTACAGACCCATTGATATATAGCATATCCTCTACTAGAAGTTTAACTCGTCCTCCACCATTCCCTCCAAATGGAGTATTAGAAGCTGTTCTGCCACCCTTGCTCCCGTAACTCCATGGCTCCGACAATGAAGACCAAGCATAAACATCACCACCCCAAAAACTTGTCCTATTATTTTTCAAGCAAGAAGCACCACGACCACCATGTCCTCCACCGGCACCATCATAGCTAACTGGTGTACCACTAGTTTGGGAAGGCGGTAAGCCTCCCAAGGATGTTGTATTTATAGAAGAATTATAACCCATAGTCAGATTGGAAGCTGAGAAAACTATGGAACCAGCAACAACTGTTGCATGCTGACCAATATTAACATTGCCAGACAAGTTAAATGTAATTGTACAGCCCTCAATGGGACACACAATGGACACATGAGGACGTATCTCCAGGTTTCCAGTACCATATACATAGTGATCGGAACTCCAGTTTAAGTTCGAACGTAGTGAACAGGTGGTGTTAAGTGATCCAACACCTTCCAGATCTTCACAAGACAATGAATCCACTAATGAGGATGATATAGTTGGAACTTGCTTATAGATTGAGGTGCTTATTTGAGAATCATCATGTACATGTAACTGAGAGTCAAGTGACCATTTGTCCAATCTTGTGTCTTGGCTTCCATACTGAATTGAACCAAAAGAAGGGGTAAATATATAGAGATGTCCCACCAGAATGAACCACCAAAGACACTTGTGCCTTGACAAAGGATGCATCACCACTCACAGAGATTGAATTAAAAAATCAGTCATATACATGAGGAACTGCAAACGTATCCAATATTTTCAACTTTTCAAATCAAGCAGTAGTGTTGTAGAATGACTCTCAAAATATTTTCTTCTTCGGCGTATCATCGGATGCATTGATTGTTTCACCACTTTAATTAAATCTTATCTGCAACTAAACCCAAGAAATTGTTACCGAGCAACAAAACGAAAAATAAATTGTGAGATAACAATACAATAAAAATATGGTGTCTAAGGACCATCCTTCCCAAATAGCTCTTAAACCCAAATGTAAGATTAGCCTCCGAACAGGGAAGTTTGCTTAATTTTAACGGAAATTTGCCAAGCAAAAAACCGGTGAACCAAAACAAAAATCAACTTTGAGAGAACCAAAAAAAATCTCATTACAAAGAGTATAGATAATGTCAGTCGACTGACTAGAATTTTGTTTTTCGTCCTTAATTATATTACTCTAACTACTCTAGAAAGTAACTGGTCAGCCTGAGTCAAACTATATCAGAACTGTTATAGACACTGTTACAAGTTTTTCAACACTCTTCAGCTGTTTAATCTTCACTTTTGATTAATAAAGAATCACTGCCTTCTTATCTACTCAACCTAGCAAGCCATGTCCAATTTCTAATACCACTAGTCCGTTCAGCACCGAAAAGCAAAGAAGATACACAACATTTAGCAGACCAAATTTATGTCCCTAAGGACCGGAACTTTTGAACCTGAGTCCAATTATTGTGAAGCTACTTCAAAAGACCATTGATCAGAACCATGGCTGATATTTACAACCAAACACTTTGCATAGTACTACAAAAGCATATATTAGCCCCTTTTTTCTCCACTTACAATTCTTTGTGCAAACACAAACTTTTCTTAATTTAATTGAAGAATTCTCCAAGCAAAACAAAAACAAAAAAAAAAAACAATGAAAATTCCCGTCCAGCATGTAATGCCGACAAACTCACTTCCCGTATAAATACAAATACAGTGTATGCACACATAAACATACACATCAATACAAAAAACAGAGCACAATAAAGAAAAGCCAGAAAAAACCAAAACAGGAAAACCGATTGGCAACTGACAATTTCCAATTTCCACATTTCAGCAACGGAAATCGAGCTTCGAAGTCGCTGTAATCACATTCAATCCTTCAAAATCTAAACCGACTCCGATCAACAATAAGCTTACGACAGCAAAAAAAACAGTGAAAAAAAAAAAAAAAGAAAGACCAAAAAACGTTACCGTTTGACAAGCTGGGAAAGGAGCGAGAAAATCACAGAACTGGAGAATTAAACTGAACTGAATCTGAAGCTGGAGGAGAAGAAGGAAGCTTCGCTGTCGAAGACACTTTCTCAATCGTCGTAGAGTCAGAAAATGGTTTCCGCTTTGTCTCTTAGCTTTTGCCTTTTGCTTTTTCTTTTTTTTCCCCTTTTTTTTATTTTTCTTTTTTCCTGTCCCCCTTAAATAATAATCCAGAGAGTCGGAGAAGGGGGAGAAAGAAGTGGGAGAAAGGAGGGCACGGGTCGCAGCTACGTCTGCATAGCTGGACTGCAGTGAAGACTAAGCGTGTAAACAATACATATGATTGGAGCTTCACTTTTCTATTTACCCTTTACTTCGACACTATATTACGAGATTGCCATTATTAATAACGTTTTTCTTTTCTTTTCAATTTTGTTTGACAATAATGTTGTTCTCTTTGTTTGTTTGAGAATAACAGTTTTTCTCTTTTTTAATTGATGATGATTGAAACGAAAGCTGATTTGAAGAAAGGGACGGGTGAGACACCATCGGGGGAAAAATGTACACGTATTAAGTTGTTTTATTATGAAAATTGTATGGTCAAATGGAGATAAATTTTATGAATGGAGGAAATGAGGAAAACTATCACTGTTCAAAACGGGCCCGTATCTTCTGTCCAAAAGGCCTGTCCGAGTTCCTGTCCAACGAATGATAATAGGCCATCTCATAACGGTAACCTTAATTGATCTCAACAAACTTAAGACGCTAACGTCCGTCTAGTTTTTTTTTTTTTTTTTTTCTTTTTTATCTTTCTTTTCTTTTCTTTTCTTTCTGGAAGCCTATAAGTCAGGGTCCTATCCCGTTTTAGTCTATAGAGAAAAAAGAGTCAACTTCGTTAAAATTCTTTCACCTCTCTCGTTAAAATTCTATTATAATGATATATAATTAAATCTAATATTTAAGTACTTGGTTTGGCTTTAGGGTAGGGTATTTTATAGGGTGTTTGGTTAATGGTGAGAATCATTAGTGGAAACCGTTTTTTACTTGTAGCATATGAGAGCTTACACTGTAGCAACTTTTTCCCTTTTACTGTTGCATGTAAAGCTTTACACTGTTTATAACTAAGTTTGTGGTTCACACTTATTATGTTTAGTAATCTTTGCTTGTATGCAAATTTCACACTTGAACATGTTTTTGATATTTACAATTAATCAAATCATGTTTAGACATGTATTTTAAATATCTAAATTTTAAGTGTATTAACCGAGCATGCCAAATATCAAAAAAGTCAACAATATAAACAAAATTCATGACTTCTTTATTATTGATACTAAGTTTGTACATGCCTTCATATAAATCACCCTTTTCCTAAAAAGGCTACATTCTTTGATACAATACATGTATTGCTCTCAAATATAATGTTTAGTCTATTTTTACACATTAGACTAGCAGATACAAGGTTCTTCCTTATGTCAAGAATATGGAAGACATTGCTCAAAATCATTTTCTTTTTGGAAGCAAAGTTAATCTCCATTACCCCTTTCTCAGGTAACCACCATTGCGCCATGATTCCCTATGAGAACCTTTTGTCCTTCCTTTTTCTCTGCATATGACAAGAATAATTTCTTGTCATTGTAAACATGAATAGTGACATCGAAATCAAACTACCAATCGAAGGACTTAGTTGTAGCTATATTGGTTTCAGAAATCATGCCAATTTACGTCTTCGAGATTATTGTACAAATCTCTTTAAATTTCTCTTTGATGACATTGGCATTGTTGAAGCTACTTTCCTCCTTGTTCTTCTTGAACTTCTTGTCATCATTGACTTTGAAGTTCTTTTGAAACTTACTAGCTTCGGCAATGTTAACTTCGGTGGGATTCAACATCTTATCCTTGGGATCACACGACAATCTCCTCCTTGATCTTTGTGTATTTTTGTAATTCCTCCAAAATTATGTCTTCTTCCCTACGAAGAAGTTTCATTCTATAACCATTCCAATTCTGGGATAATTTTGCAATACTAGTCCCTACTATAAACGATTCAAAATTTTAATTTTTAAATCATGAAGCCTGATAAAAACGACTTGCAATTCATGTATTTGACCAAGAACGGATTTCATATCAATCATGAAAAAAGTCTAAATATTTCAAGATATAATTGTTTCGTACCTTCTTTCTTGGCTTTGTACTTAAGAGTTTTCAAAATCTCTATAGGAGATTGCATCGAATCGTAGATACCATAATGTCTATTCAAGAGCATGTTGAGATTGTGACTCTAGCACATTTGTATTTTATCATGTTGTGATATTGACTTCATTGTAATCATCCTCCATTGCAGTTAAAATGAAACTTTTAAGATTGTTGGAGAATTTAAGTGTTTAGAGAGAATGGAGGTTAAGAATTTATGGAAAATGAGAGAGTGTCTGAAGCGTGTATGGAAACTTTCCTTAAAGGTTTTATTTGCCCTCTCTTGTTCAAGTTTGTTAGAGAGTTAATGGCAAATTACCCTCAAGATACAACAAACATTTGAACACTAATATCTAGCAACAATATTGTGTTCCAAAACAAGATAGAAACCTGTAATTTTTTAAAAATTTGATAAATGACAAATGTGACATTTCATGAATCAATACAATCGTTGCAAAATATGCAACCATTCACATATAGAGGTACCTTTACATTGTAAAATTATCTCTTCATATAACATCACATTTATTGTAACGGATATATTTATTGCTAATAAGTATACAAATTTGTATGAAAACATACAACCAATAAAAGCACCGGTTCGAAACAACTAAAAGAACACAATATTTTATTTCACATCAACTTGGGACAGCACCATGGCGTTAGCTTTAAGTTGAATGCCACAATGCCGTGCCTTCATTTTGAGTGCCACGACACTACATGCTAAAGCCAAATACACCAAAAAAATGTAGATTTTCATATTAACAAGTGTATATTTGATTTCTAACATCTGAGATAGACATATTATATTCTCTCTAACAATAATTCACATTACAAATGACATAGAGGTTATAAATTGTCATCTCAAAAATAAACGTAGTGGTTAATTATATTATATTACTAGATCTTAGTTAAGCTTAGACTCTCTCTTATCTTTCAAATAATAGTTATCCTTTTATCGCTCTCCATCCATTGTTAAACCTTAAGTTTAGACTTTCTCTTATCTTTCATAATAATAGTTATCCTTTTATAGCTCTACGGATTTAAATAATAATAATAATAATAATAAAAGAAACAAAGAAGGAATAAGAAGTTATCACAGTCAAACCTAAGATACCTTAATAGAAGTTGTTATTGTTTCCATATGATCTTAAAGATCTTGCTTTTTAGAGGTTGGTCAACATTAGTTTTTATATTAACTCTTTCGAAGGATAAGCAATGACCTTTGTAAATTTGGCGTTACTTTGAGTTGTACCAATTATATACCTCTTGCTGACTACCTAATATCCTTTGATCTAATGGCATGGGAAAGGAGTAGGGAGGGTTACGGGGTGAGGGTTGTTGGTTCAATCCCAGTTTATGTAATCTATATAGCTTATTTTTAAATAACATATGATATAACATATGCTATTAAAAAAAATTACAACGTGTTGATATTCTTGATAGTGACCAATTTCTTGCCACATGATCTCGTCTAGTTCTTGACAGCGTCCAACTTGACACCCTGCTAGAGCCATTTAGGTCAAGACAATGCCAAGCTGAGCTGGGAGAGTTTGGCATGAACAGAAGGTTACTTCAATCATGGAAATATTCAAATTTAAACTGAGGATAAGGATTGCCTCTAGCCACAAGCTGGTAACTATTTTAGAATATCTAGTTATTTGTTATTATATAGAAGGCCATGTAATGGCTAGTTATTAATTTGGCATCGTAAAAACCTTAAATTGCTATTTTGTATTCTCAATTACTTCGGATATTCTTGCTTTATAATGAATTCCTTAGCAACAAATCTAATAGACGTAGCTCTCGTGTTGATATGAATCACTCTATATTCATATTTTTGTATTACTTATTGGTAACGTTATTTACCATACACAAATGATGAAATTGTGAGATATGAAAGCGGGTGAGGCCACCTGAGCGTTCCTCTTGTTTGCCAATTTTACACGCTGTCAATACTTTTGTGTGCATGATTTATAGCATAACATGTATCCCAACATGCATGACCGCTCAGAGGGTGTTTGGAAGGGTGGTGGAAACCGGTAGTTAGAACCACTTTTACTGTAGCATGTGAGAGCTTTATACTGTAGTAATTTTTTTAATTATTATCGTAGCATGTGAGAGCTTTACATTATTTATAACTAAGTTTGTAGTGGGAACCATGTGGTGGAAACCATTGCCAAACAGGCGATCAATGTTCAAGAACTTGTACAAATATAAAAGAGCCCACTTTAGTGAGAGCTTATGCATCATTGCTCCCTTAAGAAATAATGTCTATATGAAGCATAACATGTATCCTCCATGCATGATTGGTCAATGTTCAGTGCAAGAACTAGTACAAATATATATAAAAAGAAAATTACATGTTATATCACACTTTTAAAAGTTGTATTTATTTATGCCATACTTGAAAAAGTTTATATTATACTATCATTCATACCATATATTAAGTTATGCCACAAATAAACATATGTGGCATATATAAAAAAAATTAATCTTAAAAGATGGTATATATGAAAATTCCCATAAATATAAAAATGTCACTTTCGTGAAAGCTTGTGCATGTTCGCTCATTTAAGAAATAGTGTGTGTGCACATCTATATATACATAGACATATATATATATATATATATGACTTCTTTTCAATTGTTATATTTCAATAGTCACATTTCCACTTGTTAAAGGCCAATTTTGTATCAGGCCCCTTCGACAACCCAAGCCCAACATTCTCGTCCTATAGTACCAACGGGCTCGCTTCATAGACCCAAGCCATGCTTGGGGAACTATCATAGGTCATGGTTTATTAAGCCATAAGTAGTCAAATAGGTCCATTTATTTTGGCTCGATTCGATTTTAAGTCTTGCTTGGGGGATTTTAAAGTTAATTGAACTGAAATAAATAGGTAATGAAAGAAATATACCTAAAAGCCTTCCCTTTAGCCTTTAAAAATAGCCCAAAAACTCTACTTTTGCTTTAGCATAACCCAACTAATCAAAATCCAAGGCCAGAAATCATTTTAATAGCAAAAAGATCGAGGAAAACCTAGGAACAGAGCACCTAGTATGCCTTCAAAGGCATGCCTTTGAAGGGGCTCTATTTGCGTCAAGATAACCTTTACCCAAGTCATAAGTCCACCATCAAAGGTGTTGCGCATGTGCTTCCATCACTAGCTCCTGCCCGAATTTTTGAAAGAGCTCTAATAATATGTCAAACATCAGACTTAGCAAAAGTAAAGATACCTCACGCCGAAGGGAGAAGCATGCTTGTCAGCTCTCTAAAAATAGATAGTCAGTCTTGGTCAAACCTCTTGGAAGTATTAGGCCTAGAAGAGCTTTAGAATAGCCATAAAATATATGCCATTTTTGGCCAACCCAAAATCAACCTCTGAAAGTACTTGACACCGCTTGCTTCAGAAGGAAACAAAGTCATCATGTGGTGTCCGAGCATCAAGATACTAGCTCCAAGGCAAGCCTCCTACCTTCACTATAAATACCCCCATCATCTTTACTCAAGATAACATGATCAAAGGGACTTGGGCCTATAAATTTCACAACCATTTTGCACCCTCCATAGCTCCAGAAAAACATCATCTTCTTCCAAGTTTATGCTCCTCAAACTTGGAGGATTTTTCCAGAAAAGTTTCTTGTCTCTACTGTTAGAGATTGAGTTTCCCCTCCGTCATCACTTCAGGCTTTTTGAATTTACGAGATCATTGTCAAAACACTTAGAAGCTTCACCAAACTTCTTACCATCTTTAGGAGTCCTGAATTTCAAGTTTCTCATTCCTACAATTCAAAGCCAGCGACCAAGGCGACCTATGTTTGTTGTCGGAGCCTATTTTTTGAAAATTAAAGGAGCCTAAAAACTGCATCTCCTTAGCCATGGTCATTAAGTTTCTCCCCTTCGTCGTATGAAGAAAACTTAGATCCATTGTCGAAGGTAGCCTTGCTTCCAGCCCTGACAGAGACAACTTTGTCTTTACCCTCCGAACCTAGACCTCTATCAACCATTGACTACTCCTTTCACTATCACTGTTTATGCTAGTTCCTCTGTTACAACATTTCTTCGTGTTTTCTTGTCCTTGTTGCAGGTTTTCTCAGTCGTTTGGCAATGGAGTGGGCCTTAGAAGCCACCTTCTTTTGTTCATTATTGTCCTTATCACCCGTTGGAGGCCCTGCCAAAGTCACCTCGTACAGACTCATTCGTTGCTCCAGCCACGTTAATATCGACACTACTAAATCGGAGGCCAACACTTATGCTACCCCAACAAGTTATACCCCATGGATCTACCAGCCCCTAACGCCAATAAAAGTCAATCATCTATCAAACGATTAATAATAACAGTACCCATTGAAAGTATAACTATTGATACCACACCATACATACATACATACATATACATATATATACATACATACATATACATATATATATATATATACCATAAAGGTTTTATATGGGTTCCGGTTTAATAACTCGTTGTCTACTTCTTTTTTTTCTTTTTTTTAGACGTCTACTAAATGGTCTTGTAAACTGTTCAGTAAACACATACTTGACAGAGCGTTTGTTTGTGCTTTTAGTCATTAAAAAAAGAGATCGTAAAAAGTAGTGAGTTTTTAGTAACTGTTTGAAACCATGTCTTTAAAATAACTTAAATACGTTAAAATGGTTTATTTCAAAAATGCCCGTATGTGGAAAGGTCTATGGGTTATGTTTGTGTAACTTAAGAAATGTTTGGCTAAAGATAGTATCAACCACAAACTCAATTATAAATTATATAAAAATCTCATATATTATAATAAAAAAAATTGTTACAGTATAAAGCTTTTATATACTATAATAAAAATAATTTCTATCGTTAGTTCTCACCCTTAGTCAAAGGTCATGTTAAATTCTATTCAATGACGTTTTGACTACTTTGTCTGCACAACTTGTGTCATATGAGTCAAACCATTCCAATGGCTTTGGAGGCACGACATGCGTCGGGACAATATAATTTGTACTTGTCATGTGACCCTTTTTCTTTTCCTTCACCTACTTTTTATTCTTCTCCTTTTTTTTTTTTTCTTTTTTTTTTTGTAGGGGGGGGGGTTGGGGGTGTGGTGTGTGGGTTGGGGGTGTGTGGGTTATAAAATGGTCAAGAAAAGTGTACGCTTGCTTGCGTTGGGCGCTAAGCCCAAACATACTATGGCATGTGATAGAGGAGAATTATAGTGGACAGCAGCTTTCTAAAACTAATTAAAATAAACAGTAGGTTTTCAAAATACTTACAGCAAATAAAAATTTATGATGTAAATAGTATATTTATTCTTTTATTTATGATGTAATAATTTTTTATTTATATAGTAAATAAATTTAAGATGCAAATAATTTATATATCTTATTGTTTACAGTATAAATAATTTTTATTTACAAATTATTTATATCGTATATTTATTATTTACAATAAATATTTTCAAAACATGTATTTTACTTGACAAAGTTTTGAAGTTCGGTTATTTCTCTCATTCTGCCTATAATAAATGAGTTGATATTACACACCACATGAACCTATACGACACACAACACGTTAGTGAATCATATCTTTCATCTTTAAAATTTAAATTTTCTCTATATTAAATGTAAATGAAATCTTTTTTTTTAAGGATACAAATAAAATCTTATTGATTTAACATTTAAGAACATTTTTTTTAATGGAAGAACATTTTTAGTGCTGAGTTATGTATAAACAATTCTCAACACCACTATAAACAGGTTAATGGTGTAAAGACTTAAAATGTAAATAGGGTAGTAATTAAGTTATTGCTAATAACTTATGCATGCTACAACATATATAATGTCTACCACATGGCCCCAAATGGTGGGTTTGGGGTGGGCAAGTAGAAGTTCGCAGGTTTCATTGTAAAACAAAGTGGTGGGAACTTATCTAACAAATAATAATTAAAAAAACCGTGGATCACATTTCATTTTCTTTCAAATAAAAATAGAAATAGAAATTATGGTAAATAATATTTTTTCAAAATTTTTTGAAGTAAAGAGTATGTTTTAAAAATATATATACTAAATAGCATATTTACGTGTAATATATATACTTAATAGCATATTTACATGTAAATAATAGAACATAAGTATGTTATTCACTATAAATATTTTTAAAATATATTATTTAATTTAAAAAATTTTAAAAATTTTCTATTCCTTTTATTCACTTAAATATAAATAAGAATTGGCTCATTAGTTGGTCAATTTACATAACATGCCTCCACATAAACTTCATGAACTTGGTTAATAATAATGCTAGGCCAAGTATTTTATCAAGGGTCGATACCACACCCCATAAATTTAGTAAAAAAAAAAATTTAGGTCCAGTCACTTTTGAAAGAAAGTCAATTGGTTCTCACTTCTTTTTGAGAAATCATTTTAATTTATTTTAATAGGTAATTCACTTGTATATTTACCAACGGTTTAAAAGAAGCGAAAAATAAAGAGAAATATCTCCACACAAATCTAGAATTAGAGTAGACCAATGACTTGAACAAGATAATTTGAGCTTATATTATAGTAATCAAAGTTTTGTGAGGGAAAACATTTTAATGAAATAGATTTGAACTTAGATTTTTTGATTCAAATTAATTTCTCAAACAGTTTATATATAAATCAATGATTTAAACCATAAATACAAAATTAAAGTGGACCGCTACGGTGCTTTTGAGTAAACCACGAAAAAAAAGAGAGAGAGAGAAATCTCTCCATACAAGCACAATCTTAAAAGTAATCCATCAGTATATTTTTTAGTAAATTGGTATTGTTAAAAGTGAAAGAAATATATTTCTCAATACAAACGACAGTTGTGAGCTAGAGAGATTCAAGGTAGTGGTGCGGGGGACGTCGTGAGAAGGGGAGATTCGGTGGAGGCATCACATGAAGGGAGGCAGTGTAGGAGAATTTGAGTGTTTGGAGAGAATAGAGGCTAAGAATTTCTAGAAAATAAGAGAGTGTTTAAGGCATGTATAAACACTTTCTTTAAAGGCTTTATTTGTCTTAACTTATTCAAATTTGCTAAAGAGTTTAATGTCAAATTATCCCCAAGATGCAACAAATACTTGAACATAATTTCTAGCAACAATATTGTGTTCTAGAACAATATATGAAATCTGTAGATTTTTTAGACTTTATGTAGAGGCATAGATGTCATTTCATGAATGGACACAACCGGTTCAATCCATACAATCCTTTACTTAAGGGTGCTTCTTCATTTTTAAAGCTATCTATTCGTTTGTAAAAATATCTATTTATATATCAACACAACTATTACATTAGATATGTCTGTTGCTAATAGGTGTTTAGGTTTATATGAAAACATACAACCAATGTATACACCAAGTCGGAACAACTCAAAAGACATAATTTGAACACATATCAGCTCGAACGGACGCTGCAGCGCTGACTCTACTGCACCAAAATTGGTGTTGAAACTAGCTAGACCCCACGACACTAGTACAACGCCTCTCTGTCCAAAAAAAAAAAGTTGATTATGTTTTTTAGCACCATGGTTTCAATTTTGAGCGTCGTAGCGCTACATGTTGATGCTAAATACACTTAAAAAGTGTATTATCATATTCTATAATCTGTCTAATGATCCTATAATGTATGAGATACATATTATAATCTCTCTTATAGGCAGATCGTGATGCAGTGACATTGTGTGGGCAACATTGTTATGGCATTGACACTTAAGTGGCAAAATCATTGAAGTTTTAATAGCCCCATCGGGTGAGATCCTATTGTAGCAGCCAAGAACGGAGCTAGAAAAGTTAATGAATGGGGTAGAGGTGTGGCTAAACTAATAAGGTGAGGGGCAAAATTGATTTTAGGAGGGACAAAATACAATTTCAAAGAAGATAGAATGTGATTTAAGGAGAGGTGGAGTACAATTTTTATAAAATTTCATATATAAAATTATAAGAAAAAAAATTTAGAGGGCAGCCATCCATCTGTTAAGAATGCAACCAAAGTCCCACATTGAATACACATAGGGATAATCATAAGTTTATAAAGATGAAAGATATCTCCATTAGTATGATGCCTTTTGTATAAAGTCCAAAAGCAAATTCACGAGGGTTTAAGCTTAAAGTAGACAATATCATATTAATATCATACCAAGTCACGTGGATTTGAGATTGATGCATGTGTATTTATTGGATGAATGGATAAATAATAAAAAAAATATTATCTAAGGATATCATTGAAGTTTCACTATTGTTATTAAAATATAAAAACTTTATTTCTTTTAGCCTTTTTTCAAAATTTTTATATTTATATTTATCAAAAAAGAATACTTCTATTTTTTAACTAATCAAAAATATACAAAGATATAAAAAAGATAAACGACTCAAGAAAAAAGTTGACATAATAGAGAATCCAATCATATAGCTAGGCATAGATGCTGCAGACAAACCTTCCCGTATTCCCATCCAAAAGAAAGGAAAGAACATGAAGCATCTGTGAATGGAGAATCTAATTAGAAATTACATCTAATCAGAAATCTAATCAGAATCAAATCTACCTTTTTTCTTGCTCTCTCTTCTTTTTTTATTAAATTAAAGTTATTTATTATTTTATATCTTATAATTTGTAAAAAAAAGACCATATGTTTTAGAAAATATCAAATTTATACGACAGATTTTTGTCCCCTTCTATTGAATTTTGAATTCATGTTATAGTCTTACTTTTCTAGATTAGTACTTGATTTTAACCATTAATTGACAAATTTTGCTCTTTGTAATTTAAACATATACATGTAATCAGACACCAATTCATCATGAAGATTAATAACAAAAAATTTACGGTGGAAGTTATAGGAATTAAATTGGATAATGATTATAAATTGGGAATGACGCTTACAAAGTTGGCGTAACGCTACGTAATCGAATACTTCATCTATAAAAATTCAGGAAAATTGTCGCAAATAACACTTTTTCAAAATTAATTGCAGTAAATTGCTTTAAAAATATTTGTAATAAATATTAAGTTTATGGTGTAAATAATCTGTCAATTTATCCTCTTCTTTACAATGTAAATAATTCTTATTTGCACGGTAAATAGATTTTAGATGCAAATAATTTATTTACCTCATTGTTTATAGTGTAAATAAGAATTATTTACATAATAAGTAAATAATTTACATCATGAATCTACTATTTATTATAAATAATTTAAAAACCTACTATTTACTTTAAAAAATTTCAAAAATATATTATTTCTCTCATTTTCCATCTATTATTAATTCCTCAGATAGAACTCACCTCTATTAGGACAATGTTCATAGAATTCTTCAGCACCCTACCATAAAATCTCCTGAAACCAAAAACAAATAAAAGAGCGAAAATTATTAGTTCCTTTGTCCTTTTACTTGTCTCTACGTTTACATGCAAGATAGATTACACGACAAACTTTTCTTTTTTAAATTTTTTACGGTCAGACATCATATGCATTGTTGATCATTACTAAAATCACATCAAAATAAAATAAAAAATATATAAAACAGACAAGTTTTAAAACAAATCTAACGTTTAAAAAACAAATACCGGCGTGTGTTTTCTCAACTCCTACTAGATAAATTTTTTCTTAAAAAAAAAAGTCAAGAATTAATGAGGAGATTTAAAATGCCATGCGTACGTGAGTGCCACCAAATTGTCAAAAAGGAATATTTACTCTTTTTTTGGAGTGGCATGGGCACCCACCACCACCACCGCCACCACCGAACACCCGAATACTTAAACAACACACAACAAAACAAAACCTTCTTAAAAACAACCCCATATCTACTCTCTATCTAGTCTACTACTAAAAACTCAGAAAAAAGTCAAAGCCAAAAAATGGGTCTCCGACAATTCCAGGTCGGCGACAGAACCCTCACCGTCTCCGAGCTCGACGACCTCTGCGACTCCTCCAACGGACGCGCCCTCACCGGCGCGTGGGTCTGGGACTCCTCCCTCGTCCTCGCCGACACCATGACATTGACGCCTTCTCACTTCGCCGGAACGTCAGTCATTGAGCTCGGCGCCGGCGCTGCGGGGCTGCCGGGGCTGACGGCGGCCCTGCTCGGCGCGAGCCGCGTGGTGCTGACCGATGTCGACGCGCTGCTCCCGGGGCTGAGGAAGAACGTTGAGGCCAACCGGCTCGGGGACCGAGTCGAGGTGAGGGAACTCGTGTGGGGATCGGACGAGTCGTTGTCGTCGTCGTCGCCTTGTGTACTCGGAGAGTTCGACGTGGTTCTTATGTCGGACGTGTTTTTTGACGCGGAGGCGATGGCGGCGCTGGCGAGGACGCTGAGGGGGGTGTCCCGGAGAGGAACGAGGGTTTGGGCGGCGACGGAGGTGAGGCCGTGGACCGGCGAGTGTCTGAGCGAGTTGGAGAAGGAAGGCTTTGGAATCGTTGAGTTGGCGAGTCGACTCGGGAGCTCCGTGGTGGGGGGAAAGGAAGGGATGGAGTTGGAGGAGTCGTTTGTGGTTTACAGTTTGGGACCGCCGGAGGAGGAAGGTCGACACATGGCGGACGTTGGAGATTTGAGTTGAGAATTTTGGAGGCAAAAGATTTTAGCCATGTTTATTTTCTTTTTTTTTTTTGTCACTCATAAAATTTTGCCCATCGAACTACGCTTGTAAGTTAAGGTTTCGTTTAGTTGATATCACAAAGTGGGCTTTTGTTTAGGCTTTGTAAGTTTCATAAAGTGGGAAGTTAGTTTTGAAGACAATGTGATCAGAAAATTGCATTTATGTCTTAAGACAAATACAAAATGATTAAATTGTAAAGAGACTCTAGCAAAATAGAAAACATTCAGATTAATGTTATTGTTGTTTTAGTACAATATATTTTTTCATGATCAGGTAAATAGGTCAAGAATCATAAAGTGAGAAAGTGAAAGATCATGAATTATACCAATAAAAATGTCATACTTATATTATTTAAATTTTAAGTATAAAGAAAGTGAAAGATCATGAATTATACCAATAAAAATGTCATACTTATATTATTTAAATTTTAAGTATAATTTATCAAGGGTGATCACAGAATTTATGAATTTGCTTAATGTGTCCAATCTAAACTAAGCCGCTGGGTTAGGTTGGGTTGGAAGGCATTTTCAAGTTGGTTATAGATTGAGCAACATTCCAATCCTACCGTTTTGGATTAGTTTGCAGATTAATAAATTCTACAAATCTAAACTTTCTCATTGAACTTTCTCATATTCGCCTACCCTTACCCAAAATACTTTAAAATAATAGTATTTTTATATTCAGTAGAAGTAGTATGTTTCAAACTTTTTCAAAGAAGTGATAAAATTGAAAAGCAATACCACCTAGGTGATTATTTCTCAAATTAACCTAGCTAAATATGAAGAATTGAATCCATGAAATACAATAGTTTTGAATTGGGTTGGGCCGAGACACTTTTGGATTGATATTTTCTCAATTTTTATAGTTTTAGATTATATTGTCAACCCACCTAAAAAATACAAACATTAAAAAAAGTAAAACAACAGAATACGAAAATACATATTATTGTTTTAGTTTAAAATATGTACATTTGAAAAATTGGGCAATTCACATTAATGCCGCTTTGTTAGACTCAATTTTTATTTATGGCATAAAATGTGAAAATTTCTTATGCCACAAATCTAGTGCATGTCCTATCAAGATATATTGTATGTTCCACTGAAACATTTTTTGTTTGCCATTGGGACATGTTACGTACCGCACCAGGACATTTTTCGTGTCTTACTGGCAGGCATGTTAAAAAATCTACTAATTCACCCAAACTGCATAGTCCGACTAGTGTTTTTTTTGTTTTAACTTTGGATAATTTGGGTGGTTTTTTTCACAAATATTTCAAGTAGTTTGGTTAGTAGTTTGAACTTTCAAACCGCCCGTCCAAACTGCTCACCAAAAAGCCCACTAAATTGCCTCATTATATAATTTTTAGATAAGAATTTTTATTGTTTTAATTTTTTTATTGGTCATTACAAGAAGTTCTACCCATATAAGATTACCTTTTCACACTGTATAATTACACTTTCCCTAATCATTCATCATCATCCAGAAAAACAAAATCAAAATAAAGAACCAACATATACTACTAAGACTAACTCATGAAATAACACCCTAGCGTCGCCCATTTAGTGACCAACGTCTTCTCTTTGTATCGGCACCAAACTACTCGCCATGTCGTCTCTTTCTGCCACCGTCCCAACTCACCATGGTGTTGGTTAAAGATATTAGTAGAATGAGAGGTTTATCAACACCAATGGAAAAGATTTAATTCAGGTTTAAAATTTAATTGTGTTGTTTTATATTATTTAGTTGATTTTTTACAGTTTAGTTTGGTTACTGGTGAACATTAATATATGTTATTGTGACTTTTAGTTTGCTTTTTGGTTTCTATTAAAACTTTGAAGTGTAAATTTTTATATATTTTATAATTTTGTTAAGTATTAAAAAATATTTAATATTAAGCACAAGCCATCCAAACTGCTTATGACTGATTTGATTTAGTTTAGTTTGATTTTTAAAAAAATATCAAACAGTCCAAACCGTTTAAAAATAAAATTTATTTTAAATTTGGTCAGTGGTTTGAAGAAAAAACTACTCAAACCACCCACGAACACCCCTACCACAGAGACTTTTTTTTTAACATTCCTTTATATCTTTCCTCTCGCATTTTCCCTCTCTACTCATTGCTACTACCTTATCACCAGTTTACCATCAATTTGTCTTGAGTCACCAATGCTAGCAATGTCTCCGATGGCCATTACATACCAGGAAAATCAAGAAAGAAAAAAAAGAAAGAAAGAAAGAACAACAACAACTACTACCACCATCCCACTTTCCCTTACCACGTTCTCCTCTTCATCTCACAGACAGTCTCTCTCCACACTCCTTCTCAAATGACGAGTAGCTGGGAAGGGGATGGTGATGGCAACACGAGGCTTGAGCGGCAATATTAGCCCTATATTGGACAGGTAGGCAAGGCTCATGTCGGTTCTGTAGTGACATGAAGACGAATCGGCAAGGATGAACCAGCTCTGCACGACTTTAGTGATCAACATCTTGCTCTGAGCAATGATGATGATCGATTCCATGAAGGAACTAGCAACAGATTTGTGGTGAGAACAATGACTCCAACAATCAACGATTTGCTCGGCGCAGCAGCAACGGCAACGAGTAACAACTAGGCATCAGCAGCTTTGGGTGACTAGAACAGAGGGGGATGAGGGAGTGTGTGATTGAAGAGAGATAAAAGAGAAAATCCGAATAAAAGAAAAGGAAAAAAATGGCATAAGCTTTTTCAAATTTTTTTATGACATAAAAAATATATGGAAAAAAAGTGGCATAAGGTGTGTTCGAGCTTGAGAAGTGTGTCCGACATAATCTTAAGTATAAAGTTGTCACAAGTAATAAATACTCGATGAATCCAAAGCCGATCCCATGGGGAAAAGGTGATTGCCAAGTACAGTAATTTATTAAACTATTTTTTAAAATATTTATTATTGAAAATATTCACACATTTTACAGTAATTTTTTATTTTCAGATTTTTGTGATTTTTGGAATTTCAATAACAAGACATACGACTAACAAAAATAGAACTTTAACAATAAGTGCTATTAATTTAGAAGAGTAACAACAATAATAATAATCCAAAGGTTCTTTTCTAATTATTAACCTAAATATACTTTAGTTTTTCTAACTATTTATAAAATAATTTAAGAATATACTATGCCATCCTCTGTCAACAATAAATCAAGCATTGCCAAGCATTTACTGTACCAGTTCCTTTCTATAATACAACAAAAGCTCAACTTAATAAACATGCATAATTTTAACATTATCTAACTAAAACAACAAACAAAATAATAAGTATTTACTTTGTCATTCCATGTCTACGACTAATCAAGATCTCCAAAGTATTATCTGTGTCAGCTTATGTCGATGATAAATCAAAACCTAATTTTGTAAGAACTCTAGCTAAAATAATGGTATTATAACTACTTAGAAAACTAAAAAAAACAAAATATTTAAGCTAATTTTGCTAAAATTTCCTCCTCTCTCCTCAGTTAAAAAGGAAATTTTAAAAGACATATTTAAAGTAAAAATTATTAAACATAATATTCCACAACATAAACTAAAAAATAAATTATTTATTTAAATAGTATTTTTTTAAGCCTGAAGTGTGCCAAATGAAGGGGTTTAAGGGGTATTTATAGGCCAAAGAATGACCCTATTGATACAAGTTGCTAATTTTTTATAATTTTTTCTACTTTTTTTTTTTTTTTTTTTTGCTAAAACGGTTGCAATTTATGCAACTTGTACAATTTTTAATATTTTTTTCTTTTCTTCTTGCTTATCCAAGCTCTTTGGGCAGATTATAGCTTGAGATCCAGTGCTACTCGGATTAAGGGAGGATGCGAGCATGTATTAATGAACCATCAAATGAGCTTACTTTGACCAAAAGAATGAACTAGATCAAAGTCAAAATAAAAGGTTGATTTTTAGCTCATGCAAACCATTGGATGAGATTATCTAAACTTGATCAATGGCTATGATTGATGCACATCAGGCTTCATGTGTAAGAGACCATGCACAATTGGCACCTATGCTAAGATGGTGATAGACATGTGGGCCACTATTTATTTATGTATTTGTTGTCCAATTGTGCTCATTTTGACACTGTTTTTGTTTCAAGAATTCAAAACTAAAAATAATAATTAAAATAAAATTAATGATTTTATGAACTTAATATTTACAATAATTATAAAATTCTTATTTTACTTTAAATTACACAAAACACACTATAAATAAGAACAAACTTCTAAAAATTCAAGTCCTTAACAATTTTGCATAGATAAAATACTAAAACTTGGAAATATTTTTAGAAATTACTAAAAATATATTAAAATATACTTGTAAACTTAAAACATACTATAAAATATATAAGATTGAAAACAAAATTACTGCATTGAAATTAACGATTTTTGCTTATTGAACACAGCACAAATATTTAACACACAGAGATGACATTAAAAACTACCAAAAATACACTTAAACATAAAAACATATTAAAAACATATATTTAAACACGTTTTAACACAAACATTCTAAAATACTAAACACACAAATACTTTAATTAAGGGATTTAACGAGAAATATAAATACAAAATAAATTATTTTAGCTTTAAAAAATGTGCATTTTTATAGTCTCATCAAGATTAGCCCAAACTTAGTTTTCTTTGGGAAACATCTTTTTTCCTGAGGAATTTTTTTGGGAAATATCTTGGAGAACTTCAATTCAACTTGTGAGATATTAAAGCTCAACATGGCTAAAGTTTGGTCAGGTCTTTAATATGTGATTTAATCTGTTGATCTATTTTTACGTTCTATTACTTGTTTCCATAAATACTATTTTGACAACTCATTTAATTGCTTAAGGAGTTTCAATATTTGATATTTATAGTGTGGCCAAATTCTTAAACTTATGTGATATGAAAATTGTGACGACCTGCCTTTTCGGGCAGTTATTTTACTTACTTAAACGTCATTACTTAAACAACAATCTTACTTACTTGTAAGAAAAATACTAAAATAATTTTTTTTCTTTAAACGTTCTTTAAAACTGATGCGACCTCTATCGTATTTCAAGTTGAGACCTCGCTCAACACTTGCCATTAAAATCATTTCAAATCGTTTCTTAAAACTTAATAAGAAACATTTATTAAATCATAGCTTAAAACTTTACTTTATAATTACAAAACAGTTCGTAAACTGTATCTTAAAACTTTAAATACAATTCTTAGAACTCTGATTTTCTTAAAACTTCGCAAACACTACATTAAACAATCGAAAACCTTTTCTTTGCGTAGCGAAAACAAACAGTGATGGTATCCAAACCTAAATCTTCGCATCTGTCCTCCGCAGCACCTAGCTCTTCTAACGGGTCCTACTAGTCACCATAAATTACCTACAGCATGAAGAAACTTTTAATGACCTTTCGCTCAGTAAGTTCAAGCATAAACTCACAAATCATTTAATCATGCTTCAAAACTTTTCTCATAAAAAACCTTTCTCTTGAAACAATTTTTTCAAAAACGTTTTCCATAAACATTACTGAAAACTTTTTTTTTCATAAACGTTTTTCATAAAACATTTCTAAAACGTTTTGCATAAACGTTTTTTGTAAAACATTTCTTGAACATTTTTCTTAAAACATCATTTATAAATCTCTTCTTGAAAACATGAAAATGTTTTTTCATAAACATTTAACGTAAAACATTTCTCAAAATGTCTTTCATAACATAACATATAAATATTTCAATAAAAGGAATTGAGGCAAAAATCAGAATGCATAATTCCATTTATGCTCAATTAGGAACTTTCATTTATGAGTGTCTTATAAACGTTCTTTTCTTACTTTAACTTTCTATCTTCGTTCCTTAACTTTTCTTATCTTACTTTAACTTTCTATCTTCATTCTTTAACTTTCCTTATCTTACATTCATTTTCCTTACTTTACTTTAGTGTTCGTACCAACTCATTAATCATGAGATCATAAACATGATGCTTCCCTTGTGGAAGACTTGAGACCATCAAACATTGAGGTCTTGTACCTCACATCTAAGAGGTCAAACTTTAATTTTCCTTTCATTACCTCATAACAAAGAGGCTGGTACGACACTTTCTTTTTATCTTTATGTTACCTTCTTATTAACTTAGTGAGCATTTCAAATGCAATCACACCATATGTAAACACACTTGTAATTCATAGCTTGTACTATAAAATCTATTGCATAACAAATGCAACATATTGCTTAACAAATGCATCATAAAATGCAAACACATTTTGCAAATCATAACTTGTATTCTAACACTTATTGCATAACAAATGTAACATATAACGAAATCACATTTTGTAAATTTTAACTTTTATTCTAAAACTTATTGCACAACAAATGCAACTTATTGCATAACAAATACATCATGAAACTTATAACTTAAACTATAAAACATTATGGATTGTCATAATGCAAAACATACTTTAAATACTTTGAAAATCATAACTTAAACTTTTAAAAAAATGTTATGCATATCAATATGCAAATAGACTTTAAACATAACAATTGCAAATTCATTGCAAATCTTTTTCTTGAACTTTAAAACTTTTTGCATAATAAATGCGAACATACTTTAAAAGAAACTTGCATAATAATTGCAAACTCATTTGCATATTATATAAATACGCATTTAAAAATCATTTACTTCATGTTGTATGTGAGATTTAAAACTTACTCGAACTATGCTCTAGCGTTCTCTATTCCGTTATTTTTCCTTCCATTAGTCGGCCTCTGCGTCCTGATCAAACGACAGCTGACTTATTAGTTAATTTTCTTTATTATCAATCCACTCGATTGATAATAAAACGTAAACATTAACCATTCTTTCCTTTTAACTTGACTAGTATACTTTCGTTTACCGTTGTCTTTGCTTAACCTTATAAACCATCAGTTTACCTTTCCTTCACTTAGCTTTGTAACCCACCGGGGTTACTTTTTCTTTTAACCTCGTAACCCATCGGTTTACCTCTCATTTACTTAAACGTCCCTTATTAAATCTCCCGTCTCACATGACGGTTACGTTACTTAACGTATTACGAAACATTTTCCGTCTAATAACATTATGCTAAATTAGAGTGTTCGACTTCGTTCTAGCCGTTTCCTTAATAATGATGATTTTACCCTTAACGGGTTTTTCGTCAACCTTGTAACGTTATAAAACTCATTCTCACATAAAACAATATAACAATCACTGATCATAAATTTTATAAATTTTTATGAAATCATTTAAAACAATTTATTTTAAAACGATTCATACTATAGGCGAGATTCATACTTACTTGGACTCTAAGCTAAGCCGGTCCAATTGTACCTCATTGTATCTACAGTATGTGAAGCATCCTCTGCAATGTTCCTCGAGCGACCATGAATGGCTAGGAATGCTTCCTAGAGATCATACATTACTAGAAATGTCATTCTGGATTCCGTTACTGCTGTTTGAATCGCCTCGCTCTGCGCGCAGTTGGTACCAGATGATTTTCACCGGAGTGGAATTAGCTCGAACGGAGGTTACCATTGCGTTCAGAGCATCGAAACAAGTCAGGAGGAGGTCTCGGATCGTCGATCGGAGGTCCAGATCACAAAATCCCAAAGTCATCGTTAACCAACCGTTGACCGACTTTGACAGGCGTCGACTGGCGTCAATCGGGTTCCGTTGGCAGCTGGGCTCGGGCCTACTCCCCCTAAATTGGCCCTTTTGAGTCCAATGGCGGTGTCAATTTCACCTAATTCTGCCTCTAACATAGCAGGTCGGACCTCAAAGTCAGCGGCTAAAAATGGAGATTTCGATCTTGATTCTCCGGCGGTGGAAACCTGAAATTGGCTGAGGGCTTTTGCTACCCATCATCCTCTGAGTGTTTTCCCTCCATTGCAGCCCCTCAACGCCCTCAAAATTGACGGAATTGAAGAACTCGCGGTGGCCCACGGCAGCGTTGGCCGTTCTCGGACGAAACGGGCTCCTTCGGTGCAATTGATCAAGGGGTTTTATTCCCCTTGATCCTTCGAATCCATTGGGAGGGGTGGTGTCGACCACCTCCTCCAGCAAGGCGGAGTTCCACGGTGGTGTAACGACTCACGATGACGGTAGGTGGGCGGAGCAATCCGGCTGTTGTTGAGCTGCCACCAAGGGTGAGTTTTGTTTCTCTCATCACGGTGGTCGTGTAAGAACAAGAATCACGTCAATCGGACGTCAGACGGCAAAGATATCTCGTCGAAAAGTTTGGGTTCCTCCGCCACTTTGGGTGGCGCATGCGGCTTCCTCCGGCGGCGTTTTGGGCGGCACGGCACACTGTTGGACTCAGCTCGACGAGAGCTTTCCATTTGTGCAAGAGGTGTCGAAAACAAACGCCGGGATCTTGGAATGATTTTTTAGGAGAGAGAGAAAATCTAGAGAGAGAAAGTAGAGAGAGAGCCGATTTTGTGAGATTTTTTTTTCTTTTCTACAATTTTATAAAAAAATTGTGTTCTACACAGTCCAATTCTATACTGCATGACCTTAAACAGTCCAATTCCTATATTGCTTTACTTTTGCAGTGTAATTTTCATGCTGCATAACTTTATCAGTATACTTCCTTACACTGCGTTATTCTAATACCGTATAATTTCCTGTAATATTATATGGTATTTTTCTTCTTAAACTGTATTTTTCATCTTAATATAATCCTTAACTTAATGTATTTTTAATGCATTAAAAATCTCAGGTGTTACAAAAATAATATTAGTGGATGTTTAAGAATGTAGTTTAAACGAAGAGTTGATTTGAAATTCAACTTTTTCAAAAGGTAATACCGTAACAAACTTTGTTTGGTTGAACTACACTCTTTAATGACCTATAAAAAACAATCAATAGAATACAAAAATCAGGACAACAAAGACTCTTTTGGCTACCTAGTTGGAACTAATAAGTTCCAATTGCTAAATTGGTATGATATTGCCCATTTTGGGGCCTAGGCTCTCATGGATTTGCTCGTGGGCTCTACCTAAAAGGCCTCAGACCAATGGAAATATCTTTCATCCTTATAAACCTATAATCCTCCCCATGTATAGCTAATGTGGAACTTTGGTATCAAAAACTGGAGCACCGTCTGCCTCGAGATTTCAACACGGATCTAATGGGGCCCATCCCCTTCCTTCATTTGGCATTCTAGGATTCTACCTACATGGTTCGGTCTGGAGCGGGCTTTGATACCCCTTGCAAGGATATTGAAGATTTCAACACGGATCTAATGGGGCCCATCACCTTCCTTCATTTGGCATTCTAGGATTCCACCTACATGGTTCGGTCTGGAGCGGGCTTTGATACCCCTTGCAAGGATATTGGAACACGTATATCTCCACATTGGTATTTATTGTCTATTTTAAGCCCAAGCCCTTGTGGATTTGCTTTTGGGCTCTACCCAAAAGGCCTCATACCAATGGAAACATCTTCCGTTCTTAAAAACCCATGATCCTCTTTATATATAGCCACTGTGGGACTTTGGTTGCATTCTTAACACCATGCACTCTCAAAATGAGAGTGTTTGGGAACCAAGTTTTAACACTAAAGTTTCTAATGATATAATGCAAAGCTTTCACATGTTACAATATTTAAGTTCCAACTTTAAGTTTTTAAAAACTCTCATTGGACTCCCTTACGGTGTTTGAGAATGCAATTAGAATGATGAAAATGTAGTATTTTTTTCTTACATAATTTGAACCAACAGATAGTTAAAACCAACATTTTGTTTGGTTCGCTTTGAATCAAATGATATGATAGGTTGGTTCGCTTTTGTTTATCTCACGAGTCACACGACACATGAATAGGTGTATGAATTTATTCAAGTTATGGATGTACCAATCCATAGTTGGTTAAAAAGAAGATTGGAAGCCAACCCAAATCCATATGGACTAAGACCAGGACTACATTGGGACGGTGTTGATCGTAGTAACAGTGAGTTCGGTTATATTATTATGTAATCAAATGCTTTTGCTTCACCCTCTGGTCCTATGATGGGAATATTCTTGAGCTGAGCATGACATGGCTATATTTCAAGTATTTCGGACAAAATTTGCTACAATCTTGTCTTGTGTTTTGGTGGATATGAAGGCAATTATTCCATATATACACACACACACACACACATATATGGGACAAAATCTGCTAGTATCTGTTGGTTGTGTTTTGCAGGATATGAAAAGGAATTGACCAAAATAATGAATGAGAAAAAAGCTATGGTAAAGGAAGTCTATCTTTGGTCCTTCTCCGACATGAGGAGTACTGATATTCAGCTTCGGTTCTTCTCAACTCCGGGTGGCTCCCATGGGCATGGAGACCTAGTTTTTTTTTGCTTTTGGTTAACTGCCACGAAGGGGAATGTTGTGATATGTAGAAACGATATTTTTGCTCCTTTATATAGTACTCGTTGTTTGTGGCAGTGCAATAGGAGCATGTTTATAATACCAATTTCAATAAATAATGTATTTTAGCCATAACATGAATTTATGTAATTTTATGTTTAGTAGATTAAGAATATGAAAACAGTACTGATGCTAAGCATTGAAACGGAGCCCAAAAAAAAAAAAGCGCAGGAAAAATGTGATATAATAATGTAAAAATAAAAAATATATATTTTTCATTACATGAACCAATATAAAATACAAAATATGTGTTTCTATTGAAAAGGCATCATCAGATTAAATGTTAACAATGACAATTTATGAAGATGTACTCTTGGTATTAGAAATATCTTTAGGGTGTTTGAAAAAATTATTTGAACTCTAGAGTTTCAATTTCAAACATTGTAAAGCTCTCACGTAGTAGTTTAAAGCAAAAAAATGTTATAGTGTGTTGTTCAAACTATTGTAGTTTTAACTCCTCTCAAACATGCACAAGAAGTACTTGTTGGATTTTCTTTTATACTCTCTTCATTCATTGTCTGACGTATGAACTCCATTATTTTATTTTTTGTTTAAACAATAATTTATAATGTTAGTAGATTTCATGTATTAGACAATAATTAGAGTGCAAAAGAAAATAAGAAAGAGAGTATTGCTAACAATTTATACCACACTACTAATAAGTTATTTGAAAAAACGGTTAAAATTGAAACTATTAGTTTAAAAATTATAATATATAAGAGCTTTACATCATAACATCTTCTTGTTTTTTACTGCAACTATTCTAACAGATCCAACCGAGAGTGAAAATATGGTTTTCTTATTTATATAAAAGTTAAAAATAATTTGTGCTTTTAAGTTTAAAAACAATATATTATATGGTTAAGATACATGCATATGTTTTACTTTATACATTTTTTCCTTCATCGAGTAATAAATTTCTTGTATTTGATGTCTTTTCAAAATTCACGCATAGTCTTAGAAACAACTCCAACCTTCATGTTTAGATTTCAGTGTGAATTTTTTAGCCTATAATCAAAAAGACTTCCCAAACCTTGAAGTCCCCTTGACCATTGACCATGATACACATTTTTCTTAACAACTTTTTAGCATAACATCAACAGACGCTTGCTTTTCCAGCAATACTTCTCCCCCTCTGTGAAGCAGACCTACAATGGTTGTTCTTTTTGACAAAAACAATTTCAACAACTTGGATATGGAAGCCATATAATGATATCATAAGTCAGGATTTTCCCAAAAAAGAAAAAAAGAAAAAAGGTATAAAAACTCGAGGCAAAAAAGATTTCAAATTAGGGTCTGCAACCTTCGACCTTTGCGAAGCAAACATTCTAAACAAGGCAGGCAAAATGTATACAGCGGTAAGGAACTCGTCAAGCACATCAGCTAGACATTGAAGCCAATATCACACTTTCATATACCACCAGTGGTTCTGTTGCTAGCCTAGTGTTTCTACTAAATAACCCACTGTCTAGGTATTGTAGATGCTCTATTCAATTGTAATGTAGAGAGTAAAATTACATGTAAGGAAGAGCTGAAAAGGGTTATAGGCGGCCTTTCCCAGCATGCTGCATAAAATTTTTCCTTCTCTGTAAACTGCTTTCTGTATGAAGAATTAGGTCTTCACTGTTAGTCACAATGTAAATAGGCCCTCCACCTATTCAAGTGTCCCAAGCCCTTTCGCCAAAACCATGCCATGTAATGCTCTCACCCTCTGAGCACACTTCTTAAATATTTTCGTCAACACAAAACTTCCAAGCACGTAATCAGGGTTATCATTTTCATTCTCAGCCCCAGATGTGCCGCTTGTGTTTCACTCGAACATACCCTTGGTAATTTTTGCCCAGTCGTGCAAATCTTATTCCAACACCAAAGTATTATCACCTATGTGGGTAACGGAGATAAATAACCAAACTGACCTCAAAACGTTTCTGCACTTAAGGGCACATAATTCGGGTACACGAGAGCACAACCACGGTTGCTGAATGCAAAGACTATAACCCATCAATAACTCCCTATGGTCACTTCAACCATTGTAGTGGATTTTCTGATTTTGAGCACTCTGGCTCTGCTGAGGCTGCTGCTGTGGGGCCTGCAAGTTCAGCGGCTGTGTGTTGTAGTGGGTGAAGGGCTGAGAATAGAGCGAATTCATAAAGCCCTGCAAAAACATTTGCCAACTTGTCAAACGCTTCGCATTGAAGACAAAAACCAGCTAGATTAAAAAAAAAAAAAAGCTGGGTATCTTTAAAGGAATGCTGGGATTAATAGAAAGATGAATGGCAAGCATTTAGTTGACTGAACAGCACAGAAACTGTTCATAAAGCTCGCAGCATGTTGGGCAGGAAACAGCATTAAATTCCCTATATAAACAGCATTGGAGGAAACAAAAACCTGAGACTGAAGTTGATTGGCATTGGCCACACCATAGTGGCTCTGTGATGCATCATCCTGCGATGGATCATTCAAGCCAACTTGAGTAAATAAACCTTGAGATCCATGAGCCATATAGTCCTGAAACGGAGGAGAAACTTGAGGAAAATGAAGATCCAAAAAATTATAATTACTAAAAGACATGTAAAGAAAAAGCTTTTTAAAACAGATGGAATTTGAGCAACCTGAGACATGAAGTCATTCCCACTACCAAAGCGAGAATAGCCAGCCTGAGGACTCTGGTTCAAAAAGTTTCCTGGAAAGCCACCTTGTGCTCCTTGTGTGACATAATCAACACCATATCCACTTTGAGAAGCCTGCAAAGTAAGTATATTAAGACATGAAGAAAAAAAAGCTTCGCAATTTTCTTTTCGAATGAGGGCTTTGTCAAGCAAAAATAATAGACAACACCAGTCTTGCAAAAGCTTCTGGCAACTATGTCAAATATATCCAATCCCCCCAACTACTTAGGCTTCCTTTGGCATCATCGTTTCAACTATATAGTTCCAACTGCTACAGTGTAAAGCTTTCACATGCTACAATGTATACCAAAAGTAGGCTACAGTGTAAAGCCCTCACATGTAAATTCATTCTAATTTTTTTGTTCTAATTGCGTTGTCAAACAGAACCTAAAAAGGTATAAACTATGCTGAAAGATGATAGCAGACAATTAATCGATCCTCATTTTAAATGATTTAACATATATTTCTGAAGCACATGTAATCTCAGTATATATAAAGCTAAAGTAGAAGGCCTGCAAATCATACCTGAGTATTGAAGTCAGCAACATTATAAGGAACATGTGAACCCTGACTCTTAAAGTCATCACCCAAAAAGTCCTGAATACAGTTATCAAAAGTCGATTTCATCAATGAAACCCAGTAGGCAGTGGCATAAGCCATAAAGTACTAAAAAAACATTTTTCAGTACTAAAAAAGCAAACATTTCATATCCAGATGTACATTTTTAATTGTAATTAGCCGTTGTACTTGTATAGTGTCTCAGGGCAGTTGGTTAATTGGAGTTATAGCATTAAATTTTTTTATTTATTTTTTTTAGGGGAATTATTTAGATTAAGTCTATATAAGCTTGTAAATTCTCTGATTAAATAAGAAGAAATATTTTTCTAATCCTAATTAGCAAGATATAGTAAAAACAACTATACCTGAGACATGCCACCCATAGAAAACCCATCCCTAAAAGTTTGGTTTGCCGATTGAACTGGCATCTGTCAACACAAAACAAACATACAATAAGACCAAACAACAAAGGTGCAGAAATAGGACCAGGAACATAGAGTAAAACAAAAGCAGCAATACGGACATTATTAACAAATCCAGGTTGAGATAATGGACCACCCACAGATGGTTGACTATTTGGATTATCCAAAGACGGGAAGTTAAAGGTGGACCCAATATTTCCAATAGGTTGCTGTGTCCCTTGCTGATGGGGAAGATGACTGCCAATAGGAGCACCAGCATTGCCACGTCCAGCACCAAAACCTCGGGTCCCCGGTTGGGGAACATGAGGTACTGCTCCGACCGGCCCATGTACAGCTCCACGAGTTGGAATAGCATATGGCTGAGAAGCAGGGCCACCAGGAAATGATGGAAGTGGTACTCGAGGCATTGGATACCCAGCAGGATGCAAGCCAGGCTTATGGGTTCCATTGGGTGGGGCAGGAGGAATGTAAGAACCTACATTTAGCACAAAATTATCACACCTTGATCAAATCTTCGAAAACAATATCAATTAAAGCATATTGAAGCCAAATCTTTTTGGAGTTTCGTAACACAAATTGCCAGCCTACACGTCATCACTCTCACGATCCCAAGGACGCCATAAATACTATTGTAACAAAAAGGTCAAATGAAAGATATGCAAGCATCAACATACCCCTACCACGACTGCTTCTTCTGTCTGCATTTTGGTTAGAAGGGGAAACAGATGCATAATTATCACTAGGCACAACTCCAGGACCACCACCATAGAAAAGACGACGATCATTATATATCTGCATAAATATGGAAACAACCATGACACAAATCCACAATCATATGCTTTTAAAATGTTTTAAACAGATAATATGAGAACATCCAAATTCCCCCTTTCCTCTCAAAAAATATTCAAACTACAAGTACAAATGAAGACAATTTATTCCATGCTGTACCTTTTTAGGCTTTTGAAATTGGACCATACTCTGTTTCAGGTTATTCAGAGGCCCCTCAACCAAGCACTCATGTTCCTGATGCAATTATGGGAACAAAAGTATTAGTAATGAGGCAATATACTTCCTCTCCTCCAGCACACCTTTCTCCAGAGCATTAATATAGAGGGACTTTAAACTCGCAAGTTCAAATTTTATTAGAAGAAATAAAAATATTACCTTGTAGTGAGTCAGTAGACTATTCCATAACGGCTGTTTACTCAAAACTTTTGGGTTTCCAAGAATCACAATACCGTACCGAGCACGTGTTAAAGCAACGTTGAGCCTACGAGGATCATTAAGGAATCCAATGCCCTGAAGAAAAGCATTCCGGCAGTAAACCAATATGATATGGTCATTTATATATCTATAAAATCAAAATCCTAATTCATATTTACTAAGCAGTTTATCAAAATAAAAATAAATAAATAAAACATAAATAGTCGCCTATGGACTTATTAAGTGCTTTGGTTCAATAGAACATGCAATCAACATATAATAACAAAGTATAACTCTGTTAAGGACAAATATATGAGGAAAGTGAAACCTGCCTCTTTCCTCTCTCTATTTTAGCAACACAATTGCGTCTTTGAGACCAACTTGCACAAGTAAAAACTAAAAAGTACAATAAAATAAAGACAAAAGGAACTTATAATTCACCATGTTTATTTTCTATGAAAAGAAAGCACAGCATTAAGTTAAGAGCAGACAAGGAACATAAATTCCCATAATGAAGACAAGGAAAAAAGCTGTACTAGTTGCTAGTTGTGAAAAAAAAAAAAAAAACAAAAAAACAAAACAAAAAAAAAGTATTGATAACTTCAAACTCAAAATATATATATATATATATAGATTGTGTTAACAATAAATTAACCAACCTGATGCTCATTGCTCCGCACACACGACAAGATGATATAATCTTTTTCCCTCCCCTGAAATGAATCAACACTTGCAACCTGCAGAGAGAATAGGTGAGGTAAAGGAAATAAATAATAAATTAAAAGCACATGCTTACAGTAGCAGTAATACAAAATGAAGTAGAATTTTGAAGGCAGAAATGAAACACCAAATAAATAAAAGACTTGAAAGGCGGAAACCAAAAAAATCAAATGCAGTCTACATTAGCAATATATTTTACCTCAAATGCAGTCAACATTAGTAATATATTTTACCTCAATTTCCTTGTACAGTTGCTGCCTAAGAGCACCATTTCTTGACATGTAGTTTACAATATATGCTCTTTGTCCCTCATATGGAGTGATGACACCTATCTGCGAGATGTTGGCAATATCATAGTACCAAAAAAGCAAAACAATTAGGTTATAACGTCTATTCAAAAGCAAAATAATATATTTACCTGGCTGGGAACTACGCCGCTCCTCAAGAATGTGGTCACAATCTTTTCAACATTAGCTGCCTCAGTCCTATTCAGATAAGATGTTCCACTAGCACTTATCTCCTCTTGTCCCATCTAAAAAAAAAAAAGGAGATAAATATCCTTTTATGATGAGAAAACTAGGATAAATAATTTCACTCAATCTGATGACACTTGTATACCTGCACATAAAAGAACATAGGGCGGTTGGGAACTGGCCAGGGAAAATCAATGCCAGACGATTGCCTTTCGTTGATAGTCACTCCATTTTGCAATGTCCCTTCATAGAAGCTGTTGGAAGGAAATTCAGACAGAGATGGATGCATACGGTATTGGACCTAATACATACAAGCACAAAATCACTAATAAGTATCACAACACAAGCAATGATGAAAAGCTTGCAAGACCAAAATTAAAAGAGACATTGATCTTAAGAATTATATAGTTTAAAGGAGAGGCATTGGGCTAGCAGAACCTTTAAAGAATGGTCTACTGTTCAAGGTCTTTTTTCCCCCCAAAACATCATTGGGAAGAATTTAGCTGAGAATGGGAAAAAATATCGCTTTAACTTAACTTAGAAGTGATTATTTTAAGACAATCAGAGAAAGAAAACGCATACAAACAGGAAAACAAAAAGGGGGAAAAAAAGGATCAGCTCGAGGTAGTTCCAATTTCCAAACAACATGGAGTAAAATGAGTACAGAAGGAAAAATAATATGTTGGAATGACCAGAAAACTGTGCTGCTAGATTATCAACCAAAATAATGTAATGAAAGCTTAAGACTGGTACAGCCTTGAGAACCATCAACTTGTAAAGATGCAAAAACTGTAATCCTGAAGCTTGTAAGAGTAGAGTCAAATTAGAATCAAAAAGTGCTTACGAGGCAAATGCTGAAACAGAGAGAAAATAAGCTTAATACATTTAACTACAGACCGGAAAAGAAAAGATAAAAAATAAACCCACATTATCCAATCATCATCAAGCTCCTATGCAAGACCATACCACGGGCAAATATAAATTTGCAGTGCATGCATGTGTATGGAGTGAAAGAACCAGTTACCTGCAACCTAATTGGTTTCACACCAAGTAGAACTAGGCGTTCAAAGAGAGACTGTGCTAGGCCAGCACGAGCTGCTTTTTTGCACATAATGACTGGACCAAGCTGGCAGTGGTCACCAACAAGAACGACCTAAAATTGCAAACATTGTGGTTCAAAACCAAGGATTAATAAAACGCAAGGACATAGGAACTGGTCTCAATAATCGATCTACCTGCTTTACACCAAGAACCAAAGGAATAAGGCATTCAGGTTCTGTTGCCTGAGTAGATTCATCAATAAGCACCTGAAAACAAAGATGCATTAGTTAAGCCCCTTTAAGTTGAATCCTAATAAAGCATTCATAAGGATGCTATTCACCTGGCGGAACCTAAAATTTGCCAGCCGAGGATCTCCAGCTCCAACACATGTGCAACATATGACATCAGCACTCTGAGAAATCTCCCTCTCTGTAGCCCGCTTCAGTGCTTTATATTTTTTCTCATCACTGCTGGATAACTCTCCTGCAAACAAACAAACAAACAGCTCAATGTTAAAGGAAAGACCAATTTCATCTCCTCTGCCCCAGCCCCACCGAACAAAAAAAAAAAAGAAAAAAAAAAGAGAGGAAGAAAGTATATAAATATCAGAAAACAACAAGACATGCAAGAAGATTCAAGACGTCAGTAACCACAAGTCCCCTTCAAATTACAATGGAATTGATCCGATCACGAAAGAAACAAAGGTCGAGGAGAGAGAGACCTTGTTCGTCTTTCAATTGTTGTAACTTGTGAAGTTCACTCTTTTCAGATGTGTCAAGATGACGAACCTGCAATTATCATCATTGCCAGGTATCACGCTAGAAGCAGAGGCAGTACATCAGATAAGACAAATATACACATATATATTATATAGATATTCAAAGAAGTCGTTCAAACCTGGTAATGAAGGGTTAGATGCTCAACAGGTGAACTTACAGCTTCTCTTGACTTTGCACAAAGCCTAACAACCTAGAATCAAAAAACAAGAAATGGTGAAAAAAACACTCACAACCGAAAGGAAGGTAACGGCAACAAGAAGTGGAAATCAAATCAGTCTACAAAATCGATATTTCATCCCATCAAGAATATGCCCTTATCATCCAGATTTTAAAGACACAATATAATGCCTGATTTGAAAAATAAAAAGAATAAAAAAAAAAGCAGCACGCATGACCTTCTAATAATGTACTCAACTAAAAAAATAGATAAAAACAGTTTTGATCTCAGATTTAAATTACAATTTGGCTGCCTTTTTTACTTTATAACTTTATACGTATTCAAACATATCATGATTATAAGCCCTCATAAAAAAAAATTCACTTTAACTAAACTAGACTACTTTTCCAAAACAGTCTAATTCATATGCATTTAAGTGCGTCAATAACAAAGCACATTCTATGCGTGAAAGCATTATTATTATTATATGCATATGGTCAAAACAGGATATAAACAGTGGAACACATCAGAGATGACCAAAAGAAAGATGAGCTTCATAAATAGTATAACTAGAAGAGAATTTTGCTTGCTTACCTTTAATCCTGTAGCACTTATCTTTTCAGCTAGTTGGTCTACAGCCACGTTACTAGGGGCACAAACCAAAACCTGATAAAAATAATAGTCATGATATTGACATCACAGCAAAAAAAAGGGTCATGATATTGATGACTTCCAATAAAACACAAAGAAGCACTGAAAAGAATTGGAGCATTTTAGCGAGTTACCTGTCCCTGGCCTTGTTTGGCCATGTGATACACAATTGCTGCAGAAGTAACAGTTTTTCCCGTACCAGGGGGGCCCTGAATGAGACTTATAGGCTTCTGCAGAACACTCTTTACAGCAAAAACCTGACAGTGAAGAAAATTTTAAAAATTGTACCCTCAGAAAAGTGCAAATTCAGTAAACAAACATAAGTGAGGCAGTAAAACACAATTCCAGGCAGAAAATTATATTTCTTGCAAGCATAAGCAAACAAAACCTAGGAAACCCAAACTAAATAAATTTCACATCACTAATGCTAACTAACAAAGACCTTAATGTGAGTTTTAGAGGAAAATTAACTCTCTCTTATTATTCAATAACGAGTTACATAAGCCCTATATAAAGAAGTCAGATTTACTGCTTCTCTTAACCAGAAAAATCCTAACTACTCACTAACAAGATCCTCCTAATAAATAGGAAAATAAATATTACTAGAATATCCTAACTAATTCAATAACTAACTAAAAGATTATGCTGTTTTTAATATCTTCCGACACTCCCCCTCAAGTTGGGCTGTAAATGTTGAGCATGCCAAGCTTGGAGTTGAGTGACTCGAACAGATGTCGTTGGAGAGGCTTTGTCAGAATATCTGCAATCTGGTGACTTGTTGGAGTGTATACTACCTTGAAGACTCCTGAATCAATGTTTTCTTTCATGAAGTGGCGATCTATCTCAACATGCTTAGTACGATCATGATGAACTGGATTCTTTGCCATGTTTATTGTGGATTGGTTATCACAGAACAGAATCATAGGCGCAGTAACTGAAACATGAAGTTCTGTTAGTATCCTTTTCAGCCACATCCCTTCGCAAACACCTTGAGACATGGCACGAAGTTCTGCTTCTGCGCTACTTCTTGAGACCACTGATTGCTTCTTGCTCCGTCATGTGACCAAGTTTCCCCATACATAAGAGCAGTACCCGGTTGTGGATCTTCTATCAGTGATTGATCCGGCCCAATCTGCATCACTATAAATTTCCACACTTCGTTCAGGAGATCGCTTGAAGAATAACCCTCGCCCTGGAGTGAACTTGAGGTACCTTAATATTCGGTGGACAGCCTCCAAGTGTTCTTCATTTGGGTTACTCATATATTGGCTCACCACGCTCACAGCAAATCCAATATCAAGACGAGTGTGGGATAGATATATGAGCTTACCAACTAGTCTTTGGTACCTTTCTTTATCAACTGGTTTGCAGTCAGTTTTAGCTCCCAACTTTGTAGAGGAATCCATTGGTGTTGACGACGGTTTACACCCTGTCATTCCTGTTTCCTTCAAGAGATCTAGAACATACTTTCTCTGAGATACCGAGATTCCCTTCTTGGAACGAGCTATTTCCATGCCGAGGAAATATCTTAGATTTCCAAGATTTTAATTTCAAATTCCTTGGCAAGTAAGCATTTTAGCTTGAGAATAGTTTCAGGATCATCTCCAGTCACGATGATGTCATCTACATATACAATCAGAATGGCCAATTTACCTTCAGGAGATTGCTTCACAAACAAAGTATGGTCGGCTTGACACTGTGAGTATCCGTGGCCTTTAATTACTTTGGTAAATCTGTCAAACCATGCCCTGGGAGACTGTTTGAGCCCATACAAGGATTTATGAAGTTTGCATACTTTGCCACTAGTGGTATTATTTTCAAAACCGGGGGGAACAATCATATACACTTCTTCTTCCAAGTTTCCATTTAAGAAAGCATTTTTGACATCCAACTGGAAGAGAGGCCATTCCAGATTAGCAGCAAGCGATAGGAGGACTCTAACTGTGTTAAGTTTTGCCACTGGAGCAAAAGTCTCCTGGTAGTCGATCCCATAGGATTGTGTGTACCCTTTTGCTACAAGACGGGCCTTGTATCTGTCTATAGTCCCATCTTCTTTGAATTTTATTGTGAAAATCCATTTGCAGCCTACTGGTTTCTTGTCGTGAGGGAGATCTGTGATAATCCAAGTCCCATTTTTCTCGAGTGCACGAATTTCTTCATAGACTGCTTTTCTCCATTCGTATGATTCCAAGGCTTCATTTATATTTTTTGGAATCTGAGTGTGATCAAGTTTGGTAACAAATGCACGGTACTCAGGGGATAAATTGCTATAAGAAATGTAATTCCCAAGAGAGTGTTGAGTGCACTTCCTCACCCCTTTCCTTAAGGCAATTGGCCAACCTAATTCATCATTGATAATGGGTTCTGAATTACCGTTAGAAGACATAGAGCTTGGTTCTGATTCTTGGTCCTGCTGAAGGTGAGTTTGTTCCATTTCCCCATCCTCCCTTGCTTCGCCTCCCAAGGTGTTGTTTTCTGGTTGTTCAGTGACAGACATACGAGGAGGCAGGTTTTCAATGGGTGTTTGAACTTCTGAAGAAGGTGGGGAAGATGAAGATGATGAGTTCTCGGTTGAAGGCTGGACTTCAGGCTGAAGAACAAGGCTCCCGGCAGGAATCTCAGGTGCAGGAGTGGCAATAATATTTCTCAAAAGCCAAAGTTTGTATTCACTCTCTCTCTCCCCCTGAATATCAGACTTAGGATAATAAGGTTGGTCCTCAAAAAAGGTGATATCCATGGTGTTATAGAACCGTTTTGTGATAGGAGAATAGCTTTTGTATCCCTTGTGGTGTGAAGAATATCCTAGAAAAACACATTTGATTGCCCGAGGGTCTAATTTACCACGGTGGGGAGAGTGTTCACGAACAAAACAGGTGCATCCAAATACCTTAAGGGGTAAAATTGAGAGGGCCCGAGTGGTTGGATAGGTTTGAAGGAGAGTATTGCATGGGGTTTGGAATTTTAGAGTGCGAGATGGCATTCTATTAATTAGGTACGCTGCAGTCAAGACTACCTCTCCCCAAAAGTAATGTGGAGTATTGGACGAGAAGATGAGGGAGCGGGCAACTTCTAGAAGTTGACGGTTTTCTCTCGGCAACCCCATTCTGTTGGGGAGTCTCAACACAAGAACTTTGATGGATTATTCCTTGACTTAATAGGAATTCCCCCAAATTGGAATTGAAGTATTCTCTTGCATTGTCTGACCTTAGAAATTGAATTTTGGTTTGGAACTGAGTTTGAATCATGGAGTTGAAATTTTTAAATATTTGTGTTGCTTCTGATTTTTCTTTCATGAGAAAAACCCAGGTTAATCGAGTGTGGTCATCTATAAAACTAATGAACCATTTTGACCCTGTGATGTTTTTAATTCTTGAGGGACCCCAAATATCACTATGAATTAAAGAAAATGGGTGTGAACTTTTGTAAGGCTGCGATAGATACGAATTTCGAATATGCTTGGAATACTGACAAATTTCACACTGAAAATCTTTTGAACTTTTATTGATGAATAATGAAGGGAACAATTTTTCAAGGTACATGAAGTTTGGATGACCTAAGCGATAATGCCATAGCATTATAGCACTATCATTATTTGATCCTAAACTTGACCTATGAAAAGGGAACAAACTTGATGAAGTGACACAACCAGAACTCTGAACTTGTCCTTGGGAGGATCGGCTTGGGTTGATGAGGTAAAGTCCCGAGCTCACTTCAGCATTGCCAATCATCTTGCCCGTAACCAAGTCCTGAAATGTACACGAATACTCATCAAAAGTAGCAACACACCTCAAATCCTTTGTTAGCTTGTTTACTGATAACAAATTACAATCAAGATTGGGAACCAATAGGCCAGATTTTAGTGTGAGAAAATTTGAGAGTACAACTGAACCAGTGCCCACAACTTTGGAGATCGAACCATCTGCAATTTTTACAGTCCAGTTTGCACGGCATGGAGTAAATGTAGAGAGTAGTGATGGGTTACCCGTCATGTGATCGGAGGCTCCAGAATCGATAATCCAAACATTTGGAACTACACTCTTTAGTGTTAAAAGCCGTAAAGTTTTTACCTTTGTGAGCTAGGGAAGCATTTCCACTTGTGAAATCAGAGGATTGAGATTGGTGTTGCCCAAACAATTTCTGCAGCAACTCTAGTTGTTCCTTACTGAACAAGGTAGGTT
This sequence comes from Artocarpus heterophyllus, assembly GCA_025403435.1. Lineage (NCBI taxonomy): Eukaryota > Viridiplantae > Streptophyta > Magnoliopsida > Rosales > Moraceae > Artocarpus > Artocarpus heterophyllus. The sequence goes on from CM046344.1 coordinate 7,042,892, forward strand.
CAGGAGCTTCGGATTTTCCCTCTGATGTGACTGTGTTGCCTTGACTTTCTCTGTTTCTTGGTGGTCTTCCTCCTTCAGGTCTACCGTGAAGATTCCAACAGGTGTCTCGTGTGTGACCGAGTTTTCCACAGTGGTTACACTTAGGCCTTTCTTTCTTATGTTGAGTTCCGTTGTTCCTAGCTGGTTGTCCTCGAGATGCAAGGGCTGATGAATCTGTTGCTGTTGTAAAGGTTTGAGAGCCCAACATTATCTTTTTCCGACTTTCTTCACGCCTTACTTCAGCAAATGCTTCTTGCAAGTTCGGTGTAGGTCTTTGTGATAGGATTCGTCCACGCACATCATCCAGGTTCTTGTTTAATCCAATCAGAAATTTGAATAGTCGCGCTTCTTCAACGATTTGCTTGTAGTAGAGATCATCTTCGGAACATCTCCACTTGCGCTGTCGAAACATGTCCAACTGCTGCCAGTGACGGTTGAGAATGTTAAAATATTGAGTGACATTTAAATCTCCTTGGCGTTGATCATGGAGGATGCACTCTATTTCGAACAATTCTGACTTGTTTTCAACGTGGGAGTAAGCTTCCTTGGCTGCTTCCCAGATTTCAGCGGCTGTTTCGTAGAGGAGAAAATTTTCTCCAATTTCATTATTCATGGAATTGAGAAGCCAGGATTTCACCATGTTATTCTCAGTTTTCCATGCTCGAAAAGTTGGAGCTTCTTTCTCTGGTCTGACTGCTTCACCAGTAAGATGCTCATCCTTCCCTTTTCCTGAGATGAAGATTAAGACGGATTGAGACCAAGCGAGGTAGTTTTGGCCATTCAATCTATGGCCAGTGATGACAAAGGACGATGTATCGACGGTTCCCGGCTGACTGAGAGGTTTTGGGATGACCTCCGTTGATGCTGTTCCTTCTTCGGCTGCCATCAGCTTTTTCGGTTTAGGTTTTCAGAGTTGGCTCTGATACCATGTGAGTTTTAGAGGAAAATTAACTCTCTTATTATTCAATAACGAGTTACATAAGCCCTATATAAAGAAGTCAGATTTACTGCTTCTCTTAACCAGAAAAATCCTAACTACTCACTAACAAGATCCTCCTAATAAATAGGAAAATAAATATTACTAGAATATCCTAACTAATTCAATAACTAACTAAAAGATTATGCTGTTTTTAATATCTTCCGACACTTAACAAGTTTAACAAGGCCTTCAACCTTCATGGATCATCACTGCTAACCAAAAAAAAAAGGGGAACCACCAACAATGCATATAGCCCAATATCAGGGAAACCTGGTAAAAGCATTACATCTAGTCTGGATCCTTCTCTGCGTCTTGTGCTAAATTGCAATTTCCCATTTCCATAATGAAGAACAATAACAACACACTATACACGTAATTAAGAAATCTTGTACAATACACAATAAACTTGTGCCTTTAAAAAAATAATTTTTTATCTTTGCCATAACAAAACTTGACCACGAGTCTAAACAATATTCAGCATCTCAATGCCAACCAAGTGTATAAAAGAAAGCATTGACAAATAAAAAAAACATTAAATTTATGGCTGTGCATGCTAAATTCGTATTAACATAACCGAATCATGAGGTAGCATACCTGAGATGCATTTAGCTCCGGAAGACCAGGTGCACCAAAACGACGAGGTAGTGTATTGCGAACCATCTGAACTTCAACTTCATGGCCTAGTAAGTGATGGTAGATATACCTGCCCAGAAGGTAGGGTTTATAACATTTTGTACACATCACTATCAGTCACTAAAACAAGCAAGCATTTTAAATGGCGAAATGATCACCACCCTGAGCGCATAAAAACATCACTCTACATTGGACGGTAATATAACCATTAATCTCATTCATGGTTTTTTCCCCAACAAATGTAATTCACCATATCACGAACGTTCAAATAAAACTCTTTCAAGCAACAATAGGCAAAAACAAAAAACAAAAGCTGACTTACCCACTAACACTGGTCTCATCCACTGCAAAAGTTTTCATTGCTCCCTGCATCCGATCAAAGCTGGTACTCTTCCAAACAAAGTCAACACTGAAACCATGGTTAATGTCAACAGGCACTCCCTGCATATAGCATTCACAATAAGCATTACTAAAAGTAAAACACCAAAGTAAAGTCGGGCAAAAACAATAAAATAAAAGAGCCGGACTACGTAATACAAAATCTACCTGACTGGCACGAAGTTCAAGAGCAACTTCCTCCTGTGCAGTTAGCTTAATCTGTGTAGAAAAGAATATGTTATGTGCGGAACAAAAACTATTACAGAATACAGAAAATATATACACATGTATCCTCAAGTCTATAAATGCTTATACATTGAGAGAAAAGCCATACCACATGCCCCACTGATTGCCATGCTGGATGAGCAGCATCCCCAGAATAACGTAATCGCAACTCATCTCCAGGTACAAGACGCAATTCATTGTCCTCCTACAATGACAACATGAAAAATTGATTGATATGAAAGACATATAATTAAGAGAAAACATGCTCACCAAGAAGAATTAAAAACACGAGTGAGAGCATAAGTACCATGGTAAAAGTAAATATAAATCCCTCAAAAAAAAATTAAAATAGTAAAGCACCTTTGGGAAAACAAAATAAGCAACACGCTTTTTGTTAAGACCAATATCCCAACGAATCGTGACATTATCCTTGCTTTGAGATTCTTTCATCATCTGCGAGAACATTAAGTAAATAAGATGCCAAGTGCCAGACCAGAATAAACGCAACTCTAGAAACACACACACAAAAAAAGATAGTCCCCCACACATACTTTATCATAGTCAGCTTCAAGCTTAATAAGTGGAGCAAATACATTTTGATACTGCAAAACAGAAGAAAAACCATCAGCCTATAAGCACTGAAAGAAGGGAAAAAGAAGGAATACATAAAAGCACTGTAAGAAATTATACAAAAAATTTTACCTGGTATGCATCTTCATATTTCAAGGCCACAGGCTGCGGTTCATCATCCACACCAGGCTTCTCAAGATCTTCAAGTGAGGCATCAGGATTCGTTTTCCAAAGTTCTTCTACCTTATTTATTTGCTGAGCACTAATTTGGCGAGCCCTCAGCTGCTCTTGTTCAGATGGCACCTGCAAAGTACAATATCGTAGAAGGTAAGAGAACAACAAATATCATAAAAAGTAAAATGACTCTGAAACTGATGACAACAAGTACTAACCTTGACAAGCCACTGCAAGAAACACCTATCATCGATCAAGGGACACCACTGGCTCAGGTCCCAGTTCATATCCTTCAATGCATTGACGCTCAAGCAAGGTTCCCGGCAAAGAAGAACAACCACACTCTCTGTCTTGGCTGATATAAACCCAAGAAGGAAAACATTGCGACATCCACAGTTATAGCACTCAAGGATCGTTTCACCTAAAGGACTGTCTTTATGAAGGCAAACTTCTTTGTGCTTTGCTCGAACCTACATAAGGAACCAATACACTGGCTATTTTAGAGACAATCATCTTTACCCATATGCAAATTTTATATCGTCCACATGTGACAAAATGAACTTCAGAATTTTTGCAACAGACATCATTAGGGGCTTTAGGTTTGTGATAGGCGCATTTAAACACAGCAATACAACACAATAATTTATTGAATATGTACTTGATGACAGTGGCATAAATAGAAAATGAAACCTGTGCTGCAAATTCTTTTTCTCACAAAATAAAATAAATTTGCCAAGTAAACAATTGAAAATAACTTGAAGTTAAGTAGATGACGCTCAAAATTTACAAACTTAAAAGAATTTTGCCCCATATATGCGACTCAACCACCGTGCTGGAGGGGTAATCAAATAACAGTTATAACATAACAATCAAAATAACTTCAGATTTAGGTCAACAAACTTCCAGAAAAAATTCTAAAACAAACCATTGGTCAACGCTATCCGGTTTCATTGCCGTAACTTCTTTCGCTATACACTTCAAAATAATGTTTTTCTATAGGTTGCGACTCCAAAGGAATGTTCTTAACATAGCAAAGAATCCACAAGCATATTGACCTGAGGTTATCCAATTTCAAATATCACAGAGTATTTTTCTCAAACCAGTGTATTAGTAAGGCTCTTATGTTACATAAATTATTTCACTTTATGATAACAGCAGTTCCTTCTTATATGTCATAACCCAAATTCCAACCAAAATACTCTAACTAAACTTCACCACTACTAGGAAATGTGAAAACAAAAAGAAAATACGAAGAAGCCTAGACGGTTACATCCTCAGCTATAAAATCAATTTGTTTTCTACCACCTTCAAGACCAGCCTCCAATCCTAAAGAATTCAAGCTCAAAATGGCTTTATCCTTGAAATCTTTCACCAAACTTCCCAACCCTAAAATCCGAACTAACCTGCATTTTAAGTTCTTAAACATCAAAATAAACACCAAATTCAACCAAAGGTGCCAACTTCAAATATCAGAAAGTATTTTAATGAAACCAATGTATACCTAAAGCTCTTTCTTTAAATTAATACTTTCAGTTTAACATATCTGCATTTCTTTCTACTATGTCACAACCTCAAACTCCGACCAGAATATACTACAACTGAAGAATAGCAAAGTCGTTAAATCCAGGGCTGTCAAAATCCTAAATCAGACTTCGACCCAAACTATCCCTAATTCCTAATTTCCCACCCTAAAATACTAAAATGAAGAAATTCAAGTTCGCAATGACCTAAAATCACTCGCCCAAACTTCCCAGCTGTAATTAACCAAAATTCAGTTCTAAAACATCAAAATAGACAAAATTACACTCACCAGGTGGTTGACAATGTGCGAACCGGACGTGTTTCCCCTCGAATTACAGAACCACTTTCGACAAGACGGCACATTGCACCTCACGACGCAGGCCGGGTTTGAGACCCCGCAATAGCGACAAGCGTGCTCGGTGAAATCTCCCTTTCCGTAATCATAACTGTCGTCGTCTCCGGTGTCCTCGAAGTTGAGTCCGCTCATACCCGCCGCTAGGGCGTCGACGACGTGATTACTCGCGCTGCTGCCGGGCCGGCCCTTGGAGGCACTCCCGGCGCCGGAGGTGGATACCGGCGAGGCGTCGGACTGGTGATCGGTCCCCCCGGGCCCACCGCCACCGCGGTCGGCGGGGTCCGAGAGGGAATCGGAGGGCGTGGGCCAGGAAACGGAGGAGCGAATCGGGTCGCGAAACTCCGGATAATCGAAGTCCTCGCCTTGCGTGTTGAATTCGAGGAATGTGTAGGCGTCGTTGCCCGTGTCCGGCTGAGACGCCGCGTCGAAGAGATTGCTCTGCTGAGAATCCATCGGAAATTGGACCCAAAATATAAACGGAAAAAATGAAAATCTCTGCTAATTCAGAAGTTAAAGGCTAGGGTTTCGGGACGGAGAGTCCGGGAATGGGAGAAACTGGAGGAGAAAAGGTGAATAGGGGTTAGGGTTAGGGTTTGCTGAAGAGGGATGAATTCGAGAAGGGAGGCGAAGAGAGGTTTGCAGGAAGGAGAGAGAAGAGAAGAGAAAAGACGAAAGAGAGGGAGAGAGTGATTTTTTGTGTTCGTTTTTACGGAAGGGAGAGGGTGACGTACTGGTACGTACCATTCAAAAAGCAACAGAAGGGATTGGCGAACTAAATACACGCGCTTTCTTTATTGGGATGTCGTACGAGGGAACCGCCTGTGGGGAATTGTAGTGGGTCCCACTGGCACGTGAGAAGATAGTTGGGACTCTCAGCTTCACTTGCTCGTGCGTCCCGTGCTGCTGTCGTATGTGACGCGGCATGTCGGTACAGCTCATCTCTCAGGGGAGGTTAAACCATGTCGTTTGACCCACTTGGAACAAGCCCTTGATGGCTAAACAAGAAATAGGAAAATAGCAAAACCGAATGGATATATTGATATTCCATTGGGTAATATTTCATTGTCTCCAAAATTGAAGAAAGGACGGTGCTGTTTACGCCTCTTTTTATCTTCCGACACTTCTTAAAATAACTAAAGGTTCGTTTGAAATGCGGGGTGAGAATAATGTGGCTTAAAATTTATTATTTAAACTAGAGTCGATAATTTTAAACATGATACAATAATATAATAAAAAAACTATAGGAGATAAATAGGTTTAGACCGTTGAACTGTACTATTGCACTTGTCGCTTGCCATCACCACGCTGAATGATCATTTGATGTCAAATAATAGCTTTTAATTTATTTATTATGATTTTACGTTTTTAAAACTTTGATTAAGTTTCAAAAGTCCCACAAAAACAAAAATGTCTCTCACGTACTCTCTATACAAAGACTCAATTTTTTTCCTTCATTATACATTGCCAATGAAGTCAAAAAAAATATAATTCAAAACATTTAATAATTAAATATTATTATATTTTTTTACAGCCTTTTAGTTTATTATATAGTAAAAAAATTATATAGTAGTTTTTTTTAATCATATCGTGTTATTTAAAAAATTATATAGTAAAATTTTTTTTAACCTGTCGTGCCGTTTTTAAAAAGGGCGCGTGATCCGTTTCACACTCTTGCGGCCGTGCGCCTCGTCCTACCTATCAACAAGCCTTAGAAATATGTGTTTCGACCGTTAAGAATTTCCAAAAAAAAAAAAAAAAAGCAGTATTTCATTCCAAAATTGAAAATCAAGTCAAATACTTTGAAAAAAGAGTACTTCATTCTACGTTTTCTGTTATAGATTATCTTCACGTACATAATATTCATCTAAGCAAGTTTGAACTTTAAATTCTTAGGAGAATGAAAAAAAAATTAATGAAATATTTAAAAATTAATTTACATTTACGTATTTAAAAATTCAACAAGCCGAATTCTGGATATGCTTTTAACTTATAAAAGGACAAATATGATATTTTTTACCAAAGGCCTGGGATATTTCAATTTTTTTTTTCCAAATTTGCTCTCCATAGTTTAATGAAACCCACGTTACCTACACACCCAAAACCCCACGTCCACCCATCCCCATACAACAACATAGAAGCATCTCTCTTTTGCTCACTCTCTGTTCTCCTCTCCTCTCCCTCGCAAAATAAGGGGAAGAATTTGACAAAAGGGCAAAAAAAAATTCCTAATTGAGGAAATGACCTTTTTTTTTTTTTTGCACAAAAAAACACCCTTTTTTAGGTAGGTAAACTGCTCAGTTTTCTTCAAAAAAAAGACGAAAATAATTGCAACGAGGAGAAAAACCTCAACAAAATGAAAAGAAAAAAACTGAAACAATTTTCATGCCCAAAAAGCATGTTTTTTTGCATAAAAAAACTGCCAAAAAAAAGGTCATTTGCTCAAAATTATTTTTTCTTAACGTTACTTTTCAAAATCCCCCTAAAATAAGGTTCTAAGCTTTTCTGTGATGTAGGGTGGATAGCTTTTATTTTATTTTATTTTTTCATACTTTGTTTATTTTCTTTGTCTTGATTATTCTATAGGTTTCATCCTAAATTCTGCTTAAATTGAAAAAAAAAAAAAAAGTTTCAAAGTTTCCTTAGGCGCAGCCGAATTCATGCGTAAATTTTTTAATAAATTTCGTTAAGTTCAATTTATAACAAAATAATTTCTGTCATTATTTTTTTTGGTGTGCTATGTCTCCTAAAAAAAATGTTGTTAGTTTTCTTCTTTTATACAATGTTCTTCATATGTTGATTCAATTTCGGTACTTTCAGGAGAACAACCAATTATTAACAAGTTGTTATGGCATGCACAAAAATAGTCCTAAGGGGTTTAAGATTAATTGACTGCTGCAATTCTCACAAGTCTCTTAATGGGGTTTATTTAATGCCTAATTTACATCGTCGACTCTCCTTCTATTCCTCTACTTCCGGATTCAGGTGATACAATCATGCACTTTAAGAAAGAATTTCTAGAGAAGAGCAGTGTGTTTAGGGTTTTATTGTGCATATAATTTCTTTTTTGGGTAAATTGCATTCTTGCACCTCAAACTATACGGTTATAATGCACTATAAACTTTCAATTTTGACAAAATACACCCCGAGTTTTGATATATTGGTACTTAAGCTCCAATAGCTAACGAGAGTTAAAAAGCATGGATGATTTTGGTCACAAAATTTGTATACGAGTTTTCTTTAAAGGTAAAGCTCATTATTTTAAGAAAAAATTAAAACTCAACATGTAAAAAAGACTATTGACATGAAATTAAAGTAGTTATGGGATATAAACTACTATTAATTTCAAAGTTTATGGTACAGTTTGTCAAGATTAAAAATTCGAGGTGTATGATAAAAAAACAAATTATTTAATGTACAACAATGCAATTTACTCTTTATTTATTTATTTATTTTGTCTATTTTTTCCTCTGTAATTTTATGCTTGAATGACTTACATGAAGTTGGTTAATATGGCAGCCCACGTTTGTATAAAGGAAGGAACAAACCAGCGTTTATACCAAGAGTTCCCCATGACGCACGTTCTACTTTTCTTAACTTGTCGAAACTGAGATTATACAGTGCTTTTGTGAGTGCACCAATCAATCTATATACATGTTTTTTTGCTTAATTTTATTGTGTTTATGTGTGTGTATATATATGACATATTAGACTGTCTTTATATTTGTGCACATGGCACAACAAAATCTTTAACATAAATATAAAAGAGAGAATAACTCGCGTCACTCTCGAAACTTAAAACGTTTTGTTGTTTGTTTTTACCAAACTTCTTTTTTTTTTTCACAATCGAAATTTTTTTTTAGCTCTTTGAAACATTTTTCTTTCCTTCAGCCTTCTAAAACGTTTTTTTTTTTTCCTTTCGAAACATTCTTTTTAGTTTTTATTTTTATTATTTTTAACATGCTGAGTATACATGTGTGGATTCGACTAGGAATAAGAAATTGTCAACTGAGGTATATGTATGTAGCTAGTCAACTGCGCAGTGATCTTGTAAACTAATTTTTTCTTTTTCTAATCATGTTCCAGAAGTAGTCAAATATAATTTGTCTTTGAAAATACATCCGAAACAATATGCTATCCCTGTGTGAATTTGCATCCTTCTCTGTTACAGATGCAAAATTGGTCAATGGGATATATTTTCAAAACATGATCCGGTTTATCTATATATATATATATATATATATATGATTTTAATGGTTATATATCTAAGAGGTACCATTAGATATGAATTCTATGGCCTTAATGAATTAGACAATTAATTGAAAAATTTATAATAATTAATGAGATTCAATTCTTCTCATGTCATATTATTAGTTGTTAAAATATACCCTTTATTAAAAATGTACCCATTAAAAATGTAACTTGAAATAAGTCTGCATAGATATTTGTATACTCCTTATCAAATGTAAAACTTTCTTTTTTCTTGATTTATATTTTATATTAACTTTAGGTAAAGCATGTTGACATTGATCCGCTGGCTAAACCAAAAACGAGTACTATAAAGATGCAAGATAATTTAGAGGGTTTCCTAGGTTCCGAGCTTCCCTCTCATCCAAAACTAATTCATGGACAGTTGACAAATGGGTTGCGTTATTATATTTTACCACACAAAGAAGCTACCCAACAGGTAAATTAAGTCTTTCTTTCCTTAAGAGGATTCTAAAACTTTATTATTTTTTTTAAGCTCTTAGATTGCTTAATTATAGAATGTCTGAAAGCATCATTAGAGTCAATGATTTCAACCAATTTTGGTTAAAACCACTGTAGTATATGAAATTTTTATACTGTAATATACTTTTTATTGATATTGTAGCATGTAAGAGCTTTATACTGTAGCAACCAAAAGTTTTAGTCCTAACCTACATTGCCAAACACCACATTAGTTAATTTTAGAGGTGCCTATATACATATATATATATATAGATATATAGAGACACACACACATATAATTAATATTAGTGATGGTAATTATAGGTTTAGACCACATCTGGTAGTTCACGTGGGATCAATGCATGAAGAGGAAGATGAACAAGGCATGGCACATATGACTGAACATGTCCTTGAGAGTAACAAAATTTCTGAACTTTTCAAGATAAGAGCTGAGCATGGTGCATATACTGAATACAACCGGACAGTTTGTCACGTCACTTCACAAACCATATTGGAGGTTTGACCCTTCTATTTTATATGTTCTAATGTTTTACTCTATTACTGTTAAATATAATTATCCTGGAAGTTTGATTTGATACAACAAAGAACTCAGTTTATTATCTAGACATTAACAACCAGTAATTATTAAACTCTAATACATTATGTTTTGACCTAATTTTATGTTCATTTTAGCATTTCGACGAAGATTTACTTGATGGAGACCTTGTTCCCTGCATACTAGATGCTTTAAATGAGGTATATGCCTCAATTAGAAATTAAAATATTTATTATTCTTGGTACTATTCGCTTTGCAGATTCATTATTCAATTAATTTTCTTTTCTTCTGGTAAAAAATAATGCATTAATTATTCGTGATAATAGCAAGCTTTCAGGCCAAAGATCCAAGCTTCCTTTCTTGAAAACCAACGAAATATTGTACTTTCAGAATTACAAATGCGGAATACCATAGATGAACGTATTGAACTCCAGGTGAGGGAGATTATATTAATAAATATGTTTTTTTTTTGGGTTTTATAAATTTGTTTGTTTTGATTTTTATTTGTGACTGACATAGATTTTACTATATGTTAGTTGTGCAAACATTTGCAATCGGAGAATAAGTTGAGTAAAAGGAGAATTTTGGGGGTAGAGGATCAAATTAAGAAGTGGAGTATTGCTCAAATAAAAAAATTCCATAAGCGTTGGTACTTTCCCAGTAATGCAACCTTATATATTGTTGGAAGAGATATCAGAGACATCTCTAAAACAGTTGATGCAATACAAGTAAGTCGATATACAAGTCCCATTAAATTTAATGTGTTTTTGTCTTTAAGATGCTTGCTAAATTAAAAATTACCTTCTTTTTGCAGGCAGCCTTTGGAAAATCCAAACGTTTACCTAAGAAGAGATATATCGTCTGAAATATTAAAAAATAAAGAGCACAATCATCCTATTCAGCCTCTTGAAACATACCATAATTGGTCACTCCCGAGAAGCAACATAGATCAAAAGCCTCCACAAATTTTTCAGCACGACCTTATCCACAACTTTTCTTTTTATATCTGCTCCATGGTTAATGAAAAATAATTTTATCAGGGCTTGAGGCATCTCTAGCTCAATTTATGTAAAATTGAAATGAGAAATAATTTATGTCTTATAATCTTATTATTTTGCGAGATTATAACATTATCTAAGAAATAATTATTCATATAGGTAGAGCATTCTTTCTTTTTCGGATAAAGAAATATTAATTGCTTGGTTAAGTTGATTAGTAGAAAAACATTATATATGAGCTACATATTGTTGTTATGCATTTTTTTTTTTAAATTGAAGTAACTTTTGTGAAACTGTTGCAGATTCCGTCGAATAAGCTTCGGACATATGGCGACTTACGAAATTTTATAATGAAGAAAATATATCTTTCTGTTTTGTCCTTCCGAATTAATGCAAAATACGAGGTGAGTGTTCTTAATTTTTAGTTTAATCAATAATTATTTTGTTTCTAAAAAACTAAATTCTAGATTTTGATGTACTTATGTCAAGGTTTTTCTTGTCTTCTTACCCTATACATATACATATACATATACATATACATATATATATATAAGTTTCAATCCATCAGTTACAACTATAAACAGTATAAGCTTTCTTAAACTTAAAATGTCAATTACAATTGAAGTCTCATACAAAAGCATATATTTTAGAAAACAATGTTTGTATTGCTAGTTTGCTACAGTTAAAATTAAAATTTTGGTTGATTGATTATTGCTAATTGTTTGTTATATCCTCTTGTCTTTTTCTATTATAGATTACTTGTATTTTCCTAACTTATATTCAGTTGTAAACTGAATTTTCTAGTGTATTTGTATATTTGCACAAAGAAATTAATTTTAAAATGTTTCAGAGTTCAAATTCATCCTCAACATTAATGGAATTTAGCACAAGTGAGCCCAAGGATTGGCAAACTAACTTTACATTGGGATATCGATTGTTATGGATGTGCCCTTACTAACTTTACAAGCACAAGTGAGGCCAAGGATTGGCAAACTACAATAAAAATAGCTTTCCACGAGGTTTGTGTTCCTCAATCCCTCAACTATTCAAAGGCAATTATTATTATTATTATTATTAAGTTTTTTTTTTTGGGTTTAATCTTCGTAGCATGCATCATGTTATTGATCCGAATATAAACACTTGACCATTTGACTTTTTTGCTTTCCAAAAGTACTAGTATTTATCACAAATGGTAAATCAACATATATAATTTGGAACTTTTATCTCTCTAAATTGCAGACTTGAAATTTTGACAAAATCTCAACTAGAGATGTTTCCCAAAACTGTAAATCTATGCAATCCATCTATGCAATCCAATATGCTAGATTGGATTAGGTAGAAAAGAATTGTTCAGTAATTCTCAATATGAAAGTTTAAAATTAGATTACAGATTAAGTAATTTTTAATCCATGAAATTTATGAAACAAAATCACCCACGTATTTATTTTTATGTATAATTTTTTAATAATCTATGTAACTATATAGACTTTTTTCTCCTTTTTTTTTTGTTTCTTTAGTTCAGTTTTTGCACAATTAGACTCGTATAACTTATTCCTAGCCCATTTGACATTTATGTTCAAAGAGCTCGGCTCAAATGAATGATAACAAATTGCAATTTTTTGGGCTATTTTAATAAAATGGGTTGTACCAAATTTGATTTTATTAAGCAATTTAGAGTTTTATTGAAGTTAGTTTGTCACTATTGAATGGGTTATAACAAATTGGAGTTTGTTGAGCTATTTTATATTATAGTATGTTTATTTTAGTTTTTGATGTTTAAAAATGGACCTTCAATGTAATTCTTATTTTAAAGATTCTAGTTCAATCTGCAAACTCCTTGAAATGGTGATAGGTAACAAATTGGGACTCTTCGAATATGATAATTTTTTATTAGATTGCGAATTGACCTCTAATATGTGTAATCCAATCTCAAATACTTTTAGGCTTTATTTTTTTTATGATGGAAAAAAACATGAAAAAAAAACAAAAAGGAAATTAGAGTGGCAAAAGTAAATTTTTACTTGTGTACGGAACTTAAAGGAAAATTAGGAGAAAAAAAGATTCTTTGTAATTTTTTTTCTTATGTTTGGAAGAAAGAAAATTTACATTAAACAAAATAAAATTTTACTTTTTCTATAAATAATATATATAATTATATAATACTTGTCATGTAAATTTTTAAATGTTATGCAGGTTCGTAGGCTAAAAGAGTTGGGGATTAACCGTGGAGAGTATACTGTTCATAAGGATGCAATTTTGAATGTTAGGAGACATGTGCCTGATGACGATACAACTTACGATGACACCATGAGTTTTTTGATGTACAAAGACACACTTGGCCATACAATAATGGAGCAAAGGGAAGCACATGAAGTTTTAGCAGATCTTGCAAAAACAATTACACTCAAAGAGGTAACTCATTAATGAAGTATTAGGGCTTTTAACATACATATGCAAAATATGAAAAATCGATTTTTCAGAATATATATGGGTTTCATAGGGCGTTTGATTTTGTTTGGTTAACTCGACTGATGGGCTTCGATTTTAAATGGTTGGTTTGTAAAATCCGTTGATTTTTCCACAAAACGCTTTTGAAAAATATGTTTATTTATAACTATTTAAAAACAAGCTTTGTCATTCTATCACTCATGTTGTATATTTGAGTTATGTTGTACTTAAGAATATATGTGCGGTATTTTAAAATAATAAATTTCAAAAAATAACATTTATCGGTTATTTGGTTGAGTGGTGGGAACCATGGTTTCCACCACAAACTCAGTTATGAATCGTGTAAAGCTCTCACATGTTACAGTAACAATAAAAAAAATTGCTACAGTATAAAGCTCTCACATGCTACAGTAAAAGTGGTTCTAACCAACGGTTTTCACTGTTCTTCCAAACACCACATTATAAAAATTTCCTTTTCACAACCGGTTCATTCTTTTGGCTTTTAGCTAATCTATATTTTATTATTATCACTAATCTTTATGGCGGTAGGTAAATTCTATTGGCGCCGAATTATTGGAATTTATCTCGGATTTTGGAAAGCCTTGTGCACCCATTCCTACAGTAATTATGGCGTGTGCTCCAAGTACTCATGAGGTGAAGGAAGAACTAGTCGAGTTCACTATAAATCCTAATGAGATTGAATTTGCTATAAAACAAGGATTAGAGGAGCCCATTTATGCTGAACCTGAGGTACCTGTCTTTTCTTCTGTTAAAGTATTGTTGAGAACAATCATACATTTTTCTTGAACATGGAATCTGTAATTGCAGACTGAGGTTCCGACAGAGTTAATTGCTTCATCGCTATTACAAGAATTATTGCTAGAGCACCAACCAACCTTCGTTCCTCAATAAGTTCAAAGCCTAATGTGAATAAACTTCATGATAAGCAAAACAACATCACTCAACGGCGTCTTTCAAATGGGATTTCCGTTAATTATAAGGTAATGTAAACCAAATAGATACATGAGTTGTCTTTTGACGAAATAAACAGGAAGCAAAAGGGAAGAGGCCTAAAATCTAAATATTCTTATACGAGGAGCTTGGAGCCTTTGTTTCAAGCACTTCAGGCGTGTTCATTTCTCGTTTCTTTTGTTTCGAGAGTAAAAGAGGGTCATTGGGAGTCAGAGAAAAATTAATTTTCTTTTTCAAATGGCGGATTTCTTTTCGAGTGTCGCTGCTTTTCTTCTATTGTGGAGTTGTCCATGTAAATTCTTGTATTGTAGACCTGTGTGATCGCTGTCATTCGACTATTTTTTTTTTTTTTTTTTGAAGGTTATCATTTTTCCATTTACTTCTACTTTATTTGCTTATATTTCTGTAAAAGGAGGTTCCCGGTAGTGGATTTGGGATTGAGTTTTTCCAACAATAAATGTTTTGTGAATTCTACATTTGAACATAATTATACTACTTTAGTGTACACATGTGATATTTGCTTTGATTTGTAATTGAATTTTATTCACTGATAACATATATATAATATGTGTGTGTATATAAATATACATATTATATGTCAGATTTCAAAAAATGAAGGCGATGAAGGTGTAATACAAGTTATAATAGGTGGTGGAAGAGCACATGAAATTTCAGATTTCAAAGGAGCTATTCTCGTGGGTGTTGAAACTGTTTCTGAGGGAGTTTGTGTCGGTGACTTTTGCAGGGAGCAGGTATATATATTATTTGGTTGTGTAATATACATACACACTTCGTGCATATTTTGAGATTATGTCGAAGCTTTCAATTCTTGCGTAAGGCTAAACCAAAGTATTTCGCCAGGTAAAACAATTTTGTTTTAAAAACACGATTGATTAATCCTTGGAATGTACGGAGGAACATATTTCAATATGGTTGAGCTTTACAGTAAGAGATAATGGGATGCAAGCAGCTTTCCAATTCCTTCATATGTTACTTGAGGTAGTCCAAATACTTATATATACGTGTGTGTTTAGCAATATATGTATATATGTGCGTATGTCTAATTTTAATGGTTATGTTTCTAATAAGTACTGTAATTATTTATCGCTTAATATAAATTAGACAGTTGCAATGGAGTAAATAGTTGACCAAAGAAATTTATAATAATTAATAAAATCGAATTCTTACCACATTACATAATTGTTGTTAGACTGTACTTTTATTGGAAACATAATTATTGAAAACAAATTTATATATATATATATATATTTATTTATTTATGTTTTTTTTTGCCCCATGACGTTATCCTTAACATATATAACCCATGTTTACGTTTTTTAAAAGATTTAGCCGTGCACTTTGTGTGGTGATACCGTACATATTATCAATTATAGTAAGTAACGCTGGTTGGCATGTTTCTGATGATGCAGCAAAGTATTTGGTTGGAAGATGCATTTGACAGAGCAAGACAATTACACTTGTCAAACTATCAATCCAATTTGAAGAGTTTAGAGCAATCAACCACTCGCAAACTCATGTTGGCAATGTTGCATGGAGACGAACGGTTTGTCGAGCCAACACAATGTTGCAGATGTGGAGCCAAATCAAGTCGACACCCTAACAAAAGAGAAGAAAAATGGAGAAAAACAGTCCTTAAGAGGCAGAGAGCCAGCGCCGCGGCTCTGGTAGCAGAGCGCCGCGGCGCTAGGACGAGGGCGCCTAGGCGCCAATTGAAGAGCGCCTAGGCGCCGGGACAAGGGTGCCTAGGCGCGAAGTGGTGAGCGCCTAGGCGCTAGGAGTCTTACGTCGAGGCGTCGTGTGGATGGCGCCTAGGCGCTGTAGGGGGCGCCGTAGCGCTTGTTTCGAGCGCCGCGGAGCTAATGCGCTGTGATACGCGATATTTTTTGAGCCAGAGTCGAACTCAAAGGCCCCAAAAACGAGAAACTACTAGGGTTTCTCATTAGTTGTTATTTTTCTCCTCCTTTGGCTATAAATAGACACAAGGTGGCTAGAGTTGGGTGTGTGTGAGATTAAGAGTGACATTATTTTATGAGAGGCAAAATTCTTGAGAGAGAAAAATTCCCACAGGGTGCTAGATAGAAGAGAGTTTTGGTAAGCACAATTTGTAAGTGTGTGAGAAACTGCTCTTGTAATCTGTAATCTCCTTCATCATAGTGGAATCTGCAAGCGGCAGAAACAGGACGTAGTCTCAATTTTGGATGAACCTGTATAAAATTTGGTGTCTCTTTTTCTTCTTTTCTCCTATTTATTTTTTGCAATTGTTCGTTCTTCCGATCCTTGAAATTAGGAGTCGACTAATTCCCCAACACACAAATATCATTACAAAATTTAACATTGCAATCTGTCAAGGATGCAGTAATGCATCAATTTATCGGAAATAATATGGAGGTAGACCTTTAACTTATTATTATTATTTTAAATCAATTTCACAAATAAGTTAAAGATTTCTCATTATATCTTTCAAATGTTTCTTATAGGTAAGTATAGTGGGAGACTTCTCTGAGGAAGATATCTAGCATTATCAACTATTTGGGTACAATTAAAGCTACAAAAAATTGCAAGAATGAGCTCCATCAATATAAAAGAATTATGCATGGTGTTTCTCCATCCCATTTGCAATCCAAAGTACGAAGCTCACGTAACCATTGGCCCCGTTTGATATTGCTTTGAAAGTTTTTGGAAATGTTTTTACACGATTTTTGATTGATAAGAGTTTTTCTTCAGGTTCTTTTAAAAGATACTGAAAAGAGAACATATGCATGTGTTGCGGGCCTTCTACCGAATTCATGGGGGTTCACTATCAATGGAAAACACTATCTGGATTCGAAGTTCATTGAGGGGAGGATCTGCTAAGTAAACTACGCAGTCATAGGTTTTTCTTTAGCGTTACGATGGAGTTCTTGACTGACATTATAGCCACTTTGTAATTCTACTCAGCAATATTTTCTCCTTTAAATAAAATTATAAAATACAATCCAAATATATAGGTTAATAATTCAAATATATATAATGACAAGTATGTGTTAATTTTCGTGGGGTATTTCTCATAACAGGCTGATCGATGATGTTCTTACTACTGGTTTGGCATACAAAGCAGAATTGGATATGCGCTGATTCCATAAGCTAAATCTTGGATGGTATTTAATATCTATAGCATCAACTCCTTCTAAGGTAAGATTTGATTCCATCTTTATATCAAACAAAATCTTCTCTCATTTGATAGGGCATTTGGCATAATAGTTAGAATCATTGGTTAAAACTGTAAATACTATAGCATGTGAGAGCTTTATACTGTAACAACTTTTTTTGCTTTATATTGTTTCTAACTGAAAAGTTAGTTAGAACCTATTTTGCCAAACAAGCTTGAGTTTCTTACGATAGAACATATCCAGGTTCATGAAACTGTCGACGAATGCAAGAAAGTTCTAAAAAGTTTTCGCAGCTATACGTTTCCTCCAGAGTTTTTGGAACAGGTTAGCAACTTTTTCAATTTAAAGTATTAGCATTTCTCAATTTAATTATATATTCAGTCTAAACACAACATACACATATTATACACACAGTGGAGACCTTATTGGGGCTTTTTTTTTTCTCCTCACTATCCATTGATAAAAAAAAATTATTACATAAATTGATTAAATGAGAATTAAGTAGGGGTGGCAATAATCGTGTTCGTGCCATGTTCGTGTTAGCACGTATACAGCATGACACGTTTAGCTCGAACACAAACACGACACGAACACAGCACGCTTATGACACGCGTAACACGACACGACACGACACGATTAATACGATTATTAAACGTGCCGTGACGGGTTGACACGATAACAACACGCATATGACACGTTTATGACCCAATTAACTAAAAATTAAAAAAATTTAAAAATTTTACAAAAAATTTAAAAATTTTACAAAAAATTTTTAAAAAGCCAATAAAGAAAATTAACAAAAACACAATATCTAATTAATACTAACCTACTATAAATATTTCAAATATTTTTATTTTTAAGTTTAAATGTGTTATAAATAGGCGGGTCCTGTCGTGTCATGTTAACACGTTTACAGTCCGTTTAATTAAACGTGTTAAGGCGTGTTTAGCGTGTTAGTACAAATCCAGCCCGTTTATTTTCGTGTTATTCATGCCAACCCATTTATAGCACAATGAATAAATATGCGGTCCAAACCTATTTATCTCGTGTCGTTTTCGCATCATGTCATCATGCTGTGTCTAAATTGCCGGCCCTAGAATTAAGCAATTATTAAGACATTTTTTTTTAAAAAAAAAGAGTCTAAACAATCCAGTTTGACGCCCATTTAGGCACCCGAATCGGACCAAACCATTTGAACCATTTGTCAGGCTATTGTTCTCTTCTTTTGTTCCCAAAAAGCATAGAGTAAGACATCAATTGCTCAATAAGATCAAATATTTTGATTACATTGTGGACTCCTCTGAAAAACATAAACGAGGTGCTCTACCTAACTGAGTTATAGCCCTTATGCTTGTGATACATGTTTTATCATATCATGTAGATAATTTCTTATTAAGATGAGCATAGAATAGATCTTTTTTTTTTTTTTTCTCCCTCTAGCTACTAATACTAGAGCTAACGTAATTGCTCTGTTTACAAAACATAACCAGTAGATTTTGGAATAACACTTTCAAAATTTTTACCATGTAAAATTAAAAATACGTATAAGATTGAGACCCATTACACACACACACATATATATGTATAAATTATGTTAGAGGTTTTGCAAATTACAGGCAAGAGGACGTTTGCTGAAGAGAAACGAAGATGAAACCAAGTCCAATGACTATTGGCTTAAATTGCTTAGCCATTTGCATGCTTCTTGTGTTCCAACGAAGGTAAGTAATATGTATGTATAATATCTTTGCTGTTTTACACACACAAATATTAATTTATTAAAACTCAATCTTCTATTATTTGAAGTCATCTTGTGTAAGAATGAAGAAGAGCTCCATCAAAGAATGTCAAATTAACATCATATAAATATTTTTTTTACTGTTGCATTAATTTTATGAATTTTACTTTGAAGTATGGACCTTTTTTCAAAATGCTTGCTGGTTCAAAACCATTCTAAACACCCCTAATCTATTAAAAACCACTTAAAATATTCACTCAATCCATTTTATTTGCCGACGTGGCATGCCATGAGAAGCAACATTGAAGATTCATTTGGGGCACATTGAAAATTGGTAAATAATTTGAAGAGTATTTATGAAATTAATCCAATTAATCCTTAAAATAAAAAAATTAAAAATGTTAATATGTCCGTAACATATTTTTCAACTATAATTAACAAAAATTCAATTCTATTTTTCAACTATAACATGTTTATCCTTCAGCAGCCATCCCATCATGATGGTGGCGACCCACCTCGCGTTGACATGACGACGCACATTCATGGCGACAAACATAATTTGAGATTATTTAGGCGCTTGGAAGATTGGTTGCTGTCATTTGTTGAACACTGTGCACAATTGGGCATTTATGATTTGAGTTTCATAGTAATTAAGTTGCAAAATAAAGATTTTATTTAAAAAATTGATTTAAATAATTACTAATTTAAATATATATTTTTTCATCAAAGCGTTTTAATTTTAGCGTAGTCAGATTAGTTTAGAATCTATATTTTGTTAATTATAGTATTGAAATATTTAGAATATTTCAAGGATTAATTTCATTGATGTCTCGTAAATTATTGATTAATTTTCAAATGTGCCTTCTAATAATATATTATGTCAGAAAATTTGTTAGGGATATAGATGAAAGCCGATTTATGGGGGCATTTTGAGCTATTTAATATAGATATGGGGTGTTTTGAATGATTTTAGACAATCAAGATTGTTTTGTAAAATGGTCTAAACTTCAAGGGCATTGATGAAACTAATCTTTATATTTGTTAACAATACAACCTTGTATTTTCGTTCAGGACATATCATGCTTCAAAGATCTTGCATCCTTGTATAAGGTTGTCGTTATGGAGGACATATACTTAGCATATGATCAGTTAAAAGTTAACGATGATTCTATATATTCATGTACTGGGATAGCAGGGTAGTTTTAGGTGTTTGACTCTCGGTTAAAACTAATTGGTTCTGACCAATAAACAATATCAAACTCTTAATGATTACAGTAAAAAGTTTTAAAATTTGAGTATCAATACGCTTTTCAAACGCTTTATTAAAAAGCTAGTAAATACACATAACACATGCTATTTTGCGTAGTTTTAAATGAAATTAATATTATTTAAGCATTGCGTATTTTTTTTTTTTTTTGCTTTCTCTCTCTTAAATTCCTTTAATTTGTTTGTTCACCAAATTAACTTTCTAATTTACGTGGCTTTGATAAGAGAAAGAAAAAGGATGGATCCTACAAAAGCGACATATATAATTTTTGCTAATGAAGCGACAAATATAGTTATTAAACGGCATTTTTTTATGTATGGTATATATTTATATTATACTATGTTTTTTTAAGTTTTAACCTATTTAATTATTTTATTTTATTTTTAGCTTCCTCATCTTTGGATCTTTAAGTAGTTTTTCATATTGTTCATAACCAACCATAGTATTTCAACGAAAAGGTAAAGAAATTAGGGAAGTAAGTGGCTACAAAGGTTATTGGTAACTTATATTATATATTAAAAATTAAACCATCTCTAACCAAAATGTCAATGTCAATATTATATTTGCTATAAAAAAGTATGAAAATAACATATTTGATGTGTTATTTTATCTTGTGCTCCAATATATAATGCTATTTGAAATGTTATATTTGTCTTTCTCATAATAATTAAACCTTGGAACTAGTAAAATTAAACCTTTAGCATTAAAATAATTAAAAAAAAGAGTGTTGTAATTTTTAAAGAAAAAAAATCACTTTATCAACCAATAGGAATTAAATGCTAAATTTGCCATCAAGTTTAGCAATAAAAATAGCATTACATTGGAGAATTTTTTTTTACACTTAAATGCTAAATTTGTCATTAGCTAAAATCAACCAATAGGAATCAAATGCTAAATTTGTTATCAAGTTTAGCATTAAAAATAGTATTGCATTGGAAAATATTTTTTTACACTCAAATACTAATTTGTCATTAGCAGATCAATTTAGCATTACTATGAATAAGCTCTTGAAGTTTATTATATCAACTAAGAATAAGAGGCAGGTCACAATGACATTGAAAATTTATCCACGAGACCATCATTTCCAACACCTATCCAAAACCAAAAGGGTGAAACTATCATCTTTATTTTTATTGAGAGAATGCGAGAAATATAAGATTTTTGAAACTTTTTGAAATAAATATTAAGTTTTAAAAATATTTATAATAAATAACAAAATTAAGAGTAAATAACTTATTTACTGTGCAAACAAGAAATATTTGCTTTGTAAACAAGGGCTAGACACATTATTTGCACTATAAATTTGTTTATTGTGTAAATAAGAATTATTTACAATGTAAACAAAAAGGTAAATAAATTACTTACTCTATAAATTTACTATTTATTATAATATTTTTAAAATATGCTATTTACTATAATTAGTTTTGAAAAAGTAACATTTTCTACCATTTCATTTTCTTTTGCCACGAAATGTTCCCTATATATTTAATATAGTGTTTGGAAGAGCAGTTCAAACCAATGTAATAGTATAAAGCTCTCATATGTTACAGTAAAAAGCTACAGTATAAAAACTCTCACATGCTATAGTCTCAAACTCAAACCGATGATTTAAACTACTCTTCAAAATACCCTATAAATAGAGAGATCAAACAATCTTTCTTGATCAGTTTATTAATTTTGGCCCATTAGTACTCTTATCGTGCCAGTTTATGGTATGTACCGTTAAACCTGACCTGTGGCCTATTTTATTTATATATATGTTGTTCCCTTGATATTTTTTATTTTTGCGTTAATAGTTGATATTTTTCTATTTTGCCTTAATAGTGCCCTTATCTCCAACTAAAAAATATTATAAATGCAAAAGAAAAGTTAGTTTTGATATAAGTATTTAACTATATTCAACATTAAGTTACCACAATTGGTATGTTAAAATTTAGAGCATGTTTGCTCGCATGAAAGGGAAAGAAAAGCTGGTCTGATCGCTCTTCCCATCTAGACACTTATTTTCTTAAAAAATGGAGTAGGGTGAAGATTGCCTGAGTTGGGTAGGATTTAGGGATTTTGTCAAAATTTTAATTCAAAACTAATTGTAATAAATAGTAAGTTTTAAAAATATTTATAGTAAATATCAAATTCATGGTATATATAATTTATTCATTCCTTTATTTGCAGTGTAAATAATTTTTATTTACACAGTAAATAGAAGGTGCAAATAATTAATTTATCCTTGTTTACAATGTAAATAATTTTTATTAACACTAAGTTATTTATATCATAAGTTTGCTATTTACTACAAATATTTTCAAAACCTACTATTTATTTCAAAAAGCTTCAAAATCTGCTATTCTTTTATTCTTTTGGATCTTTCAGCCTACACAATTAAAGTTTAGATCTTTCAACCTACCCAATATTTTCAAAACCTACTATTTATTTCAAAAAGCTTCAAAATCTGCTATTCCTTTATTCTTTTGGATCTTTCAACCTACCCAATTAAAGTTTGGGTAGGTTGATTTTAAATATAACACACCCAATGAACCCAAACTTGATACGTCCACCTGATGAAATTTCAGAAGAATTGGGTGAGTTGATCAGATTAAACTTATAAAAAAGAAAAAAAAATCAAACTAGCAATTTACCAAAATAAGAAATATATATAACCCCTAAAAAAAAGAAATATATGATGAAAAAACTAAAATTTATCACATGTTAGTCGTCTCACATAATTTCACGTTCCAACATTATTTCAAAGTCATAAATCAATATAAAAATAAAAGTTTCTAAAACAATGTCACACATATAAGCCATAAACTAACAAATAAACCATAATAAAAACTAAGACAACAAATGTATTTTTTAAGAGATTGTCTAGTGTGCATAAACTAGAAAGAAGTCTGAAATCAAAAAAATCTAAATAATTTTTTTAGAATTTAGAAAGAAATTTTAAACCAAAAAAGTGTAAATAAACTAATAAAGGTTTTATATTCTTAATTTTAAGACTATATTAAAATTACTATATGCAATAAATATAATAAATAAACGCCAAAACTTTCTTGTATATGACACAAAAAAAAAAAATTCTTATATACCTTCAACGAGTTAATATGCTGTATAAGCAAATGATGATTTTGTTTAGTCATTTAAAAGGACATTTGATTAACTAAAGAGAGAATTGGTTTATTTTTTATTCTACTATTTAATAGATAAGTAATCAATAGAAAGTGAATTAAGTAATCTTTTTTTTTTTAAATGGACACCCATCCCTATTGTTGGGTCATGTTGAAATCTGTCAATCTCGTGATAATAAGTATAAAGTGAATTGAAAAAACTTAAAAGAACATTAAACGCAAGAAGTAAATAAAATAGTAAAAGGAATCAAACGAGTCTGATGTACTAATTTCTTTAGAAAACGTATTACCCACTCAAGGTCTCACTCAAACACTATCAGTACGATTTTGACATAATAATAGCTAAAGATACAAGATGTGGGATCCCCTCGTCGCTTCTCCCCTCTCTATTTATAGATCCTCTTAGCATGCAAAATTGTCTACCATAGATGTTATAACCATCTCATCCACGTTTCCCATTTTTGATAGGGTAACTTTGCAGTCTTCCCATGTGGAGGTAATCATGTAAAACCTATAGTCATAATTGAAAAAGAATTCAAAATATTGAGCCAATTTGAAATTTAGTCAAAAATATTCCTTTCAATTTAGTCACTACCCCGGTTTTGGGTCGTGACAAATCGTCTCCTTACATTCTCAACTCCTAAGAATGTACTTTTGATTCTCAGAATGTGGCCCTCCTTTCTTTCATGTTGGTGAAATGCAAAGTGGAAAATACTTGGTTGGTTACTCCAAATGATTTGAATATGTCACGAAACAAATGTTTAAAGTGGGAGTTCTCTTGTAGATCGAGACTATTGGGGAAAAGAAGAGAGAAACGCACTCAAGGGTGTTAACCAAAAAATAATGGGTTGAGACCTTGCTCGCATGCAAGACTCGGTCTAGCCCTACTCGTGCATAGGGTCTTAATGTATCCTTTTCGCAAGCTGTGTCTTTGTCGTTGTTCCTTTTTTGTCTTCCCATTTCCTTCTTGTTGTGGAGTTATTGCCTCTCCCATCTTGGTGGGATGTTCTTTACCTTTGAGATCTAAAGTCGGGCTGGGAGCTCATCAACGATCGCCTAAGGAGCTTAAAAGCAGCCTTTAGCTAACGGCCGCATGCTACTATAAGTCATTCAAGGGACATTAAATGATTTGGGTTGGAGCTATTTAAGCTCTTGGCTCCAACGTTTTTAACGTGGAATAATGAGTTGGATTATCAAAGAAATATTTATAAAACCTATTCTTATTCCTTTTAATTTTTTTTTTCCAATCAACATTCCTTTGCCGTTAGGGTAATTTTATGACGTTTGGCAGCAGTGCACCACTTTCTCAATTATGAGCAGTGTAAAGCTCTTACATTCTACAGTAATAATAAAAAAATCGCTACAATATAAAGCTCTCATATGCTACAGTAAAAACAGTTCTAACCAACAATTTTAACCACCCTGCCAAACACTCATTTAGTGCTACATGTCTCTCTATTTCAGTGTGTTGGATATCCAAGTATATGCTTAATTGTTGGTGCACCATTTGGGTGTGGGTTCTCGGAACTCTATATTGTTTTTGGCTGGTTTATCCAAAATTTCCAATGGAATTGAATATTTATAGGGATCATGGGTATTTTTTCTATAATTTAAGGTTACATGGGTATAAGAGAAATTGTAATATATCTCTCATTTATGGTAAAACCATTAGACACACTAAAAAAATATGAAAACACATTTTTTTAGTGTATTTGGCATCAGTGTGTAGCTTCATGACATTCAAAACTGAGGTCGTAGCGTTAAGAAAAGCAATAAACTTTTGAGGGGCAAAGAGCCCAGCGCCTTGGCTCTAGTCATGGAGGAATTTTTATCTTTGTATCATAAAACAAAGTTTAAGCACTTTTCAAAAGATTGGGTTTTTGACATACTTGGAGGTCAAATTATTTTTTGAAGAAAACACGAGATTTATGAGAAATGATAAGATAAACAACTTTTATGAAGAAAATTTAAAAATTCCAATTTTATCAAGCTTAAAAAGGCCAATTTCAAATCTGGCCAAACTAAAAATTGACAAAAATCCCTTAAAATGTTTGAATTTAGAAAAAAATTAAGACATAAAAATTATAAATCTTGTCGAAATTGTTAAGGTTCATGAAATTAGATTTTTGACAATTCCACACGGATTTTCAGTTAAAAATTTTGCAAAAATTAATCAAGAAATTTCAAAGTAGTTCAAATAGGGAAAACATTTTCGAATGAAAGGAATTGGAAATGGGAACTTTTGCACACTTTAATCAATGCAAAAAACTAAGCGCAGCAATGTAAAGCGGTCAGTTTTTGTTCTGTGAGCAAAAATATCATGATTTTTATGCTTCAAGTCTAAACAGATAATTCGTGTAAAACTAGAATTTTCACTAGATGAAATTGATTTTCTGCACTATTATAGGCATCAATAGATTATAAGCTTTTGATCAAAACAAGTTCAAAAACTTTTCTACGACCTACCAACGGCAAAACTGTCAATTTTTACAAAACAACTAAAATATACTTGGAGCCCTCCGATTCAGTTAAATGTCCATAAGCGGGAAATTTTCTGCAACCTATTAATAGCAAAATGATGTTGAAAGACTTAAGTTCGGTCATGTAATGTTTGAGTTTTGGAATTGTCCGATAGTAGAAGACATGGTCTAAGAGTGGGATATCGTTTAAACAAGACATTAAGCCGATTTATAAAGGGAATGAGTTAATTGGACATACAGTGCAAGATCCATGTAAGTTTCAATATGGCATAAAGAAAATAGTTTTCAAACACATCTTCTTGTTTTTCATATATAAAATTTGTTATGCACGTATTTAAGATACCAAAGCATCACTTATGGTATAACACCAAGATTACAGGATTGGTAATCTGGAACTTAGGATAACAAGTTGAGATAAGATAAATAAATGTTGTACCAACCTCTCGACCTAAGAGGGGCATCAAGTTATAAATATGTTATGGTCTCAATGATACAATGACCTTGCGCACTTGGTACATGCACTTGGGAGTTGGGCCCATAGTTCAAGATAAGTAATGATAATAAATTGATGTTCATAATTAAGCATAATTGGATTATACATCGAGCTAAAAAGTGTGTTTTGTGGGTTATGTTTAGACTTACTGAACAATAACTTACTTGGTCATTTTATGCCATAGAAAATCCTGCAAAAAGGCCAAAGTAAGTGTTGTTGAGAGGGAAACGGTAGTTAAGCATTGCGACGGTCAAGGTATGGATACCAATACTGCAAAAGTTTAGTTATTTTTATAAACTGTATTTGAATAAGTATGCGGTAGTAAATGAAAACTATTTTTGTAAGAACGTGCTATGTATTTACAAGCTAAACAAGTGTTGTGAATTTTTTTAGTAAGAGTGTAATAATGTAAATATGTTGATATAAGTTTTTCAAGTTTAAAAAACAAAAAAAAATTATTCCGTAATTTTATGACTAATTATGTGATATTAAGTATAAGAAAAGTAATAAATACTCTTTGATAGCCAAGTCGTTATAAATTCGAATCAATTTTGTGTCAATCGTGTCATCGGGTTGAGTCAATTTTGAGTCATGTTCTCATGTCGAAACCAAATTGTCATGTCTAGTCGACGTCCATCCTCCTAACCCTGCCACACTAGCCCACCCCATCATCTCGTCGAGAACCTCCATGCCCCGCCAAACGGCCTCTCAAGCCACCTTTGGACCCCCTTCTACTAGAAGCCTCTCCAAGGCTGAGGTGTTGACCTTTCCCCAAGGCCAGAGCTCCGACGACAAGCCAAAGGCCGATGCACGTCTTCAGCCCAGGGGAAGAAGAATGGGGCTACTCTAAGGAGGAAATTTAAAAACCTTAGCGATAGAAAAAAATAGAGAGAGAGAGAAGAGAAGAGAAATCTTTTATTATGAATTTTCAGACATGGTTTCTAGGTTAATCTGTTTCCTTTGTGCTCTTTTATCATTGGAACGTTTATAATCCTAACAAGGAAGCTATAGAGATTTCTAGTCCAAGCATGAGTAAATTAGTCATAAAAAATTATGCAAGCTTCGACAAGGAAACCGTGATTAATGTTCCAAACTTGTGTTTAGTGAGTTGGGGGACAATAAGTATCCTTTCTATTCTTTGCCTAAATTAAACAATTTAATACAATTGAATTTCTATTTTGACGTCGTTGAAAAAAAATATATTCATATGCCCTGATTGCACAATTGAAGCAACTATTTGCCAAAGAAAACATAACAAAATATTAAAGATATAACCGGAGGATTCTATTGATTGTAGAAGTCTTGTGATCAAAATGGGCTTTATGTATGCTTCATTATTGATGTGCCAAATAACTTTTTTATTGTCAAGTCTTGGCATATATATAGCTTCATCATAAATTAATTTAAAGATGAATTCGGTATTGAGGGTTTTGCAGTACCATGGGTCAATCACATTAATGTATTTAAAAAAAAAAATTCCCCTTTCATATCTGTGTATATATATATATGTATGACCATGACTATACTATGCAGCCAGAGGCAAAATCATTGGCGCACAATAGCGTACCATATGTTATTTATCAACCGTTACCCTTAGTGGTTATTATTATTATTATTATTATTATTATTATTATTATTATGTTTGGAGTAAATATTAATAAGTCATCGTTGAAGTGTGAGGATTTGGTAGAATGTTTATTTAATGGCTGGGACAGGCCCTTTTGTAATGTTTATTTATATGTAAACCAAGGTGCTGCCCTTTAGGAAAGTTAAAAAAGTTGGAATTAATTTCATCCCCAATTATTGAACCCAAAAACGCCAGCATTCAAAATCATATTGCCTCAAGTGTATGCTGGGAGACATGACTAAAGCCTGTGCAATAAACTTTGTATCACATGCGTTGTGCTTCAAACCCTACTTTAATCATTCAAACTTCAAACCTTTCTCTTACCTAATTATGAAGTCTCATGATTAGTCCTGCAGACTAACCCACCTAATGCAAACATTTTTACATGTTCCTATATATAGCTTTATATATAAATGTTATAATCATCAATAGGAAAATTTAAACGATATCAATTTCATCCTCATCTATATGTCAAGCAGCAAGATTTACCAAAACAATGGTATATATATACATACATATATATTGCTCCATTGATTACTAATTACTGTTATATCTCTCTTTGTTAGAAATTATTAGAAATTTGTTCAAACTTAAAACACCAAACTGACTCAAAGAATTCACTTAAGAACCTTTTGTTTTTCTCTTCTCACTTTTAGAAGTAAGAACTTTTTCTTGATGCAAAATGAGAGAAATCATGCCTATTTATACTAGTGGCACTTTCTTAACCAATGGCTAGGATTGTTCCAACACACTTTTGATCTAATGGCTACAAGTCACTCTCTAGAATTTTCTATCAAAATATCTAATATCTAGAATTCTTCACAATTCTCCCACTCTAAAATATCTAGATGGGCTTATTGTCTATTTAAATTTAAGCCCAATAAAAAAATTCAAGTCCACACATTTATTATTGGCCCAAATAAGTTTATCTTTCAACAGAAACCCAGCCTTTCTGATTTGTCTCTTTCTTTTTTTTATTTTTCTTTTTATTTTTTTATTTCAGGCCGGTCTTTTATTAAGAAGAAGGCTCGGAGAGCATACCGGTTAAAAAAACCAAGAAAGACTCAAAGCTTAAGCCCGACAAAACCCCATCCCAAAAAAAAGTGGAGATGCTTGCTAAGAAGCTTGAGTAACAAAGAAAAAAGAATGAGAAGAATGACAGCGACGACGAGGAAAGAGAGGAGTCCAATGACGGCGATGATGGCAACGACACTAGTGAGGAGGATGAGGAGTACAACGATAGTGAGAAGGAGAAGGAGGACAATGACGATGACGACGATGACTAATGGTGATGGTTAGAGGCAATAATTTCAGATACGATACGATTACACAATACGAAAACAACACGACATAAACGCGTTTGGATCTCACGTACATTAATTGGGCCATAAATAGGCTGACACGAATAACACGAAAATAAATAAGCTAGATTTGTACTAGCATGGTTAACGCGATTTAACACATTTAATTAAACGTGAGTAAACATGTCAACATGACACGGCACGACCCGTCCATTTATAACATATTTAAACTTAAAAATAATTTATGATTTTGCAAGTTTTAGGATTCAAACCTTGCATCTGTATTATTGCGGTTGCCACCACCACCCTAAATGATCATTTAATGTCAAATGATAGCTTTTAATTTATTTATTATGGTTTTACGCTTTTGAAACTTTCTTTAGCCTTCAAAAGTCCCACGTAGGAGGGAAATGAGAATGTCACTCTCAAGTACTCTATATAAAGACTATTAGAGCCCGTTTGGTTCGAGTATTTGAATGAAAATTTAAATTTTTATGAGAAAAAATACTATAGCAAAATGATTCGAACCGTGATTCGAACCACGAAACAAACGGGCCCTTAATTTCTTGTCTTCGTCGTATATGGCCAATGAAGCTGTTTATGGTTTTAAAATAATTTTCCTTATTTAAAGTCTTCTAATTTATTTTGGTTATTATATAGTAAAAAATTATATAGTAAGTTTTTTTTAATTGCGTCATTTTGTGTTATAGAAAAAATATAAATTTAATTGCTAGCTAGAAAAAAAAAAAGAAAAAATATAAGTTTAATTGCCAGCCCTAGTGATGGTGATGATGCCCACGGTAACAACTGTAGCCAGAACGATAGGGATGGTGATGGTGTCCACGGTAACAACGGTAGCCAAAACGAGGTGGACAAGAAGAAGAAAAAGATGAAACATAAGTTTATGTTTTAATTATATTCTAAACGTGTAGGGTTTAATATTATGTACGGAGTTCTAGTATTGGAGGTGTATGTTTTTTCTTTTCTTTTCTTTTCTTGCTTGCTTACCATTTCAATAATATGTATTAGAATCGGTGATGAAATATATACATATATATATATATGTTGTATGTGTCTATTGTTATCGAATTTGCTGTTTGGGTTTCGTTTTGTTTTCAATAAATATTCTTGACCCACAACAACAACAACGACACGACAACAACAACATAAATATAAATCTTGAAAGCAACACAAAGAAATTAATTTAAAATGTTTTAGAGTTCAAATTCATCCACAACATTGATGGAATTAAGCCATTGTGATGATAGATTATTATGGATGTGCCCATACTAATCTTACCACGACAAGTGAGCCCAAGGATTGGAAAACTGCAATAAAAATAGCTTTCCACGAGGTTTCTGTACGTCAATCCCTCAATTATTTAAAAGCAATATGTTGTTGTTATTTTTGTTTTGTGTTTAATCTTCGTAGCATGCATCATGTAGTTAATCCAAGTATAAACATTTGACCATTCAACCTTTTTGCTTTTGAAAAGTAGTAGTACTTCTCACGAATGGTAAATGAACATGTATGTTGGAACGTTAACCTTTCTAAATTGGAGAATTGGAATTTTGGCAAAATCTCAACTCGGGTTGTTAACAAAATCAATGAATCTATGAAATTTCTCTAATCCAATACAATCTGCTCCATCTGGTTAGGCAGGGAAGAATTTTAGTGAGATAACAAATTAAAAAAAAAAAACTCAATATAAAAGTTTTGGATTGGATCGAATTGAGGATTACTTAATTCTCCCATGTAAAACCAAAATCACACACATGTATTTTTATATATAATTTTAATGATCTATGTAAATATATAATTTTTTTCCTCAATTTTTTGTCTCTTTAATCCAGTTTTTTTGCACAATTAGTGTAAAGTCTTAAAATAAATTAAGTAAAATTAGCGTGTAAAATGGTAATTAATATGGCAATCAAAATTTATTTAAAAATTAATCATATCTATATTTGCTTGTATTTTTACCATCACATTAGACTGGCATGATGAGTTTAGACTACAGCCTCACCTTTCGGTTATTTACATGAATATAAAAGATTTTTAAGACGAGACAACAGGCTTAAAATCCTCTCTCTTCATTTCATATCTTTGCTTGCCGCCACGTTTGCCAATCAGGCTAATTTCCTTCGTGGCGACGCTTGAACGTCAATGTCAATATTTCGTTTTTGTTTTAGGTATTCTTTGAACCTAATAGATTCAAATTTCAAGTCGTGTATTAAGAAACTTTCATATACTTGTTTGTTTTGTCAAAATTTGAATCAAATAAATATAAAAAATCTGAGTTTTTAAGGTCTTATTTGGTTCGAGTATTTGAATAAAGATTTAAATTTTTGTGAAAAAAAATACCGTAGCAAAATGATTCGAACCGTTATTTAAACCACGAAATAAACAAACCCTCAAGTATGCCCAGCCCAATAGTAACAAGCTGCTGCAAACCG
Source organism: Artocarpus heterophyllus (assembly GCA_025403435.1). Classification (NCBI taxonomy): domain Eukaryota; kingdom Viridiplantae; phylum Streptophyta; class Magnoliopsida; order Rosales; family Moraceae; genus Artocarpus; species Artocarpus heterophyllus. Next base: position 7,075,098 of record CM046344.1, read on the forward strand.
ACGGAAAAAAAAAAATCTTCACAGTAAATTATCATAAATTTATTATATGTATTTTTAAAACCTATTATGATAACTTGTGACAAATTACCAAAGTGGATGTGTGACCCTGGTAGTATATATTTTGTGTATTGCAATGATTTCTCATCCGCGAAGTTAATTTTTTTAATTGAAGTTCTTATATGTGTGAATAGTAAGTAATTCTATCTGTCAACCGTGATCAAGAGATATTAAATTTTTGTTTTTGTTATTTTTATTATGAATATCAATTGCATTACAACTCACGCATGCCAACTATATTGGGGCGTCCGATTTAAAAAATTAGAACGATGTTATAGGGAGTCAGTAGTGTTGAACACCAAACATTAATAAAATTTGAATCTCACAATATAAGACTCACAAATAGTACTTAATACATACAGCGTCACTAAATATTTTTATGAAAATTACCTTAAAAATTATACTGCATATTTAGTACTTCATCTCAATCTTAAAAGCGGTTTATTTGGGATAAGCAATCCCACCATCCACTCTAAGCCGGACAAACTGGTTTTGGTTTGAGTATAAATATGAAAATTAATATGAATTTTTCAAACATGGTACGACTGTTTTTAAAATTATGTTTGGTTATTTTTCTAAAAGATTGTTTTGAGAAAAAAGTGAAATTGCATGGATATGTTTATTCCATCTTGAACGGCACGAATCTTTTTATTTTTGCGCTGGAATTTGAGTTGTCTCCCCTCCTCTTTCAATTAACACACTCGACGCAAATAGCTCCGGTGGCCCCGGCTTCTGCCTCTATTAGTTGTTCTTCTTTGGGTTTATCGAACTGAAGGAATTGTTTGCATATGTTAGGATAATTCAAAAATCATCATCGTCTTTACTTTCAATTTTTCAAATTACATCCACACACTTCAAATTCATTTTTTTTAATTTTTAATTTCACATCTTATTGGATTTGGACTTGAATAAAATATATACTAGAAAAAATTAACTTTCCCAGAGAGCAAGAACTTGTTCAAAAGATTGTAAGATTTTAGAAGAAAAAAGCATTATAATTTGTAATATTTACCCGAAGCACTATTAGAAAAAAGAGGAATATTAGATGACTCTCAAATAGCATTGTTAAAAAAATTAACAATGTTCTGAAAGTGTTGTCGGGTCAGGAGTTCCATGTCTGTCACATACAACAGTGACCAAATTTTAAACATGTATTTAGCAAATATAGTGTAAAGTTTTCAACAATTAAAATAAAAAATAAAATATTGTCACAGTGTAAAGCTCTTATATGTTATAGTTCTTAAACTAAAATTTTCAATTCCTACCAATAAAAGGCAGCAACTATCATCTTATATATATTGCGCATTTAACAGCGGTTCTAATGAACCAATTGTTAAATGTGCATCAGTTAAATAAAGGCTCTTTTTTCTAGTTCCCACGAGTGCCTATATATGCCTTTTATTAATTAGCTAGATGGCTTAAATTCATGTTACATACACATTCAGCAATGGTTTCTTACAAAACCATTGCTATGAAGAAATTGTAGTTGCGGTGCAGATTTCTTTTCCCCAGGAACGTTATTAAATGCTAGAATACAGCTCTTTTAGCCACAAAAAAAAAGGGTAGAATATCGAAAGTTAACCCTGTCCTTACATTCGTTTTTCTCATTATGCATATATATGCATTGTTTTATCTGAAAAAAAAAATTAATGGTGTTCTCACGACCTAAATTTTATCATCACTTTTAAAACCTATTCAGAACACATAACAGAAAGGAGATCAATTCATGCTCTTATCAGTAATTCCAAGGTGTCTACGTGTACATTAAACACACATCCTGACTGTTAATGGCAAAACTCGTCAAACAAGATTCTCCCGATTGCTCATTGTGAAAATCACTCTCGAAGAAAGTAATTAAAGCAGTAAAGCAAATAATAGCAAGAATACATAAATTTAGAGTGGTTCACCTCAATTAAAGGCTATGTCCATTATGAGTTTTCTTGGATAGTAGGGTTTCACTATGAGAAAATATTGTTTACAAAACTAACGCTAGGGCTTCCACCAAGAATTGGACTTAGGTTGCTCTTTAAAGCTAGCCCCTATTTATAGTTTATTAGGTCGGTTATATTCCGATTTTCTTGTTACAATTTAGATTTAAATACAAAATAATTTTTTATCTAACTGGCTTGATGACTTTGACGAGATCTTCCATTGACTTTATCTCTTTTGGATATCTAGAACCTTGTAGATTATGATAAGATTGAGTGTTTTTTGTCATCTTAGAGATCTTCTATTAAAATTTTAAGCATGGTTTCTCATTATTCTCGAATGTAAATAGCTTTGTAGTTATCCGTTAGTTGGGTCAGACATTATGATGATTTTGGCATTTTTTTATATAGGCCGAGATGAACATGGCTGAGGTGAATATAGCCGAGGTTAATATGGTTAAGGTGAAAATGACCGAGTGTCTCTTTGGCTATCCCTATAGCTTCGTGGCTGACCTCATCTGCATTGGCTAAGCAACTTCTTGCCTTCAACTAAGTGGCTGACTTAGCTTGCACTAGCCAGATGAACGTTATCAGCTATGTGGCCGATCTCATCCACGTCATCTTGGCGACCGACCTCGTTGTTAGCTATGTGGCCAACCTCATCTATGTTGACTAGGAGGTCGTTCCTTTATTTGCCAAAGGGTTGAGATGCTTATTGCAGAACCAAAGGTGAAGGATAACTCTGTATGTCAAGGAGAAGACAATCTCAACGATCCATTAACACTCACTACTTTAGAAAATTATATGGGCCCAAAAAATCAAACTGAACTTTTGATTGAGATATGAGAAAGAGCCATAAAGTGACCGTCCGTAATCTCAGATCGCACACGGATATTGAGAATTCAGAAGCAGTAGAAAATAATTAGGTTAAAATTTTTTTTTTTGGTAGATAAGGGTCCCCAAAAATAATTAGGTTAATTGGTACTATTAGTTTCTAAAATTCTAGAATAGTAACAATTTAGTCTTTGAACTTCAAATTTTGACAAATTAATCCTTGAACTTTTGTTTTTGTTTTTTTTTTTTGGCACTTTTGGTTATAGATTATAAAATTAACCACTGATTTACTTAAATTTAATGTAACTAATCATATTATTATCACATACTATGGAAAATTTCACATAGATACTCACAATAAGTGTGAAATGTTATAGTTAATAGATTGTAACGTTAGTAATATTTTACAAATAATGTCATAAAATTATGTTTTTACATGAAGTTTTGAGTTAATATGTGAAGGGAACATGATTATCTTTGTTAAAATATAAAAATTCATCATCAAGTTGATAGTCAGGAGCAAAAGTTCTATCAAAAACAAAAGTTTAACACAAAAATTAAAAATACAAGGATTAAAATATTGTCTCTAAATTCAAAGGTCAATAGTATTAATAATCTAAATAATATATTAGCATACTGCCTTTTAAAATAATAATAATAATAATAATAATTAGCGTTCCTCTAACCAGGAAGCTTCCTACTCTCTTCGTCCCAATCTAGCTACATCATGGCTATTGTCGTAATCTAAAACTCATCAATGTGCATGGTCTTAAAAGTAACCTTTACTTGTTAAAAACCTAAAACAGACATAAAAGTATAATATTATGTACGTGATCGGTCCACTCATCGCATCCATGTATATGTCACTGTTTGTCACATTACTATGTATAGCCAGCTAGCTTTACACTAATAGTGCCATTTACCACCCTTTTTTTCATTTTCGGTTCTTTTGCATGCCTATTCGTCCAAGTTCACGAATGAAAATGTGTGTGTGTGTATAGTTTTATATAAATTAAGTTTAATTATAACCGTATGCAAGACACAACAATAGTCTTTCTACCAAGGGCGAAAAATTACTAACATCAATAATCTATATATATCAGCAACATATCTCTAGTAAATTGAAATTTGACTGTTTTTTTTTTTAATTTTCTCTTTTAATATTATGTCATGTTACTTAAACTATTATACTATATTTAATTTTAATTATAATATTTAAATTGACATAACTTAATATTATTGAAGGCAAAAAAAAATTATGAGTTGAAATACAGTAAATTGTATGCAACGTTTAAATATTAAACGACGAGATAATAATTCTTTTAGACACAGGGTAAAAAAATAATTCACGTATCACATTATCGATATTAAAATAATGAAAACTAAATTAAGACCGTGCATTATATATTCATATGATACATATACATCTATGTAACCATCTAACAACTTCACCGAGAGGGAAAAAAAAATGCAGCACATTTCCTTCTCCTTCATCTTATTGGTCCTCACAATTTCTCATCAAACTGCAAATTCCACTTTGATTAACACAACAATATCATCGTCCGATATAATCAATCAAACATGCAAGACATGCGCAGACCGATCCTCAGTCATCAGCTACAACTTCTGTGCAGCCTCTCTTCAAACCGTCCCTGTCAGCCGCGCCATAACCAACCTTCAAGGCCTGGCTCTTGTGGCCATGGAGCTCGCTCTCGAGAGCGCATCGAGCACGATTCTCGGCATCAAACAGCTTCTCGGTAACGATACGTCTTCGGCGCGGCCTTCATTTGATCCCCTTTCCTTGCGCTGCTTGGAGGATTGCCTTGAGCTGTACTCGGACGGCGTCACGACTCTCGTGGACGCCATCGGGGCCTTCCTCGGCGAGCACTATGGCACGGCCGGCGTGTGGCTCAGCGCAGTAATGGAGGCGCCGATGACTTGCGAGGAAGGGTTTAAGGAAATGGGGAGGGAGGCTATGTTTCCGTTGGAGAGTGAGAACTATCATCTCTTTCAGTTGTGTGATATTGCGCTTTGCATTGGCCGTTTGCTTAGTTCTCATGATCAAAGGTTGTAAGTTTTAGAGTCTTATTATTACACCACCACATGTATAAAGTGCTTTTGAAGCTTAATAAGTTGTGTGTTCATCGATTATATATCTTTATATGTAGAATAAAACAGATTATAACTGCAATTTACACCCTTTTTGCATATACTTCACTAGCAATATTAATTTCATGAAAAGGGCTTGATTCTAATAATCTTTTCAAGGGCAGTATGATAAATATTTTATATGGAGAATCCACAAACCAAGCGTGATTTGATTAATTTCTTGAAGGAAACATGTTATATCTCAAGCAGTAAATATACAGATTAAAGAGACATAGAAGAAAAGCTCTTGAACAAATATGCAAATTAAAATTATTTACCTTTGTTTTATACTTGCATTTGTTGATTATTTATACATTGTAAAGTGATCAAGTATTTTTTTTGTGCTAGGAAATGATCGAATATGTTTTTGTTCAGCCCTGCAAAATCCATTACGTGGTGTATATATATAACACTTATTTTTCATCTCAAGCCAGCGTAATTTGTAAGATCATAACATTAAGAGAAAAGGGGTTCAAATTATTTATTTTCCACAGAAAATTTTACGTTTCAAAAAAAAATTAAAAGAAGAAGTATAATAATCAAGAGAGTTGTAACACATTCATAAAAAGCAGCATAGCTAAGGAAGTCTCATTGGGGCACAATATGAAACACGAAAAAGATAGGTGGGTATAGTTATAATGGTTTATTATTATGCGTGGTTATAATTAATTGTAATTTTCATTAAATAATTATGATTTTTTTAAACTGAGTGGGGAAAATTTTATTTACTTTTAAATACTAGTACATGTAGATACATTGATGATGCTATAATTGCTGAGTCAAACGATACCTAATAGAGTGGAATGAGGTTTGAGTTTAAAAATACGTGAATGTGACATGGTTGGATATGCATTGGAAGGAGAAGTTACGCGATCATGAAAGTAATAGCCTTCTGATGAATTGATGTGCCTTTTGGTTCTCATTTTTGAAACATTTTAAATAGTTTTGAACTTATGGGCTCACAAGAACAGGTTTTTGGTAGCGGAAGTTTCAAATAGTTTAAAACGGATTAAATTGAAACTTTTAAGAACTTGACTCACCTTAATTTTTAACTATTTTGAACTATTTTTTACGATAAAAGCCCTTTCTATTTTCTTTTTTTCTTTATAAACCATATAGTTTTCTATACACCAAATCTTTAATGTGATGTTTATTATCATTTTAAACTTTTATATTCAAATACCAATTCAAAACTGTTGTTTAAACTCTGTACGTAGGTTTAAAATTACTAGTTCAAATTACAGCATTCCGAACCCGCGTACCAAACCAATCCTAAAAAACTCGTACGTAAAAAAGATTCATATGATCATGCTCACTTGACAGGTCCATGAGAGAGCAGATTGAGGGCAAATTTACTTTAGCAGTGAAGGAACGAATACTCCGTATGTGGTACAGGACATACCTGCGAAGCTTCATTGCACTTTCCTCCGCTTTAAAAATCCAAATTTCCTTGCCGTCGACGCAAACAAATGTGAAAAATTAATAAATAAATAAAAAGGACACTAACTAGTTAGTATGTTTATACTTTTTCTTTTTATATATCAGTCAAACTTATTATAATGACCAAAAGTTTAAGGTGGCTTTAGCTAAAAACGAAAAAAAAGTTCAAGTTTTGAAGAGATTTTTTTTTTTCATTTATTTAAGGAATAAATTGAAACGTGGAGGTTAAAATCTACTAAAACGTGAAAAATACAAAGGTGAATCTATATATAGTTTTCATTGTGATAACGAAAAAAAAAAACCCTCTATGTGCTGAGATGGTTTAACGCTATCGACCTTAATTCCTGAGGATGACATGGGCTTCCGGGATGGTCTCTTTGCTTAACGAGAAGATATTAGATAAGGCAAAACACAAGACTTTGAAATCATGTTTAGTATCATCATTTTATGGTGTATATAGGAATAACCTGTTTCATGATCTAATTTGTGGACCTGCATAATTTTTGGAGCTTTGGCATATGGATGTAAAAGGGTGGTTTTAGCTTCATTATTGGTGGTGCAGCGTATGGACAAAAATTTTGCCGAAATTTCAGAAACTTAGAAGTCGAAATTTCGAAATTTTTTGAGCACTAAAGAATACACTTGCATTCATTTTTTTTTTTTGGTAAGATTGTTAAGTATTTTGCACAAAGTTTTAGGAAATATCGGAAATATATAAAAACATATTAAAAAAATTGTTTGGTAGATGTTTTTTTTTTTATTTTTGAGGACACTCAAAAATTGAGATCGTCAAGTCTTCAACACCAGGAGATGTTTTTTTCCCCTGATTCTTATGGTTTTATTTTCGATTTTTGTGATTTTTTTTTTAATTTTTTAAGTGTATTGGTGAAAGAACATAAGTAGTATTGTCGACCCTTGGTAAAACAGTTTTCGATGATCATCAGCCGATATTATGGTAGATAGTAGTTGGTAGCCAATGGTTTGTATCACAGTTAATACCCACGTGTTTATTATTATGTTTTTTATAGTAAAAAGTCTAAAGAGGGGTGACTAGAGTCAGCAATCTATTAAGTGTTATCAAAGGGTCCCTTGGACGTTACAGGAATGTTTGCCCAAAGCTTTACATGTGGATCCTACTTTTGGACGAAATACGTGTCACCTCAGCCGTACCAAATATGTTAATCAAATATGTTAATGGTAATATACGTGGGGTGTGGTTATATGCACTCTAAATCCAAGACTAAGCTCGTTGGGAACAAGTCTTCATACTAAATAGCCCTTGTGAAGTAATCAAGCAGGGGTATTTATGACCATAAACCTACCACGGTACTCTACTACCGCTAAATTATTACACTCCGTGATTACATTCCGTTATATGATTGGATGTAAAAACAACCTGTCCTATACGCTTCCACTAAAAAGTAGCTCATTTTCTTTTGTTGTTTTGCCCAATAATGACATATCCAACAAAGAAAGCAAGAGAAATAAAGGTTATAAAACATTGGAAATTCACTTCTCATTCCATTAAGTTCTCCTACCTATTTCTATTCTAATTCTCTAATTACAAAAAAGTTATATATATATATAGATAGATAGAGAGTCTTTCTGATGAAGTGTGAAACACTTGCTCATTTACTATAAATTTTGTGTCGTAGAATTCTCATTTGATGTAAAGATACATATAAGTGTTCGCTTCCTCTAATGCTGGCTCTACTTCTTGTTAAGTAAGAATACGAGGATATTTGGTAAAATCAGTTCTAACTAAGATTTTTAGTTGCTGGTAAAGTTTTCACATGCAATAGTGATAAAAAAAGATGAGCTACAGTGTAAAGTTTTCACATGTTACAGTTTTTAGTTTAAATGTTTCAATTCTAACCACACTTTCCAAACACTCTAAGCTTAACACAATATCGTTATTTTCAAATATAGATCGCAGGTCATTGGTATTTAGGTAAATTGTTACATTAATCCCCAATCTTCCACGAAAGTATTATTTTGGTCCTTAACATTTTTTTTTTGAACTTGACCATAACTTTTCATTTTAGTTTTCACGGAACTATTTTAAAAATCAAACTGTTAAGTTTAACTGTTAAAAATTATTGAATATCATTTTTAATTAAAATTACTAAATAACCTTTCAAATAATTGATATATTAAAAATAAGGATAAATCATAGCCATTGATCTAAAACATCAAATCACAATCATTTGTTTGATTTACAAAATCAATAAAAAAAATTCAAAATCATTAAAATCAGCCCAAAAAAAAAAAAAACCAAAACCCAACAGCTCTTCCCATGTCATCCACCCTTGCCCACTGCCTCCCTCCTGCGATGGCGACTCCTTCTTCTCACCCAATTGCCCTAACCTAGGGCTGGCAAATTGTGTTACGTGTCATGTTTGTGTCAACATGATTACACTAAACACGAACACGATTAATAAACGTGCCTAAAACACAAATACGACACGTTCATGACACACGTAACCCTCATAACACACGTAACACGACACGATTAACACAATTATTAAATATCCATAACGATTTAACACGATTATGACACATTTATAACCCAAAAAATTAACATCATGTTTTATTAAATTTCCAACATAAACAATCATTTTCAATTCAAAATTTAAAACATCAAAATATTCCTCTTTTAAATTAAAATTCCTATCTTTTTTATCATTAAATATATTAAACTACATTTTCTCTTCAATCCAATCTTTCAAATCACACTTGAGAAAATTACTCCAAACCCATAAAAGAATTCATTAGCAGATGACAATAAAGAGGGGAGAAACGAGTCCTTATATAGAGGACTTGTGACAAAAATTTTGGTTTCTTTTCTATATGGGACTATTGAACAAAAACGTAGTAGAATCATAATAAATAAAATAAAAGCTATCACTTCACACGAGAAGGCCATGAAGTGTGGTGGAGGCATGCGTTATAATGCTACTCTTAGGTGCGGGTTTGATCCCTTATGCTTGTAAAATCGTAAAATTTTTTATTTTAACTTTCAAAAGTATTAAAATCATAATAAATAAACTAAAAGTTCTCATTTTGCATTACATGATCATTTAGTGTGGTGGAGGTAAGCTCAATAATACACTTTTAGGTGCAAGGTTTGAATCTTTAAAATTGCAAAATCATATATATATATATATATATTTTTTATTTTAAGTTAAATGTGCTATAAACGGGCTAGTCGTGCCGTGTCATGTTGACACGTTTACTGCACGTTTAATTAAACGTGTTAAAGCGTGTTAAACGTGCTAGTACGAAGGCAACACGTTTATTTTCGTGTTATTCGTGCTAACTCATTTATGGCCCAATTAATAATCGTGCGGTTCAAACCCACTTATATCATGTCATTTTCGTATCGTGTCATCGTGTCGTATCCAAAATTGCCGGCTCTACCCTAACCCCAGTCGTCGATCCCATCTCTAGGCCCAACCACCCCACCCCCACACCCAGCCCTCCCCATCAACCCTACCTGGATCACCAAAGGCCCCAAACCCCGTTTGCCATCGAGCTCTTTCCCCATCGCACCCAGCCCTCCCCTCGACCTCAACCCCATTGAACCTTCTCCATTTCTCAATCTCTTCCTCTCTCTCTCTCTCTCTCTCTCTCTCTCTCTCTATATATATATATATATATATATATATTGTGGTGAAAGATCTCACAAAAATGGCACCACCCCCACACCCAACCTGTCTCGTCGAGCCCCTCCATGGATAATCGAAGCCTCCAGCCTCGTCGCCGTCTAGCCTTCTCCCCATCGACCCCCAAACCCCATCAGCCCCCTCTCTATTTTTCAATCTCTTCCTCTCTTTCTCTCTCCATCTTTTTTTTTTTGGTGAGAAATCTCATGAAAATGGCACTGCCGTTATTCGATTGCTAGGCCAAAAGAGCCACCGAGGAAATCGTGTGAGTCTTTTTTTTTTGTTGGTTTCACGATTGTGTCGGTTTTTTTTTTTTTATACAAAGGGAGGAAGAATGCCACCACTTTTAAGTATGGCTAATCGTAACTCGAAGCCTCAACTTATGGTTGGGGTGGAGAGACTTACAACCACCTAAGCTGCCCTCACTTGTCGATTGTGTCGGTTTTTGTCTGCTTGGTTACTGAGAAAATGAGGGAAAATAAAAATGAAAGAGAAACGGACGCAAAAGTCCTTGCTTTCCTTTTTTGTTTGATTCTCTTTTGATGAATTTTTAAGAATATAACAGTTTGGTTTTTCTGTTTGATTCGGTAATAAGATTGGGGAGAATATTGTTTGGGTTTTAGGGATGTGGAAGAAAGAGGAAGATTGTGGTTTCGCTTCCAAAAAATGAAATTGGACTGGAAATACCAACCAGGCAAATCAGCTCAAAAATCGACGGTGGTTTAGTTCGAGAACAAGAGGAGGAGCTCCGGGAGATTGTTCATTTTTCTTTTCTTCTCTTTTTTTAGTAGAGGGAATTTCTGATTTCTTGTTTTAAAAAATATATATTTTATTATTTTGTGTTGTAATTTTAATGCTTTTAAAAATATTAGAAATTTTACAAAAATATGCTTATTAAAATGGTTATGTGCACCTTACATGACGCACATTTAAGGTCTCTCCGATTAAATTAGTCTCTTAACAACGAAAATAAAAAGTTAGGGTCGATCTAATATAAAAAGGTTAGAGACTAAATACTTATTTTGATGAAAAATAAGGACTATTAGAGTAATTTATCATTGGTATTTTTCCTAGGAAGCTTTCTAAGCATATTCTGGAAATTAAGTTTGGCTACAATGGTGTCAAAATAAAAAATAAATAAATCTGAAAGATACACATCAATGCAGAATATAGAATTACCATTAGCATATTTTTTTCACACTTTAGCATAAAATCTCATTTTTAACCGTTAATCTTTATTTATTTTGTTTAATTATTATACATATTTTTATTTGATATGATCTTATAACATCTTTTTGGTGTCCGAACAAAATAAAATATCTATAATTTTTTATTAGATTTAACAGTTTTAGAATGTATATTATTAATTGGGGTTCTTGTTAAAAAAATCCCTTAACATTAAATAATAAAAAAATCTCTCATTTTTTTCCCAAAAAAAAACAGGTTCCCAATCTCTAATAATTAAGTGGTATTTCCTAAAAACAAAAAACAAAAAAAAAAGGTTGTTGCATCAAAATAATATTTTTTTAGATTACCGATTGACCCAAGTCCTGACCGGAGCATTTTTTCCATCGTGAACTTTGGACGCGGTAAACAGTCGCAACATCAGCCAGCCACAGAACGGAGAAAATAGAAAGAAAGAAAGAAAGAGAGCAAAAGCCTCTCCCTCGCTCTCACACACAGATCTGATAATTCTCTTTCTTTCTTCCTTTCTCTGGTTCTTCTCTGTCTGTGATCCAATAAAAAATGGCACCAGTCTCGGCTCTCGCAAAGTACAAGCTCGTCTTCTTGGGAGACCAGTCCGTCGGCAAAACCAGCATCATCACTCGCTTCATGTACGACAAATTCGACAACACCTATCAGGTAATTTTTTGAAATTCTCTCATACCCAGATCGCAATTCATTCAGATTTCTTCATTTCAGACCTCGGATCCGCTCACCCCAACATTTATTTTTTGGGTTATTGATCTAGTTTATTTAGGCTCTGGGTTTTGCGGTTTCTGGGTTTGTCTTGTTTTGTTTTAGTTTTTCGCTTCTGGGTTTGATTTATTCCATTTTCTTTCTGTTTGGATGGAGAGAAAGGAATATTTAAACGAAAGGTAACTAGGCAATTGTTCTGTTTTTGTGTTAATGTTAGATTATGAATGAGGCATTTATATTGCATTATAAAAGGGTTAAAATGGATCAGGCTTTTGTATCCCATGTAAAAGGTAGTTAGTTTTATATGGGGTTGATTATCTTGCTGTGTAATCCAGATCAACTAAAGGGGGTTTAATGGTGTAACTGAATAGTTTTATGAGAAATGGGAGAAGCGTGAATCTGAAGATCTCTGGTGCTTAGATTAAGTGCTTGTGTTAATTTTTCAAGATATGGCTTGGGCATGTAGTTTTATTGATATTGCAGGTGGTGATATGTTCTTCAGAATAATGTGCTAGCTTCAAAAAATGGAGCAAGTTCTGGGAAAAAAAAAAAACAAAAAACAAAAAAAAAATATTACTTGAAAATGTGTTTTTCTTTCTTGACGGTATTAACCTAGAACAAGATGGAAGAAAGTTAAAGCATGTTAGTTTGCCAGATCTGTAGTATTCGTTAGGCATTAGCTCCATATATATTGAATTTAACTTGATCACAACTTGAAGCATTTAGCTATTAAAATACTAAATCGACTATTCTTTTTTGCTGACCAGGCTACAATTGGTATCGATTTCCTGTCAAAAACCATGTATCTCGAAGATCGAACTGTTCGGCTACAACTATGGTAAGATTGTTAAGATTCACTGCACTTTGTTGCTTTTTTCTTTAAACTACACTGCAGATTTAAAATACAAGGGGAACATGTGTGCTATGAATGAGGGTTCTAATGTTATATTTTTTTTCTTTTCTTGCAAGTTACAATGTGTTTTTTTTATTATTTTTTTTATTTTTTTAATTTGGCAATGGGGCAGGGATACAGCTGGACAGGAAAGATTTAGAAGTCTCATTCCCAGCTACATTAGGGATTCATCAGTTGCAGTCATTGTTTATGATGTTGCAAGTAAGTGTTGAGTTTGCTTTATCTATTTCATTATTTACCTGCACCCCCCTTAATCCTTACATAGTCTGGCTGAAAAAGTTTACCCTTGTGAGTGTCAGTCTCCCTTCATAGTTGGCGCAGAGTGCCACGATAATTGGCGGAAACTTCATGTTGTCTGCTTTTTATTGTACTTCAAAGCTTTCTAGCATTCCTTCAGCCAAAGAAAAAAGAAAAAGAATAAAAACAAAGAAAAGTCGACTAAAGTGTTTTTTTTTTTAAATGTTTAAAGCTTTGCTTATTAACATCAATTGATTGCTCCTCCTTTTTCTTTCATATGCTTTCTGTCATCATCTTATAAAGCATGATGTGCTTTTCTTTTGTTCTGGTGGGTTTAATATGTAGGCCGACAATCTTTTCTGAACACATCAAAGTGGATAGAAGAGGTGCGCAGCGAGAGGGGCAGTGACGTCATTATTGTACTTGTTGGAAACAAAACTGACCTTGTCGAGAAGAGGTAAAGTTCGATTAACATTTTCACAATAGATGTTTGATGTTGAATTTGGTTGACTGACTTTCTCATAGTGCATAGTTCTATTTTATTTTAACTCGATGACTTACTTGGTTTTCATATCCGTTGTTGCGAATGCATATATCTGAAAACAGTTAACAACTGTTGTTAGGAAAATCTTACTATTGAGTTAAAACTACTCTAAAATTTAGGAATACCCAAAATACAAGTTATTGGAAATTTCTGGTAGGTATGGGCCCAACATAAAATGAAGGCTGGAATCACGTAAAAAATTTGTATGGCTTTGACACTAATGAATGAAAAATGAAATCTCAAATATGACATAAGACTATTCTTTCTTTGGTTGAGTTGTAAGCAAAAAGAGTCAGTAGCCTCAATGTTATTCTTCCTGTGGCCCTTTAAAAGTTGTGATTAACTTAAAAGCTTTTGCAGCAGATAGAATTTCGATGATTTCTCACTGTTGTTTCTGTCTGCTTGGATTCAGTATTTCTGTTTTTTGGATATATGTGAAGGAATCTTCTCCCTTATTTTGATGTTCTGTAAAAATTGTCTAATGCATGTGTAACTTATATCTTGGCAGCCTGTTAGGCTTCTTGCGAATCCTTGATATATCAACAAGACCGCTAGTCGCATGCTTTAAAGAAAAAATGCTTTTTATTTCATTAAGCAAGAACCCGTAAAGTACTAAGATGGTTTTTATTAAGAACAAAATGACAAAAAAATAAAAAATAAAATAAAAAGATGCAGCATCCTTACCCACGTGCTTACATTTTTTCTGTCGATCAAGTTTGCACACTATTGTTAGCTGAGAATTTTCCTGGACATTATTTTGCAGGCAAGTGTCTATAGAGGAAGGAGAAGCCAAAGCTCGGGAACTTAATGTCATGTTCATTGAAACGAGTGCTAAGGCTGGTTTTAACATAAAGGTAGCTCTCAGTTTGACGATCCCTCTCTGTCAAATCTCTAAGTAAATGCTTAAGCTTGTTTCTTTATTGTCCAACGAGATATGGCAAAATTTAACCATTTTATTATTAGGAAGTTAGCAAGAACTATTTCATTTTTATCTCGGTAGATTATGTAATTACGTTTCCTTTGGGCTGGCAGAGTTGTCTTGGTTCTTAATTATATCAGTTTCTTCAATATTTGGTTGATGACGAATATCTGTCCACAGGCACTCTTTAGGAAAATTGCTGCTGCTTTACCAGGAATGGAAACACTTTCTTCGACCAAGCAAGAGGACATGGTTGATGTGAATCTGAAGTCAACAAGTGGCAGTGCAACTCAATCACAGCCTCAGGCCGGTGGGTGTTCTTGTTGATGCAACCTCGCTTTCACTCCTTGTGCGCTGCCCATGTTTCGCTCCTTTGCTGGTTGGTTTTTCAACCTTCTTGGCATCAGATCTGTAAAGATTTCATCCAGATTTTGTTCGGGTTGAAGTTGTTTGCTGTGGGTATGTTATGCTTTTGTTTGGAAACACTATCAGGGCAAGACCGACCGACCGAAGTACTAGCTAGGGAATAGAAGATTTGTGATCAGGGCTAATCGGTTTTTGCAGCAAGGAAAAATAGTTTGTCTGATAATTTTCTTATCTTTTATAGATTTGATGTTGAGTGAAGTTCTATTTTCTTGAGTTGTTATCAGGAAACATCTTTTTGGCTAGCTTCTTTATCATGGAATCCATAATAAGATCTACTGATTATACCACATCGCACAATATGCCAAATAGTAGTCTTAAGATGACCATACTCTTTTAAGCTCATGGAAGGGTCTTTCTCTATATCTCTCTCTTTATTTATTTATTTATATATATATATATATATATATATCCTTTTTTATGGAGTAAACAATATTTTATAAGAATATAAGAGGGCAGTGTATCCAACCCCAAGGGTAGCATAAGTGGCTAAGACCTCACCCAATAAGTGGGAGGTCTTGGTTTCGATTGCCCTCGTGGCCATCTCCCTTGCTTTTCCCAATGTGATTGGATAGAAAAGTCAATACATACCGTCAAGTGCACAAAATGGTCTGGACGTATCCTCATGGTATCTCACAATGTACGTTTCTCTAGGCCCTGCTCGTAACTGGTGGGACTCAGAACAAGACCTTGTTGGGGAGAACAAGCAGTGTGTTTGGTTGGAGGAATTTGGGGGATGGGAGGAAAGGGTATGAGGGAAAGAAAGTTGAAGGAAGAGACCAATCTTTTGTTTGGCAGTAAGAATTGTGCAAGGAATAGGATTGGACAAGGGGCTAGCAATCCCTGGGTCCCACCAACGGGGGGGGATTGGAAGGAAAGCTTGATATACTAGAGATCATTTGCAATTTTACGCTTTTTATGTTTGTTTTCTTGGAATGCATTTTCTAATGTTTTTAGTTTTTGTTACGGTAATATTGGTTCGTTCAGGTAGCTGCAGGCAGCTCGCATCAATCGTTCTAACTTTTTTATATTCCAGCAAAGATTGCACGCCTGCGCGGCCATTCTTCATATTTTCTGCATACAAAGATAAAAATATATATATATCTTATAAGATTTAATTTAATTTTATTGTTCTCCTAATTGTTTGGTTTAGTAAAAAAAATAATAAATAAAGCACAGAATATTGAAAAAGAAAAAAGTTGTTAATCAAAAAATTTAGAAGGGAAACAAAAAACACAAAAATGAGAAAAATGAAGGACCAAATATGCAAATAGGAAAAAAGAAAGCAAAAAGCTAAAAGACAAAAGACAAAAAATATCAAAGCAAAAAGTAAAAAAGCAATCATTAAATAAATCAATAAGTAATGGCTAAAAAAGAAAAAAAAAAAAAAAAAACCCCATACCACACGCCAAACTCATATACAAAAACACATTCACACTTTTATACATAATAAGTATAGAATAGATTCTAGATACAGAGTTAAATATATATATTATCAAATTTAGTTTTATTTTATTACTCTCTTGATCATTTAGTTTAGTAAAATACATAATAAGTATAGAATAGATTCTAGATATAGAGTTAAATATATATATTATCAAATTTAGTTTTATTTTATTTCTCTTCATCATTTGGTTTAGTAAAAAAAGTTAAACAGAGAATATTCGAAAAAAAAGTTGCAAATAGGGAAAAACAAGACAAAAAAAGTTTAAAAAAAAGTAAAAAAATGAATGGATGAATGAATAAGCAAAAGACAAAAGGAAAAAATGCATAAAAGAAAGAAAAGAAAAGAAAAGAAAAAACCCTATGCCACATGCCAACCTTACGTGTAAAAGTACATTCACACTTTTATATTTAGTATAGATTCTTTTATTAAATTGTGCCAATAAATCCATACATATATAAAAAGAAGGAACTTTATTTTCTTTTTTACTTCACATGTTGCTACTTGTCTCTACTTTCTCATCTATTTCTCCTTCTCCTTTCTTTTCTTTTTGCTTTATTAAAAAGTTTTTTTCCTAATATTTTTCTTTCTAAAAATCTTTTTCTTTACATCATTTTTTTTTGCTGACTATCCTTTTATTTTCTTTACATCTTACAATCTATAAAAGTGTGAAAGTGCAAATCAATATCAACATGGTATCTTCTTTTTTCAATCTCAACATAGAAGGAGCAACTTCATTTTATTTTTCACTTTATATATTGTCACTTATCACTACCTTCTCATCTATTTCTAAAAGAAAGAAAAGAAAGGAAAAAGAAAAAGAAAAGAACGAGAGGAAAGAAAAAGAGACAATAGTTATTTGTTGTTAAGCAGTTTGATGTAACTACACCTTTTACTGCATCACTTGAACAATAATATGTTTGTAAAAGCATGTTTTCAAGTTACCTATTATGATTATGATATATACATGTTTTGACATGTTTTATGAAAAATGTCTTATATTTGATGTGAACTCTTGGGCTTATTTATGAACCAAAAAAAAAAAATGTTATAGGGGCCAATTCTCATGGAAAAGAGTTTCAATAGAGGGGACCAATAAGTGTGAAGTAAGGGTTCTAATTATACAAGATTGGCATCAAGTAGAGGGCCCTAAAGCAATGATCAAGAAAAGTATTTTGAACGTGTAAACTATATGGTATACTTACGGAGCATTAGCTCATATAGTTCTTGTGATGCATGTAACTTTCAAGTAGAAGTTTAAGTTGTAATGACTGAGGAAACGTCATCAATAAAACTTAATATTTAATTAGGTTTAATTAATGCATTTATTCTTAAAAATGTAAAATTTTGTAAAAATTATAATTTATGTGAAAATTACAATAAAATATGAATGAGCGACATTGATTGTAAATTTTATGGCATATGTAATGCAATGGTAGATATTATAAAATACAAATTTTATGAGTTTGATGACTCAGAGATTTGTGCATAATATCTATAAAATGAATTTTATGTCACAATTAATTGTAAAATTATGATATAAACGAATGGATGATTAGAATGTAAATAGGACATAGAGTTGTCCTAAGCTTAACCGGGGGTAGAAAGGAGGCCAGAGCAGTATAAGAATACTGCTAAATGAAAACACAGATATAAAAAATGTTATGATTGGCCTCTAAAAGTGAACGAAAAGTAAGTTAAATATTTTTATACAGTCTAAGGATAGAAAGTACATTGATTTGATCACGACAGTATAGGAAAAATACTATGTGGTGAAAAATTACACAATATAAATTTTTAACTCCAAAAAGTGGACACTCCTTGATTTTCTATTGGGCCACATGTCAAGAAAAGTGGCCCAATCACCTCGTGACACCTAGTGGTATACTCATGGGTTACCATGAGTCATCAAATGTGATCAGGAAGCATTTAAGGCATGGTTATCACAAAATTTCATTTCCTTTCTTTTGCTCCAAGATCCGGCAGCCATAACCAAGACCTCTAAAAAAATTTCTCAACCCCTAAATTTTGCAAAAATACCCCCAAACAAGTTTTGTAAGCAAGTACAAGGATTTCCCACAAGTTTTAAGGTAAAATGCTAAACTTTTTAATGAGTTTTCAAGGGATTTTTCATGGGTAAAGTACAAGAAATTAATCCATGGTATTTTTGTATGGAAAGGAAGCTTAGGAGGGAGTCTAAAGGGATTTTGAAGGCTTGAAACCAAAAGGGTGTTATTTTGATAAGTTTTAAGTTTTAAAGTTTGAAATTTTATGGATTTTATTTTGATTTTTATTCTTTCAAACCCATGAGGGGTTTTGAGAATGCATTTGATGGTATTTCATGTATATGTGATGAATGGCAAGTTTAAGTTGTGAAACTTTAGTTTATAGTGCAAAACGACAATTTTTGCAAAAACTGTTATTTTTGTAATTTTGATGACAGACTTTGCAAAAGTGATGTTTGAGCATGAGAATCTTTTGATTAAGGTATGGAATGGTTTCTTCAGGGGTAGAATTGCAAGTTTGAAATGGATTTTGTAAAAATATCATAGGGACTAAATTGAAAGAAAAAGTTCCTTCTCAGAAGATTTGAAAAATAGCCAAAAACACCCTTGTACAGTGAGATTTTGGGAAAAGTTAAAACATGAAAGTTGTAGATCTCGATGAAACTGTTAGGTTGCGCAAAAGGTTTGTCAAAAAACTCAATTGTTTGTGATTTTTTGATTTTTCAAGAATATGTTAAAAGTGAAAAAAGTGTTAAATCGCAAAAATATCATTTTTCAAAATGATTTAAGGTATGGTACCTTAAGTAAAAATGATCCTTGAGAAAAATAGAAAATTTTGATGCAAAGAAGTAAATTTTAGTCTCGGGGTAAAATCGTCAAAATTTTCAGTTCAGGGACTAAATCGTAAAGTTTTATGAAAATAGGGCATAATTGAGAAATAAAGAGATTTAACCCACTAGGGTGTTATTTTGAAATTAATATGAGGTTATTTTTGTAAGAATAACAAAATCGAGCTCGGGTAGATTAGTGGACCCACGGATGGCAAAATCGTTATTTTTATTCAAATAACCCGAACCGTTTTGAAATGTTTCCAATGGAATAAGAAAATAAATAGAAAGGTTCCCGCCCTTCGTTAGAAACGATAGGGTAAAGTTAGATAGAAATCAGAAAAAAAAAACCAGTGGTTTTTAGAGTTGTACATAGTAATGCAACTCAATTTATTAACTAACCGATGTTTCGTATCAAAACATAGTAGAATTTGGCTAATGGCTTTGTAATTGAACAACAGGATCCTAGGAGTCTAGGAGAAGGGAAATCGAGGTTAAGTTGCCCGACATTCACATCAAGTAAGTGCCCTTCCCACCTACAGTATGAAATGTAAGTTTAGAAAGAAATGTATGTATATGTATACCTGTGCGTATAATTAAGTGTAAACTTGTATGTTTGTCATGATATGAATACCTAGGGGTATAGTCATGTATGAATAACTGTGAGTATACGAATGGATACCTGTGTGTATAATATGTTATGTACCTATGTGTACAATAATAAAAGTGAGCATGTGTACCATGATTTCATACCTGTGTGTATAATATGTTATGTACCTGTATGTACAATAATGAAAGTGAGCATGTGTATCATGATTTCGTACATGTGTGTATAATGATAAATACTTGAGTATGTATAAAGTAGGTATCTGTGTGTATATTTTATGTTAAGTACCTGTGAGTACATTATGCTATATACCTGTGCGTATATTAATGTGCACCAGTGTGTATATAAAGTAAGTACCTGTGTGTACTATGCTATGCAAGAGAATTTATGTTTCATGGATAATATGTGATTATCACTTCATGCATGGTATGTCAACCATAATAAATGGACTGGTAAATGTACCACAAGAAATTAAGAAAAGTGTCGTACCGACTCCTAACTCAAGAGGAGTTTAAAGGATATGTTACGGTCACGGTGTTACGTAGACCTAAATGAAATTGCGCAATGGTACGAACACTTGGGCCCTAGTAAAGATAAGAAATCATGAGGATAAAGAAAGTTTATAAGAAAGCATAATGAGATCATGCATTTTATTGAATGTGTATGTGGATTTATGGGACTTACTGGGCATTAGCTCATTAAATATTTCATGCTGTAGGTATTCCGACGAGAATGTCAGAATAAGTTCAAATGGTGAGCTAGCGAAGGGGTAGATGGTGTGCAGATTGGGTATGGAGTCCACTGCTGTAATGTTTTTCGCTACGTATGTTTCAAGTTATTTTGATATGAAATGTTTAAAAAAAAGATGTTATGAAAGTAAAAGTATTAATTATATAAATACAAGTATGTGAAAGTATTTTGGGAGTTATCAAAGTTAATGTAAGTAAATTATTTATTTCCGTTTAAAAAAAAATTCTTAAATTTTTGCCCTAAAGTAAGTAAGAAAGAGTTCTATCACAGCCTGAAAAAGAGGGTTGTGAAATAAGTTGACTAAACAAAAATAGTCCAAGGTCCCATGATGGGGCTAGAGATATTTAAATTTGAAATTACTGATTTATAATATCTTGTATATTGACAGCATATGATTTGCAATAAAGGTTATTATTTTTGCTTTATAGTGTCATTTTTATTGAGTTTTGAGTGATTGATGTTATGAATACATTTTTCCCAAGATTGCAGAGTTTAGAGCTACTCTAAGGAGGGGCATTGCAAAAATAAAAAAAGGGATGGATTCTGTCTTGTAAAATTAACATTCTTGATTATATATTTCATTATGTCTCCACAATATAAAAGATAGGATTAGCATTCTCAAATCCATACTGAGGAAATCAAAAGACTTAATTCTATAAATAGGAGTTTACTAATAACTTAGGATTAAGATAATCTTATATATGACTATTAGTAGATGTGATTAGAATGTGTTATTTTTCAACAGAAATTATTCAGCTGTTTATATCACATTATGTCTCAAGTTAACATAATCTCATTATGTACAGTATACTCATTTTATGACTTATTACATTAATAATTCAAATAAGACCGTTTTATTTTTAATAGAAATTACTTGGAGTAATAATGCTCAATTAAAAATTAACATAAAGCTAAAATCAACTCCATCTTGTTTTAACATTGTGAATCCATATTTCAAACCGCACATTTCCAACCAAAAAAAAAGTGCAAACTGTCACATTTGACGCCAATGACCAAATTCAGTTAGGATGAAGTTTGGTAATTTGAGTGTCAAAAAAATAGCTACTTTTTGTTTCCTAGGGGTTAAAGATATATTTTGAAAGTTATATTGATTTTGTATCTTTTTTTTAAAAAAAGTTGATATGATACTAATATAAATATATGATTTGATGTTTGAAAGCTGTGTAGTACTTTTGGGCTCTATTCTAATATTTTAAACAAAAAAGCGACATAAATCTAAGAAAAACCATCCTGTTTTAACATTTTAAATCATATTTTAAACCACACGTTTCCCAAAAACAAAAAAAAAGGTTTCAGCTACCACATTTGACGCCAATGACCAAATTTGGTTCGGATGAAGTTTGATAATCCGTGTAAAAAAAAAAAAAAAAAGCTACTCTTTGTCTCCTAGGGGTTAAAGGTATATTTTGGAGTTAAAAAAAAAAAAAAAGAAGCTACTCTTTGTCTCCTCGGGTTAAAGGTTTCTTTTAAAAGTTATATTGATTTTGTATCTTTTAAAAAAAATTGATATGATACTAACAGAAATATATGATTTGATGATTGAAAGCCTGTAGTACATCTATCCTAACATTTTGAACAAAAAAAACAACATAAATCTAAAAATAATTCTATTTAGTTTAACTTTTTGAACCCATATTTTAAACCATATATTTCAAACAAAACAAATGTTCAAACTACCACATTTGAAACCAATGACCAATTTTGGTTCGGATGAAGTTTGATAATCAAGTGTTAAAAAAAAAAAAAAAGCTACTTTTTGTCTCCTAGGTTAGAGGTATGTTGTGGAAGTTATATTAAGGGGGTGTTTGGCAGTGGTGGGAACCATTCAATTTTCACCACAATCTCAGTTATAAACAGTGTAAAGCTCTCATATGCTACAGTAACAATAAAAAAAAATATGCTACAGTATAAAACTCTCACATGCTATAATAAAAGTGGTTCATACCACTGGTTCTCACCACCTTTTCAAACATCCTATAATTGTGTATTTTTTTAAAAAAATGATATGATACCAGTGGAAGTATAAGATTTGACGTTTGCAGTTCTAGTACTTTGGAATTTTCTTTTTGAAATTCTAAAAAAAAAAGTCTCCATTTTGGGGGGGTTTTTTTTTTATCAAAAGGAAATAAGAAGAACGAGGGAAATATAAATTATCAATTTTAAAATATTTATAATAAATAATAAATTTTAATATATAAATAATTTATTTATTATATAAATAAAAATTATTCACACCTTAAACAAGGGTGAAAATAAGTTATTTACACCTATTTATTTACTGTGTAAATAAAAATTATTTACCATATAAATAAAGAGATAAATAATTATTTACATATTTAATTTAGCATCTACTATAAATATTTTTAAAATATATTATTTACTGTAATAAGTAAGTCTTCTGTCCTGCAATTTCCAAAGGAAATATCAGCGAAGAAAGGTATGTGTGCTTGCCCAAGAAGTTAATAAAATGGCTGGTCCATGTAACAGAAAGAATGTGGGAATCATTGGTACAAATGGGTCAATGGGGCCTAACATCTTTGGTTAGATTTGTTTCTTTTCTTTGAATACACAATAGTCCTATTTTATATTACCCAGCAAATTGCCAACAAGTTATGCGAAAAATAAGATGGATTTGCCCATAAGCCACCATATTTTCAACACAAAATCATTTTTGAATTACCCAAAAATTGGTGGGTTAAATATTACATGCTATAAAATTTTTGGTTATATAATTAGTTTAATCCCTCTTTAGTATAATAATTTGAACTCATCGGCTCGAATCGTTTACTATATAAAGGTTTCAACAATTATATATTATTGTGTAAAGCAAACAATAACCACTCTATAAAACCATCATATGGCATAAAATTTTGAGCTAAAAATAGTTCAAAATCAAATTGTTGATTTGAACTATTTTTCCAAACTATTTTTACTCTTTGGTATGAGCAGTAGTGGTCATTGACCATTAATGTTTTGTTTTCTTCAAATTATCAAAAATTGTCCCATTATATGGGTTCCAACTTTGTACATAAATGACTAAAAGCTTGTTTGACATTAGTTGGATATAACCAACTTTTCAGTTAGAAATTGTGTAAAGCTCTCACATGCTGCAGTAAAAGTAAAAAAGTTACTATAATGTAAAACTCCCACATACTATAGTGTTTACGGTTCTAACTAATGGATCTAACTATCATGTCAAATACTCTATAATTATTTGAACTTCAATGATGACGAATATTATGGTGGCATGTACATAAATTTGCTGAATTAAATTAGAAAATAATAGTGAGTTTTTTTAAAGAAAAAAAGAAGGAAAAAGAAATGAAAATTCAATAATAAGGTAAAAAAATCATTTTAAAAAGTGCACCTTTATCATCATATCGTATTGAAATTATATAATAAGAAAGATAAATATTTAAATTTAATAGAAATTCAAAGAAATTTCTAATGGTTTAAAATTATAAGCCTGAAATTTTTCATATTTTACTTCAAATTCTAAAAAAAAAAAGTTCTTGAACTTTTAATAATGAATTTTGAGGAATATCCATCCCTTCGTCCAAAATTACGAGATAGTGGGCCACAACCAACATCATTGTCGCCGCTCAAAAAATCCAAGTGCTATGGCTCTCATTCACATTTTTGGCGTGCAAGTGGGAGAGGAAAAGAGAAGAACCACCAATCTTTTTCTTGGGCGTTTAAGATGGTGTTTACGAAGTCGGTTTACATTTAAAAAACTTCTAACAATTTAAATTTTACCCAAAAAAATATTGAAATAAAAAATCAATATAATGTTTAAGAAAAAAGTTCAAACCATATCTTAACATGTAAAAATTTCATATTATAATATTTTTATTTTATATTTATAAAAATTTTATATTATAATATTTTTTGTTTTACATTATAATTATCAAGAGTTACGCGTCGTATACAGTTCGAATCCTCTTTTAGCCTCTTTCAACCGTGGTGCCAGTGCCCAAACAACACCATGGGAAAGAAAGACATAAAATTTTATGCACGTTTAGAATTTAAAGAATAAACTTTGAGGAATAGGGCCCCACCACCAAATGGTTCGAAGAACTGCCACTGTCCCCTTCCACTTCCAGAGTCATGTAGTGCTCTCATGTCATTATAGCCAATGGTGTCCTTTTCTCTGCTCCACTTTCATTTGCACAAAGCTGTGGTGACGTTTATCCAAGAATTTTCTGCCCCATATGCGCCGCCCATTTTCTAATATCTCAGGTGAGTTTAATTAAATGAAAGTTGACTCTTGTCTTTCCCTTTTTTTCCCAGCTCATTTAATGATTGCCCATTAAATTTTAAATATCCTTCATAACGGTATTTGAGGTATCTGTTCTGTTATTTCTGGGTCCAAGTTAATGGCTTCCAGTGCTACCTTGTAAATATTATTTTTTTTAAGCTCACAACTTCTTGAGCTTTTGACAACTTCTTGAGCTTTCTTAACTGTAAAGATTGCAAATTTTCATTAATTTTCCAGTCACATCTCTTTCTGCTACTTTTTTTTTTTTTTTTCAGCAACTGTATTTCATACTTTTGTATGTAATTTTCCACCTCAAAGTAACCACTTTTCCCAAGATGATACCTTTGGCTGTGGCGGTGGCTCCACTCTGTCTTTAAAGTCCTTTTTTCCCTTGTTTCTGAGCAAAATTTGTTAGGTTCTTGTCATGTTATGAGGTTTTTTTTTTTTTGCTTCTACTTGTAGGACTGTCTTTCATGATTAGATCTGGATCTTTATGATGTATCTTTATTCGCTGAACTCCTTTTTGTTTCCTTTTACTTGGATGTCTTGATATTGGGCTTGTCATGTATCTACTTTTTCTGTTATTTTGGTCTTCTTTTCTTGTACCAACCTTAATACCATGTCTTATCTACATATTTCAGGTAATTTGCAGACATAACTCGTCTTCCAGTTTATTCATCATGAATATAGTTTGGTATTTGGTGCTGATGGTTCTCTACAATGGGTTGGCCTCAAATGGGGTTGGCCCTAATGGTTCAAGCTCCGTGAGACCTAGCATAGTAAATATTGGGTCTATTTTCTCTTTTGATACTCTTGTTGGTAGAGTTGCCAAATTGGCAATAGAACTTGCTATTGAGGACGTGAATTCTGATCCAGCAGTTCTAGGTGGAACCACATTGAATATCACTATGCAGGATTCCAGGGTTAGCGGATTTATCGGCATTATAGAGTGTATGTCTTTGTTTCCTTGTTCATACTTCTTCATCACTCCGCTCATAAATGTTATTACTAGCTTATGGCCTGTTTGATTCATAGGTTGGAACAGAAATTCAAATTTTTTTTGAGAAAAAAATTCCGTAGCAAAAAGGTTTGAACTGTGGTTTAACCCATGAAGCAAACAAGTTGCACCGGAATTTGTGTTCGCACTATTTGAATTTGAACCCTTCTTTGTTATGTCATATGCGTGGTATTGCTGAAAGATGACGAGTGTTTTGATCCTATGATTCGTCGCATATTACAGCCTTGCGGTTCATGGAGAAGGACACTGTGGCCATAATTGGCCCCCAAAATGCTGTGACAGCTCATGTAATATCCCATATTGCAAATGAGCTCCAAACTCCTATGTTATCATTCACGGTCTCGGACCCCACTCTTTCTCCTCTTCAGTTCCCGTTCTTCTTGAGAACCTCGCAGAGTGATCTGTTTCAGATGGCTGCCATAGCGGAAATGGTTGATTACTACGAATGGAGGGAAGTGATTGCAATCTACATCGACGATGACCATGGGAGAAATGGGATTGCGGCGTTAGGAGACAAGCTTGCTGAGAAACGCTGCAAGATCTCGTACAAAGCTCCTTTGGCCATGGGTGCAACAAGGGATAACATCACGGATTCGCTGGTCAAAGTGGCTTTAACCGAGTCTCGGATTATTGTGGCTCATGTTTATGATAACTGGGGTTTGCAGGTTTTCAGTGAAGCTAAGCGTCTTGGCATGATGGGAACAGGATACGTTTGGATAGCTTCTAATTGGCTCTCCACTCAAATAGATATCAGTTCTCCTCTCTCTGCAGATGTAATGGCTGATATTGAAGGAGTCCTTACGTTGCGCAGTTACACACCGGATTCGGAACTAAAACGAAAATTCTATTCGAGGTGGAGTAACTTGACCAGGGGAAAGCCAGCTAATGGCCCTCTCGGATTGAATACTTATGCGCTTTATGCCTATGACACTGTCTGGTTGCTTGCTCATGCAATTGATGCATTTTTAAATCAAGGAGGAAAGATAACGTTTTCAAACGATTCGAGGTTGAATGGGCTTCAAAGCAATTTGAATCTCGATGCTATGAGCATCTTTAATGGGGGGAAGTTGTTACTCCAAAATATCTTAGAGACAAACATGACGGGCCTAACTGGACCGTTTGGATTCACTCCTGAAAGGAACCTCATCCATCCTGCGTATGAAATCATCAATGTGATTGGCTCAGGGACGAGGAGGATCGGTTATTGGAGTAACTATTCTGGGCTATCGGTTTTGCCTCCAGACACGCTTTACAAGAAGCCAGCAAATCATTCCAGCTCGAGCCAAAGACTATACGATGCGGTTTGGCCTGGACAAACAACGAAGAAGCCTCGTGGGTGGGTTTTTCCAAACAATGGGAGGCATTTGAGAATCGGAGTTCCCGATAGAGTGAGCTATCGTGAATTTGTCTCTATTGCAGAAGGCACTGATATGTTCACCGGCTACTGCATTGATGTCTTTACTTCTGCACTGAACCTGTTGCCTTATGCTGTCCCGTTTAAGCTAATGCCTTTCGGGGATGGTGTTAAAAACCCGAGTGGCACCGATCTTGTGCATTTGATCACCACAGGAGTGAGTATTATAAGCGTATGCTGTGGAGTTATTTTCCCTAGTTAAGTAAGATGATTGTACATGTTCATACTGAGGATTTTGCCACTTTGTTTTAGGTTTATGATGCGGCAGTAGGAGACATTGCGATCATCACCAATCGAACAAGGATGGCTGATTTCACACAGCCGTATATTGAATCTGGATTAGTAGTAGTAGCACCCATAAAAAAAAGGAATTCTAGTGCCTGGGCTTTCTTCAAGCCATTCACTCGAGAAATGTGGATTACCACAGCTATATTCTTTCTCATTATCGGAGCCGCCGTTTGGATTTTGGAGCACAGGTTGAATGACGATTTCCGGGGTCCTCCCAAAAAACAAGTTGTTACTGTTCTTTGGTAAGATATTCCATGTCCTACTTTATGGGCCACTTCATACTTCTGTGGATAGTGTCTTCATACAAAGAGAACTACTTCTTTGACTCTTCGAAGTTGTTTCCATCAATTCTGTCAACAAATTTTAACCAAGCAGATGATTAATTATTGTTCCACTGATTCTGCAGGTTCAGCTTTTCAACTATGTTCTTTTCCCATAGTAAGTCGATAGTTACTTTGAAACTTTCATTTGAGAAAGAACACAAAAAACACATACTTATCTGAGATGTATCATTGTTGTATTATCTAGGGGAAAATACAGTCAGCACTCTTGGGCGCTTGGTACTGATCATATGGCTGTTTGTTGTTCTTATAATCAACTCAAGCTACACGGCGAGTTTGACTTCAATCCTCACAGTGCAACAGCTCACCTCTCCCATTAAAGGTATTGAATCCTTGATCAAAACAAATGATCCCATTGGCTACCAGCAGAATTCCTTTGCGAGGAACTATATGGTTGACGAACTCGGCATTCAAGAGTCCAGACTCATTCCTCTCAACTCCCCGGAGGACTATGCCAAAGCCTTGCGTGATGGTCCCCATCACGGAGGTGTTGTTGCTGTTGTTGATGAGCGTGCTTACATAGAGCTATTCCTCTCGACACATTGCGAATTCAGTATTGTTGGTCAAGAATTCACCAAGGCTGGATGGGGATTTGTAAGTATATAATAAAGCATACAACATAAAAATCACTCTATGTCAGGGTATAAATTGCTCAAAGTACAAGAATATCTATTATTTGGCAGTTGACTTGACATGGTTTTCTTCTTCCTTTCCAACTCAGGCCTTTCCACGGGACTCACCCTTGGCAGTCGACATGTCAACAGCCATTCTGAAGCTGTCGGAGAACGGGGATCTCCAGAGGATCCATGACAAATGGCTTATGAGGAGCGCTTGCATTTCGCAAGGCACAAAGCTTGAAGTGGACCGTCTTCAACTCAAGAGCTTCTGGGGTCTTTTCGCAGTGTGCGGGTTGGCTTGCTTGCTTGCTCTCTTAATATATTTCATCCGGATGGTTCGCCAGTTTAGCAGGCACTATAACGAGGAACTAGAGTCTTCTGGCAGAAGCCTGCACTCGGGTCGTCTTCAAACGTTTCTTTCGTTCGCCGATGAGAAGGAAGATGAAGTGAAAAGCCGCTCTAAGAGAAGGCAATCTGAAATGAACTCAAATAGAAGCATAGGCCAGGATGAATTAGTGATCGATTCCAAAGAAACATATGCTGAATCATCTTCAAGTAGATGCCAGGAAAATTGTAATAATGCCTGATTAGGACCATCCAAGAGGCTAACCACACACACACACACACACACACACATATATATATATATATATATATATATATTTCTATCAAATACTCCTTTTAACATCTGCTTTTACCCTTTAGCAGTAATTGTAATAAACAAGTTAGCAGTTAGCATCTCTGAAGGCATGTATATTAAAATCACAAATCTCTTGTGCATCAGGGAATACAATGACCTGTTCTGTATTTATGCATTTCATACCGCTTTTTATAGTTTCTTATAGTGCTACCATTACGATTCATGAAATTCATGTTGCCCTTTTTTTTTCTTTTTTGTCAACATCTCGTTGATTGCTCCATTTCTCCTGAAACTCTCAGGCATAATCCTATAAAAGATGACGACATAAAAAACTTGAAAAGAAAAACAATAGGGAGAAAGAAAGATAAATGAAAAATTAGAGAAAGAGAAAAGTGCAAGAGAGAAAGGTTGGAGAACTTTTGTTATGATTAATAAATAATCTTTTTGTATTCTTATGACCATTATAAAGTGCGCTCAATAACGTAGTTAGAATTAAAAGTTATGACGAATTTATAGTATTTTGTAAAAGTTTTACACTGTAGTTTATTTGTACTTTATATTGCAATTGAAACTATATAGTTAGAACAACGTTATTAAACAAAACAATAAATTACCCAACTAGCAATTAAAGGAAAACTCTCGGACGTAGTTTTGATAAATTTATTCAGTTCTTCGATAGAAACATGTAAAACATAAAACTAAAAATTTCCTTTTTTATATATGCTTAATATAAGTGCATAGTTTATTGAGTTGATTGACTGGTAAGCATGTTGCAGATTGTGCGGTTATTTTTAAAAAATTCCATCGGAGCACAAGCACAATTAAAAGTAACTTTTTTTCTTTAACCACGATCAAAAAAGTAAAACGCAAAACTAGATAAACACTATCTGATAAGGTGTTCTGTAGGCGTGTGGTTTAGGCCTTAAGGTCATGAAAAATTTAGACTAAGCAAACAACTTGACACATTTGCGTCACTAATTTACTATTAATATACAGGGTTGATTATGAAACCATATTTTTTAGTTTTAATTATTTTTTTATTTTTAGAAACTATAAATATATTATTTAAATTTAAAAAACTTGTTTTAATTTTATTATTTATAAACTTTGTTACCAAAAAAAGGAGTAAAAGTCAGAAACACCCTTAATTAGATTGGATTTATTTAAGAAATATTTTTTTTCTCGAAAAAAAGTTTTGTGTTCTAAAATCTATAAAATATTTTTCCTATAATTATGTTGTGTTGCTCAATTTTTTTAATCATAGGGATGAAATTAAAATAAACTTAATAAATTCAAAAGATACTTTTGTAGTTTTTAAAAATAAAATAATAAATTGAAAAATAGTTAAAGCTAGAATGCAATTAACCATAAATATATATTCATTAAAGAATCCTCATTAGATGATAGTTAAATACAACCATAAAAATATTATCGGTTTCTATCTGTAAGAGGATGGTTTTTTCTTTTAATGTTAATACTTCTTTGACTTGAGTTTAATTTTTTTAATATTTTTTGGTTATTCTATATTTAAAGTAAAAGGATAACCAATATCCCTAAAGATTAATGATTGTCATGTGTAAATCGCGTGTTAAAATCCGTCCAAACATGCAACAAATTCATGAATTCAAGGTGTGCATTATCAGAATTTTTCGGTTAAGGATCAATGTGCCAGTCATGCAAAGTTTAGGGGTCTCATGCACAAAATAAAAAAAAAACAAAAACAAAACAAAAAAAAACAAAAGAAAAAAAAAGAAAGAAAAACAGAAAACCATGTTTTATCTTGTGTTTTAGGCTCTCTTTTATAGGCTGCTCTCGTAGATATCTTACTCTTATCGGACAATATTAGTTTCCAGCGTATTCTACACATGTAACATAGTCATTTTGAAATGTAGTTTAAACTATAAAATTGTGATTTAAATCAACTTTATTATAATATTATTGTCTTATAAAATTTAAATTACAAACCAATTTTAGTTCAAACTATGTTCTTAAATGGGTTAAAAGTATAATCTAGTCCAAACTTTATTCTAACCCCACCATTCTGGTCAACTAATTAATACAATAATCACCAAGGACAATCATAATTATAAATTAAAAGGTAATATCAGGTTTAAAATTTCTATTTTAACATCATTTTATCTACATGATTAAAAAAAGCCTATAATATTTAGTAGGTGGAGACTTAGAGCCTATTTAAAATGACTTATTTTAATGTATTTGTAGCATATTTTATCTAAAAGTTGCTTCTGAAGCCTATTTAGATGACCTATGAAAAAGTGCTTATAACTTTTTTAAGTACTTATTGGAAAAGCTAAGTCAAGATGCTTATGAAAAAAAGTACTTTTGAAAAGCTTTTTTATTTACACTTTTGACCTTATATTTGAGAATAACAAATTAAAATTCTATTCATATCCTTAAATTACACTACTTTTTATATCAATAAGGGCTTTTAACTTATTTAATCAAACATATTTAAAAGCTCTTTTGAAATAAAAAACATTTTGCTATACACTATCTAAACACTAATTAAAAAGCCCTAGCTTATATTTCTCTTCTTCTACTAGTCAAAAATAAAAGCATAAGTTATCCCAAACAAACCCTTAGTTATGTTTACTAAACATAAAGAGAGAATCAAAAGATAAAACATGCCGCACAAAAAAGGAAATATGCAAGAGTCGCAAAATTCGCATTCAAACAACAAATCTAAAATGAAAAAGTAGGTAAAAGAAAACCTACCTCTAGTATTGCAGCCACAAATTTTTCTCAAAAAAGAAAGGAAAAATACCCAAAACATTTATGTATTTTGTCTAAATATTATTTTTGTCTATCTCATTAATAAAATGCCCAAACACCCCATGTGTTTATAAATCATACTCAAAATACTTCATGAAGCAATTATTTTTTAAAAATTTTAAATATTATTCTTCCCAATATATATTAAATATTTTAAATATAACTTGACATTAAAATTAAGGAAAAGTTAATTTTAAATATTCAAATAAATATTTCAATTAAGCAAATACTTCAATCGTTTTGAGAGTTTTTAACTTTTTAAGATTAATTTTATTTAGTAGTTGTGGTTTTATAATATTTCAAATTGTATTTAATAAAGATTAGAAAGGGGTAATTTTGATTTTTTAAAAAGTTTAATCTCTTTAAGAGGTATTTTGTATATGGTATTGAAAACACAAATAATGTTTTGAGCATTTTCATAATAAAAAAGGACAAAGTGAAATTTTAGCAAAATACAAGGGTGTTTTGGTATTTTTATGTTTTAAAGCCATAATCTTAATAAGAAATAAACATTGTAAAAATAATTGAAAACTTATAAAGAGGGTGCGCCAAGCCCTTGCTACAATGCAAGGCCAGGGCAATGCTAAGTACCCCAATAGCAAGCTATTGTTGTGCAAGCTATATATTATATAAAACTGATAGGAAGAGACACTAGCCGAAAAGCCAAAAAGGTATACTTCATCTATATTGTACTTGTAGATGTTTTGCACCCGTTAGATTTCATTTTCAAAATGTTTTTTGTACCTATTTTTTTAAAAAAAAAAAAAACAAAAATGGTTTGAAATGTTATTTGTTGTTTGGTAATGTATGGTGCCTGTTACAGAGTAAAAACAATTTTGAAAATACCCAAAAGAATAGCACCAAATTGAAAAAAAAGAAAAAGAAAAAAAAAAGGTCTTTCTCTTTATTTTCATTTTGCCACGCTAGACCCTTTGCCTCACCGGACTTGCCCTACCGAAACCCCACATCGCCGGAGAAGCCCACCCTAGCAGATCGTCGGAGCTTGTTGTGGTCGTCGGAGTAGTCCCCAGCCACTATTGTTGTTGCCGGAGTTCACCCAGCCGCGATCTCCACCGACGGATCTCGTCGTTGCCCAGCAGCAATCTCCACTACCGGATCCCATTGTCCTCCCGCCGTCGAAGTTCGCCAAATTTCATTTTCTCCTTTTCCCTTGCTACCTCGATCTCCCTCACCCATCCACGGTGAATCCCAGCCACCCCACGACCCACCCCTCCCCACACCCCCACCCTCCTTCGCCGATTTCTCCGACATCTTATCCTTCAGCAGTCCCCACCCCGTGTTGCAATCAAGGAGGAGGAAGTTATTAGTTTTTTTGGGGAACGGTTATTAGAATGTTTTAATAATCATTTGGTTTTAATTAGTATTTTTAGCTCTAATCAGTATTATTAATGAGTCTTTATATTAATAATTAGTGTTTTTAAAATTAAATTTTGTTTTATTTACAGTAATAATTTTTTTATTAAAAAATGTTTTGTTTTAAAAAATTATCATACATAACCAAACATAATTTTAAAAATAATCCCACATATTTCTTATAATATTTTCATTTTAGATTTTACCTAAAACAAAAACCATTTTCTTGTCCATATTGTGGGACAATATTAGTTGCAATCATAATTTGTAATCTTCAAAAGTAATCATAATTGAGTTAAAAGGTCTACGTTCCTTGTTGCAACAAGGAATGTAGTCCTTATTTAACTACTAAGTCTTCTACTTATTGCTTTCAGACAACACTCTAAAATGACAAGAATATCAAGTCTTCTACTTTTGACATAATTTCAAATTAACTACTAAGTAATGCAATCCAACTCATTACAAAAGTATGTAATCAACTTTTCACACTCATTGTTGCAATAATTACAACGGCAAAATAGTTCAATCACAAAACAATCTTTCAAAAAAGCAATAATAGCAAGAATAATTCCCCTCAATAATAATAATGATAACATAATGATAATAACAACTAGGAAATAATGGCACGTTGAAGGCACGTGCATTCATATCATTTTTTAATTTATTTTAGTTAAAGTGTAATTAAGCATAAGGAATTAATTAAATAGTAATTGCATAATGAAAAGAGTAAAAAGAAAATAGTGCACAATTTTGCCCTTTAGTAGCTAAAACCTAGAGATAGATTTTTCTACAGTCTTTGAGATACATTGTCTAAGTACATAATATGATGTTATGATAGAAAACTGCTTTTTTACACTTAAGTGAAAGCTTTTCATTCATGAGCATCTTATTTATCGTCATCAGCTGGATTGATCTAAAATATCATAAGAAACTATTCAAATTTTTTGTCATTCGTATAAATATTGTTTAAATTAAGAAGGTCTTTTAATTTTCAAATACCTTCAAATTTTCGTATTTTATGCCAATTTTCCCATCGATATTGATGTTTTTTGAAATCTAGGTTCAACTATTTCAGTCCATATGGATATTTTCATCATTGATTGCAACTTACATTGAAATTAGAATTGCGATGCAATTTTGTTTGGTTTGTGAGAATTTGAAAGTTGGGTGAGTACCAATTGTATTGAAGCATAGGAGGCAAAGTGGGAGACTTTAAAGTTTGGGGCACATAATCTAATAACCAAAAATCCAATTACGATTTACCCTGTAGAACCCTACGTGATAACATGTGCTGTTTTTCCACTCAATTTTGATGGAAATGAAATGGAAAGAGTAAAATGGGATAAATTCAAAGTTTAGGTGGTAAGATGTGAACTTTTAAAATTTAGAGGGCAAAATGAGGGTAAAATCAAAGTTTAAGGGACATATGTGTAAATAAATATATTGTAAAATCAAAGTTTAAGGGACATATGTGTAAATAAATATGTTTACTGTGCTGAAAAAAAAGAAGAATGCAAAAGAAGAAGATGGCCTTGAATCAATGGCACATGGCTGGAAAAGGCGGTTAAGAAACAAACCACAGAGCAAATAAGACCAGGTGAAAAAAATAAACTAGAAAATAGGAAAGAAAGATAGTCTAAGAGTTGTTTTTTCGCACAGATAATAATAATAATAACAAATAAATACATAAGGGAATAAGAGAAATAAAAGATTTTATTATAAAAAATTAAAAATTAAAATTTATATTGGAGGGTGCGCCAAGCCCTTTGGCTTTCTAAGGACCCTAGTAGCAAGCTAGTACTGTGTGACCTCCTCTGAAAAAATTCACTTAATATCGTGTAGATCATTGATATACGTATCAGATATTAAAGTGATAAGAACAAATACTACACTTGATCTTAGCCAAAAGGCTGAGAAAGATATGTTATGCCATGTGTTTTGGGCTTTCTTCTACCTGTTGTTACTCCATCTACTGTCCATGTGGGACCATATTAGATTCAAACACAACTTTTGTTGTTGCAGCTTAGATATTTATTGGTCTTGTTTTTTTCCCACCACTTCCATGGCCAATAAATTAATGGATTAATCAGCCAAGATAATCATGTTCTGGTATTAGGCATGGTTGCTAAACAAAAACCGGCAGTCATGCTCTCAAAGCAAATAATATGCCACACAAAACAACAACTAACTCTTTCAACAGCTGTCACATTCCTTATTACATTCAAATAACAGAATCTAATATATACTATATATGTGTGCGCGCGCGCGTGTGTTAGGAAACATAATTCTAATCAGAAAGTACTAATATAAATTTATAGCAAATGAAGCCTTTCGCCCCAACGTTGCACTATTACAATGACATAAAATGAAACACATGATGGACAACTTACACCGCAGCTATAAACACATAAAATGAAAGTACTAATACTCTTAAAAGGTTTGTTTTATTTTTTTAGCAGCTATAAACGTAGAAGTTTGTGAGCAAACGAGCAACATTGCAACTAATACCGCTAAACCTTTATTAAGTTTTGCAGGTAAGGAATCAGATGGCAATATAACTTGCATTGCTGCTAGATAGCAGTAAGCAAAGAGACCGAGTGGCAAGAACAGTAGTATAGTAATGAACCCGTCTGGAAGTAGGACATATATTGCGAATGTGGTGAACCAAAGTGTTAGGCTATTAGAGATCCAGAAGTAGAGGAAAGAGGGATCGCCCTCATCTATGAATATTTTACCACCTTGTTGTGGCAAACTTTTTTCACAAACCGTACTATTGAGAGTGGCATTTTTGTTGCTGCACATT
This sequence comes from Artocarpus heterophyllus, assembly GCA_025403435.1. Lineage (NCBI taxonomy): Eukaryota > Viridiplantae > Streptophyta > Magnoliopsida > Rosales > Moraceae > Artocarpus > Artocarpus heterophyllus. The sequence continues at coordinate 7,111,327 of CM046344.1, forward strand.
TCGTCTCGCCAAACACCTCCCGGGGGACTCAATGCTGCCTGATATGTAGCTGTTGCAACAAGTACAGCAACTACTAGCAGCATATTTCGCGTGTCGTTTGTGGTATTCTTCTTGAACCGATAGATAAATATTAGCAATTGTTCTACGAATGAGACTTTTGACCTTAAATCATATTTAGGGTCTGTATGAGCGCGTTGTGATGAACTATTTGAGGCTTTAGCAAGGCGTAACAGTTCTTTAACTTCTCTGTTATTGACTTGCGTTTGGAGCTCTACGATATCCCAAGCTGTTAAACCATCTGCGTTCTTCACATTTACCTCTACTCCAGAGTCTATTAGCACTCTCACTGCCTATAGGGATCCAAAAGTTGCAACGAATGAATTGACTTTAAAAAAAAAAAATTATCATCTTCCTTGACTTGATCAATTTCATATCACACAAAATCAAGTTTAAGTGGACATAATTAGATTTTACCCGAGGTTGATTAGTGAGGACTGCAATGTGTAGAACATTGTTTCCTTCATCATCAATCCAATGGAGAATCTTCTTCTCTTGAATTTGGGAGCCTTCATGGTAGGCTCTTCTAAGCCTTCCTGTGAGGAATTCGAAAGCATCCAATTTGTGGCTTTTCACGGCGATATGCAAAGCAGTCTCACTTTTTATCGTCACATCTTGAATTGACGTGGAGCAAATTCAGAAAAATCTAGTAAGAAGCTCGAGATTTCCTTCTTCAACTGCGCAATGGAAAGGCGTCTTACCCTCTCTCCCTTTGACACGAACTAGATTAGGCTCGACGTCAACGAGTCGAAGAATCGTGTCGGTTTTCCCATTTTGCAAAGCAAGGTGCAGAGGGGTGAACCCATCTTGGTTTGGCTTCTTGGCAAATGATGGTCTCAGCCTCATTATCTCGATGGCGAATCGGGTGTGCCCAAGAGAAGCAGCCACATGTAACGGTGTTTCAACAAATGGTATTTGGTCAATGCGTTCTAGTATAAAAGGATCTTCTCGAATTGCAGTGTAGAGCATGTTGACATCTCCTCCTTCAGCAGCTGCTTTCAAGATTTGATCCATGATCTGTGTTTCGGGGTTCAAGCAGAACATAAAAGAAATGTTTTGAAAGATTGGATTTTATTTTCTTGAGTATCCTCGGTATGTATGATCTTGGTTGTTCTTTTTTTGGTTCCAAATGGAGTATTTATAGCCACAGCTCTTAGAAAATGATGGAAAATCCATCCAATCCACTCTACTTCTCCTATTTTTTCCCACAATCCAACGTGCTTTATTCGTTCCGTGAATTAACTGGCACCAAAAGCCATTATTCCAATATATATACGTTAATACATTGGTTCTCTGTACTCACGGTTTTGTAACAGAAATTGAATATGTTCCCCACTTTTGCATGTGCACCCTGCTTTAAGTTAAATTTGCTTAGATCATCAAGTAGGTCACGCATACGCTAGCATGTTTGGTATTGGTTGGCTCCAACCAACTTTTTTATTAAGAACAGTGTAAAGCTTTCATATGTTATAATAAAAGCAAAAACATTGTTACAGTGTAAGCTCTCACATGCTACAATGTTTATAGTTCCAACCATCCTACCAAACACCCCTGTTTAGTCTCTTTTTTATATTAAAAAAAGTGAAATCATATGTAGAACCGATTCTTGCTTTGAGTAATGCACAACCTCGGAACAATCTGACCTCAAATGGAAAGCAAGAGAGCAGTGCCAAAGTGAAATATAATAATGACTTCTGAAGATTCACGTTGGTTATACAGGAAGGTTCTCAAAATGCTTTTATAATTAAAAAATAAGGTATAAAAAGTCAAACAAAGGTAATTAATTGGTTTCTATTACACGAATTCCTTCTCATATTATATCCAAATTTATAGTAATAAATACCCGTTAAACCTCTATAAATTAGTACTTGGGATCATGAAAATTTATTAATTAATCGTGATGTTATTTAATCGATGAATTAATGATTTATTGATTCATGCATTAGTAAATAAAGAAATAATTTTTAAGGTATTTTTTATTTTATTTTTTCAAAAACATTGAACTTTATATTGTGTATTGTGATTATACGAGTATTACCTAATTACCGAATTACGAATTACGAACTTAATATTACGAATTATCATTATTCTATGTAGTTGTTTAACCAAAACAAGTTCAAGAATAGAATTAGTCTTATTAAATACAAGTCATGGATCTATCCATTTTTGCAACAAACTAAAATTGCATTCGATGTATACTTTATTAATATACTTCATGAACATTGAGTAAAAAAAAAAATCTACATTTAAGTAGTAAAAAGAAAACATAGTTGACAACGGTAAAACTAAACACAATGGCTTCTCATCTCAAAGGTGTAAAAAAATCGAGAATGATTGATGAAATGCATAAAGCATTGTGTAACATTATTATAAATAGGGGAATAGATGACGCTTATTTTATGATGTTTTATAAAAAAAAAAGAGACTGTTGTCTTATATATAAAAAAAAATACGGCACGGTAATCTTCGTGTTTCAAAGAGTTGTACGCGCACATTAGATAACGGTTTTAGAAAATTGTTGCATAATATAGACAGTTTTTATAAAACCATCGTCTAATATGGACAATTTAAAAAAAATGCTAATAAACTTATTTCATATTGATAAATTAGATTTTTTAATTTAACATTTTTGTGAGTTTCGAGTCTTTTAATTGTTTTTATTTATTTTTTAAGTTTGATTGATTATATTTTATTTTAGTTTCTCTGGTATTTATTTTATTTTTCTTCAATTTTGTAGGTAAAATAGGTGAAATGAGTAACTATGACCATTTGGAAATTATTTGGGAGTTTAAAAGGACATTAAAATGATTAAATATTCGAATTGGAAACGCCCAAAAAGAGAACACGTGCAACAAATTCACTCGCGCATCCATAACTACCAGATCAGCTGCCAGAGCCTCTCATCAGTGGCGCTTGAATTTCGTGGCCTCCTCTTTGCAGTGGGTAATCTTCATAGCGTGAGAATCTGGTGTGACGCGATTCACTAGCTTCCCATACAACCCATGCGTGAACCAATTCTAGGTCGCCACTTTCCGTACACAATCCTTACTCCATTCAAGTTTCGCCACGTGTCCTACTCCGTAAGATGCGTTGCGTGGGAATAAAAGAAGATTAAGGCAGATGCCTGTACAAATAAACGACAAGGAGCAGTCTGGGGCAAAAAAAAAAAAAAAAAACAGACGACGAGGAGCTTTACAAGAAAGGAAGCCGAAATGAGACTTACGTTTAGTGTTATTTTTTAAACAGGTAAAAATATTTTTATTTTAAAAAATAAAATATTTTAAAAATTATACTAATAGTATTTTTAAATTTTTTGTCTTAAAAATATGTAAAAACATGTTTAAAAATTTTGAGATAAAAAACAAATGGAGCTTAGGTTTAAGTTTTATTTTAGGTTTTATTATTGGAGAAGGTATATTTGGAGGCTAGATTATCAATGTTCAAATTCTAGTTTATTAATATGACGTTTATTTATCAATATGTTAAGTGTTTCAATTGTTCTTAATGCTTGTTATTGTTTGGCCAATAATTACATGATCTGTTATTTAATTTGAAACTGAGAAGTGATTATCAGATTAAACCATAATTTAAATACCATGAGATTGTTGTAGGCTAGATATATCTGTGAAACTTGTACAGCTTTATGAATTTCTTATTTTTAATAAATTTTGGTGAGTGTAAAATTTTCATAGAGATGTAGAGAATTTGTTTGCTGTAATGTATTATTAAAAAATGAAAAAGATTAATGATTAATTTAGAGAAATTCAAAGTCAATATAAGAGTAAAGTTTGATTAATTAAACTTGGTAATTTTGGACATGATTAATTTTGGTAAAATTAGATATCTTAATCTTTTATTTATTTATGTTTTATCATTTATATTTACTTTATATACTTTTATTCTATTTTCAATTGTTTAAATAATTTTAGAGTTAACTAATTTCAATACTAAACTAAATTAATACAATTATTATGATAACAATACTCTACTCACACTTTATTACTTGTCTATAATTCCTGGCAACAAATGTGGAGTTTTTCCAACCATTCTTTTATAAAAAAAAATTTCAAAGTGTCTCATCTCTTTCATAAATATTGAATCCTTTTTTTCTATTCTACTCTATGAAATTTACAAATTCTAAAGTTTTTATCTTAAATCCCCTGTTCTCTCTACCCCCTCTTCCTCACCTATTTAACTCTTTCTTCCTTCTAAATTCTTTCTATCCTTCCACTCTCTCTTTCATCTCTTATACTCACCGTGACTTACCATCAAATCATTATTATTGTTACCACCGCCTCCACCTTGAACACCAAAGTTTGGGTACATGTAGAATCTTTTGAAAAATTTTCCTTTGAATTTAAGTTTTTTTTTCAAATTTTGAGTTTTCTTTTATATTTGGTTGAGTATTTGTTGTTGTTGTTGTTGTTGTTGTTATATTTGTGGATAAACTTTGGCCATGGTTTTTGAAATATTTGTATTTTATGCATATTTATTATATACGTCTTTGAAAATTGTTATTTTTTTTACGTTATATACGAATTAAGTTTATCAAAGAATAAGACATAAATATGTGAATAATAATTAATCTTTGGGAAGAAAATTTTTTGACAAAAATATACATTATTTTTTAATTTTCAAAGCTTTTAATGATAGATTTTACGCATTAAACAATGGCTTTTATAAGAACGCCGTCTAATGTGTTTTTTATGTATGCCTGTGGTATTTTACACACGTAATCGGTGATGATTTTGCTAACCATCGTTTAACTTTTCTTCTGTACTAGTATAAGTATAACTTAAAAAATCCACCTTGCACCCAAAGCAATTACAACAGTGGGTGTCAGAAAAGTTTAACTTATAAGTGAGCCAAACAACAACATCAAATACGAACAAGAGATCATCAAAATATCTATCTGCCGACACTTGAAAAGATGATGCAAAATGACACAAAACCACACAATTTCCGGAACTAGAGAAGGTTCCATATGTGTGGTTTGTTCAATACCAAGAAAATGAGAACATGAGAAAAGTTAGAGAGGAGGTCCAAAGACATTAATTTGAAGAGAAACAAGCAATATTGGGTTTTCAAAGCTCTCCTAATTGAGTAGTGTGTAGTTTCAATAGTTATGTCTCCAATGATTATTGTTATATTAGCCGTTTGATATAAATCTAACTATTATAATAAAGTAGATAATTGACTAAAAATATATTGATAATTAATACTCATTTAATTTAGGGATCTTCTTAAATCTTATTTTGATGGGTCACTTGTTTGTGTCTTGCTAACATGATTTTTTAATTTTTATAAACGAATAGTAAAATGTAGATTAAAGATTTTTTTTTTTGTCAATCCATGATTGTTTTTTCACTCTTCAAAAAGAAAAGAAAAGAAAAAAAAAGAGTAGACGTATTCAACAACAACTTCCTCAGTAATGATGCGAGAGCATTTTAAATTGATACCCTTTTGAAACCTTTTATTAGTAGCAGCTTAACTCCTTGACGACTATTTTTTTTTTTTTCTTTTTGTAAATGGTTCTGATTAAATCATACTTTTTTTTCTTTTCCTTTTTTTTTTTTGCTGCACCACTATAATCGTATTGCCAAAAAAAGAAAAGAAAAAAAATATTAATTTGTTAAAATAAACGGCAACAAGAGTAAAGAGTTAACCATTTTTCTAGAAAAAAAAAAAAGAGAGCACTTTTTAACTTTTTTTCTTGAGAAATTCAGAACTAGAGTTGCATGCAAAAGTGTTTAATTTGGACTCATTTTTTAATTTTTATATTTTGAAAAATGATAGTGTTTGAAGTTAATTAAAGTAATTGAGATATTTTGGTAGAACCAAATGGCAACAGCACTATAAACCCTTTCAGTGTTGTTTAAAGATTGTCATTTTCTTAAGATAATGTCGTTAAAAAGGCTTTCAAACTCATTGTCATTTTCTTAAGATAATGTCTTTAAAAAGGAATTAATAACTTTCAAACTCACATATGGAGGGTTGCGCCAAGCCAAAGCTATAGTGCAAATCCCAATATCAAGCAACTGCTGTGGGAATCAGATATTGAACTGATAACAGCAGATACCACTCTTGATAACAACAGATTTTGGGCTCTGTTTTATAAGCTACTCTTCTACACACTCTCCTCACTAGTCCATGTGGGGAGAGTATTAGTTTCAAGCATAACATCCACTCTTGCAGCTTGAAACATTACCTACTGAATTTGTTTCTTTTTTATCCTCCAGTTATAGCAAAAAAATTAATGCAATAAGCAAACAAGATAATCAGAATTCCAAGTTAGAAGATGAAGTTAATGAGACAATATTTAGTATTTTGAATTCATTTTTTCAACACATAAAAATTAAAAAAAAATTAAAAAAAAACCTATTAGTCTAACTATTGCTAGGTTGGATACTTGGACATGTCCCTCTATTGAACAAAATTTGGTGGTCATGAGGTGACGTTTTAGGATCATATTCACAGTAGCTGCCGGCCTTATTTGAGCTTTTTTTTAAAAAAAAAAAAATAACAAGCGATGTCGTATCAAATGAGTAAGCTCAACAAATAGCAGAGTCAAGTCAAAATTTGTAGGAAGTTGATTGTGACTTTTGCGACCATTTGAGTGTGACTGCCGGCGTTAAAATTGAGCAATAAAAGATCATCAAAATGATCTTTTTGGGTTTTTCTTTAACACAAAAACGTTCATTCACTTGTTAGATCTTCCTAGTTTGTTTCTCTTTGGAGCTTTTATGGAGCCTACACGAGAGCTTCAACTACAATCCAGAGGTTAGAGATTTACTCAAATTTCAGAATTTTTCTTTTTTTTTTTTTTATAATTCAACACTAAATAAGATTCTGCTTCACACTAGCTAATTCAACAATTTTCTCTTGGCAATTTATTTTGGATTAAAGCAAAGTATCTAGTCTCAATGATAATTTTGGAATTAATTCTGATAACGTATCCTTTAGTACTTATGTGAATTTTATTTCAAACGTTTCAATTTAACTCCTAGTATTTGATCAGATAACGAAAAGGAAAACTAACCTTTCAATTTGCTTGCTGCACTCCAGTTGATAACCAGGGACTAAACACAGATACATACCCCTCCGATCGCTCGGTTACTCTCCGATTCTCGCTTCCTAAACTAATTCACTACAAGTGGTGGCTCCGCGTTTCGATCTACATCCTCTTTCTTCTCACCGGCCAATCTGCAGCCACTCTTTTGGGAAGATTGTACTATGACAAAGGCGGGAACAGCAAGTGGATGGCAACACTTGTCCAATCGGCGGGCTTCCCTGTTCTGCTCCCCCTTTTGTTCTTCTTCTCATCACCATCCAAATTAAACACAACATCTTCCTCTTTTTCAACGCAACCAAAAGTCTTTTATTTAGTTCTACTCTACCTTTTCTTTGGCCTAATCTTGACCGGTGACAACATGATGTATTCATGCGGACTATTGTACTTGCCCCTCTCTACTTATTCTTTGCTATGTGCCACCCAATTGGCCTTCAACGCGTTGTTTTCGTACCTTTTCAACTCGCAGAAGTTCACTCCTTTCATACTCAACTCTCTCGTCCTCCTCACCACATCAGCTGCCCTTCTCGCTCTCAATTCAAACTCCGAAAACACGAACGGCATCTCTAAGAGCAAGTACGTCATCGGTTTCTTGTGCACTCTCGGAGCCTCCGCGACATACTCTTTGTACCTCTCTTTAGTGCAGCTCTCCTTCCAGAAGATTATAAAACGAGAGACGTTTTCTAGTGTATTGGATATGCAAATATACCCTTCTTTTGTGGCAACATGTGGCTGTATTTTGGGACTTTTCGCTAGCGGGGAATGGAGAGGGCTGGGGAAAGAGATGAGGGAATACCAAGAGGGAAAGGTGTCTTATATCATGACTTTGGCTTGGACTGCTTTGACTTGGCAGATTTGCTCTGTGGGATTTTTGGGATTGATTGTTGAGGTGTCTTCTCTATTCTCAAATGTTATTAGCACCTTGGCTTTGCCTGTAATTCCAATTCTGGCAGTGATATTCTTCCATGATAAGATGAATGGGGTGAAAGTGATGGCCATGATTTTAGCAGTCTGGGGATTCCTTTCCTACATCTATCAGCATTATCTTGATGACTTGAAATCCAAGGCCGGCGGAAACAATGGCAATGAAGTTTCAAGGAGCACAATGGAGGTCTGTTAATGTAAAACAAGACAAACATTTATAGCAGATATAAAAATTAATAGACAAATTTTATAATTTCTTTGCAAATTTTAGATTTTCCTTTGTTTGATTTGTTTCTCCTAACTTCAAAATTCTATCAAGATTTCTCTTTTGAAATTTTTTTTAAATAAATAACACTAGGTTTGATTATTTTCTTTTATATCACTGTCAAGTCAAGTATTTATAATTATTATAAGCAATGATAGAATATACTATCATGATTTTAATATAAAAATATGACGTGACAGTAACACAAAAGAACTAGTGTTGTAAAAAGAATTCAGTTAACCGGTAAAACAATTTGCTCAAGTATAGGAATATTACACGACGTTTAAGAAATTGATCTTCCAATCTGGTTAATTTGTTTCAAGAATGATAAAAAGGTTTCTCATCAATCAATTTCAGCGGATTAAAGCTAGCTATATAATATAACTAACAAGAACCCTTCAAATTTCAAAAGCTCACGTTCCTCTTAGAAGATCATATTCCGTTTTGCTTGTGAGATGAAATATTCAAGAAAATCCGTTCTATCTTCACTAATAGAATTTTATTTAAATTTCCAATAAACTCCATATCTATTTTTTAATATCTTTTCAGCAGATATTCAATTAGTATATTAAGGGGCTGATAATTATATATTCTTAACTTTATTCAAGGGGAGAAAAAATGGAGACTAAAATCACACAATTTACTTTTATACAAAAATTTGAAGATTTCTTTTTGGTCTCATAAAAAGGGAATACTAAAAGTATTTTGACAGATGCACCCAAAAGTGGGGGAAAAAGAAAGGGAAAAAAGAAAAAGAGGATGCAAATAACATTTTTTTTATTTTTTTTTGAAGTAAATAGCATGTTTTTAAATATTTGAGATAAATAGCAAATTTATATTGTAAATAAAAATTATTTACATCGTAAATAATGGGTAAAAATTATTTACGTTGTAAATACGCTAATAGCTTAAATATTTTAAAATATGTTATTTACATTTTAGGTTTCAAAAGAATTTCTATTTGCTATAATTTCTCCGTGGAAAAAAAAACAGTAATTGATTTCAGTGTAAATGAGTAACCTATAACGATTTTGTGCACTCTTTTCAAAAAAAAAAAATAATAATACATAAAAATAAAAATAATATTTTATGCATGCTTGTTTTTATACTTCCTCTGCAATTCTTCTTCAACAAATATATCTATGATAAGTTTGCAAAGCAAAATTGAAAAGATAAACTAATGCAAGGTGATTAATCCATTCATGTTGAGCGTGACAGATAGCTACAAGAGATTGTAAAGAACCAAATTCATGACATAAATTACATTGTGTGTACCCTGGATTTCGAATTTTGGCACGAAACATGTCTAGGGACGGAGCTAAAATTTTTTTTAAAAGAAGGTTAAAATTAAGAAAACAATCATATTATATATTCAATTTTTTAAAAGGGTTTTTGTGCAATTTTTAATATATTATATATGCTTGTTTATTCAAAATATATATATATATATATATATATGGAAATAATTGAGTACATTGCCTCCGTCCCTGAACATGTCCTCAAAAAGAACTGGCATAATTTCATTTGGCAGGCACTACCATGAGAGTCTTCAACATAAGAGTGCGTGTAGGCATTTAAATCTAAGCATCTATTTGACATGTGGGTTAAAATCATTAATTTCAACTAATAAATAATATAAAACTTTCAACAGCTATAATAAAAAACAAAAAATTGTTATAGTGTAAAAGCTCTCATATGCTATAGATTTCAAACTAACATTTTCAATTCCTATTGTTCTGCCACACTCCCTATGAGTCTTGGGTCCATACGCGACTTAATTTAAGAGAATTTTTTGGAAATACGTCCCTTGATTCTCTTCTTTCGTTTTGTATTTGTCTCTTAGAAATATTGTTTCCATCTTTTTTGTGAGGTAATATTTTTGACATCTCAATTTGATGTTAAAGTGAAAAGAACAGATTTAATTCTAAACTGTTTTAAGAAGTGACATAGTTCAACACGAAGCATGGATGGATCTAAGGGCCCGTTTGGTTTGAGTATTTGAATAGAGTATTTCAATGAAGATTTAAATTTTTGTGAGAGAAAATACTGTAGCAAAATGATTCGAACCGTGATTCGAGTATCGAAAGTAATCTAACCAAACAAGCTCAATAATTATGTGTTGGCAAGAAATGATAACTGAGTTAAAGGAATGCCACCTGAGAAAGTTTTTCTTTGAAATTCACATTCACTATTTATGCGGATATATTTAAGCTTAATTTTACGCTTAAAAGATGATATTGGGGAATTACTATGCCTGATTTACTAGGGTGTTTGGAATAAGGGTTCAAACTATTAGTTTGAACTGTAAACAGTGTGAAGCACTCGCATGTTACGGTAAAAAGCTACAATATAAAGCTCTCATATATTACAATTCTCAAATCCAAATTGATGGTTTAAACCACGTTTACATTGTAGACGGTTCAAACTGATGCCAAACATACTGATAATGTTTGTAATATTCTGCCTGGAGGTCATTTTTGTAGTGGTAATTTTGGAAAATTATTGTCAATTATGTTGTAGTGAAAGGTAGTTGTGAGAGAATACAAAATTAGTCGAGTATGACCTATCATAGGGGAAGGGTAGTAGAATGTAATTTTTAAAGTGTTATCTGATATTGAGAGTATTTAAGAACCAAGTTGGAATTTGAAGTTGCAACTTAGTTGTAACATATGAAAGCTTTACATTGTAGCATATTTTTACTTTACATTACAGCATGTGAAAGCTTCATATTGTAATAGTTGAAACTTAGTTCTTAAACACTCTAATATTATTATGTTGGTATTTGTAAAAACAGTATAATAGTGATTGTAATCATATGTATTTGAAAATTATAATTTAAACTAATGATTTAAACTAATTTTGGTTAAAAACACTATAACGTCTGAGAGCTTTATACTGTAAATTTTTTCTTGGCACTTTAGTATGTGAGATTTTTTCACTGTCGCAGCTAAAAATTTTGGTTGAAACTGAGATTAGCAAACGGCCTCTTAATCCGGCTACAAATTCTTTGTACCGTAAATTGAATTATTGCACCTTGAATTATTTACATTTTGCATAGTACACCTCAAACTTTCAATCTTGTCATAATACATCTTGAACCTTAATATTATTGGCAATTGACAATTGAAGTCCAATAGTTACTTTGAATTTTTGTAGGTATTTTTTTCACGTATTGAGCTTCAATTTTTTTTTAAATGACAAGCTTTACCCTTAAAAAAACTCACATGCGAATTTCATGATCAAAATTGTCTATACTTTTTAATGCTTATTAGCTATTTTGATATTATTGCATTTGACAATTGAGGTCCAATAGCTACTTTTAATTTTTATAAATACTATTTTTCACGTTTTAAGTTTCAATTTTTTTTAATAACGAGCTCTATCCTTAAGAAACGTTTGTTAGTTATTAGATCTCAATTGCCAATGTTTTAAAATTCAAGGTGTATTTTGTCAAGATCGAAAGTTCAAGATGTATTATGTAAAAAAAAGAATAACTTAGGATGCAACAATGTAATTTACTCTTTCTTGAAATTAGGGTGATCAAAAATTGTTTTGATTTTGTGATTTGGTTTGTGTATAATTGATACTCAAACATGTGGTGCAAATTAGGCACACGTTTATGTCAGGTAGAGGTGTAGGGTGCTTGGGACTGTAATCGTTGAGAGCTGTAGGTCCCGTTTGTTTCGATATTCGAATCGCGGTTCGAATCATTTTGCTACAGTATTTTCTCTCATAAAAATTTAAATCTCCATTCAAATACTCTATTCAAATACTCGAACCAAACATGCCTTAAAGGTGAAATTGCAACCATCCGTTAAAACTCTTTGCAACAGTGCAATTATGGTAACTTGCTAAATATTACTCCTTCTCTGGTAAATTGAAGAAAAAAAATAGAGAAAACCATGAAATTGAGCCCGCCAAAACCGGATTCAAAAACTTTCAAAACGTTTTCACATTCTCAAGTTGCAAACAAAAAGCCAAAAAAAGAAAAAAAAAATCAAAGAAAATACAATTGACTAAAGATTCAAAACAAGTCGAGCAAAATAGAACATAGTAGTAATAATAACAATATCCTCCAACTATATCAATATAAAGGTCGTCACGTCACGTGGGCATCGCATTTCATTCCCATTCCCCCACACTTCCTTCGCCCAGTACCCACTCCAAAACCGACTTTAAATTAAAAATAAAATATTATATTCCAATGAAATAATATTTCGAAAATATCATTTAGATGATTATTTCTTAATTAGAAAGGAGCAAAAATAGCTTTCGTGCTCATCTTCGTCTCCCTCTTCTTGTTCTCTTTCGTCGCCGTCGCGTCGGTCGTACTCGGCCCGAAAACCTGTGTTGCCGAAGTCGCGGACTGCGAAATGGCGACCATGGAGAGCTTAATTGGCCTCGTCAACCGGATTCAGAGGGCCTGCACGGTCCTCGGCGACCATGGCGGCGATTCCGCTCTGCCTACTCTCTGGGAGGCTCTTCCTTCTGTCGCCGTCGTTGGCGGTCAGGTACCAGTATTCAAATATTGCTTTAATATATATACACACATATATGTATAAGTATATGTATATATGTGTTTGGTTGTTTGATTGTGTGGGTTTTGTGTTTTTGTGGATGTGAATGTAGAGTTCTGGAAAGTCGTCGGTTTTGGAAAGCATCGTCGGTCGTGATTTTCTGCCAAGAGGATCAGGTTCGGAGTTGTTAGGTTTTGGGCTACTTTTTTTTTGGGGAAATAAATGAGAAAGTGGGAGGAGAAAATGGAGTGAAATCTGAAAAGGATTTGTTGCGTTTTCTGCCCTTTTTTTTTTTGGGTTATCAGAATGTTGAGATAATAAAATTGTAGCTCAACATTCAATTCTCAGTCCATGTGACGAAAAAGAAAAAGGGCAGTCAACTAAGTCAAACAACTTTTTTAAGGTATATGATACATTGGGAATAATGTTTTTGATTTTTTTTGGATTATTTACTTTTTTTATAACATTTTTTTTAATTTTATTCAAGCAATATATCTTTAATTTTTATCACATTTAATTTATATTTTTAGATTAAATTTAATACATAAATTTATATTTTTACCAAATTAATCTTTAATTTTGATCAAAAAATTACCCCAAATACCTCACGTTAAAAAAAAAAAGATAACATTAAAAACTTAAAAAAAACTTTATACTAAGGTTTTTACTTTCAAAAATGCATAAAATACCTTAAAAATATATTTTTTATGTGTTTTTATTTTTATTTTTTATTTTTTAAAAGTTTTAATTTTTTTTACTTAATAATAATTTAGTCATTTTAAAGATAAAATCATCTATTGACTAAGGGAATGTATATATTTACGTATTAAATCTAATCTGAATATATAAATTTAATGAGATCGAAAATCGAAGGTTTAGTTTTTGAATTAATCTAAAACAAAAAATCTAAAAGGATAAATACCCCTTTATTTTTTTACCTCCCTCTTCTTCTGGGGTGCTGGAGCAGACATAACTTATTAATTTCCCACAAGTAACAAATTATTGTTACCACATGGCGTTTTATAGTCATTTTCATTGCTGAAATACATAACGAGGACTAAAGAAGACGGAAATATTACGGGACAGCTAAAGTTTGATTTGTCAAAGTTCTGGTTTTGAAGGACAAGAGAGGGGAAAAAAAGATATAGAGAATAAGAAATACTTTAAAAAGCTATAATTTGGTGTCATTCATTGTATTTTATAAGGGGAGTTTTATTTTTAATTCTTGTTGCTGTAATGGGTTTTCAGGAATTGTCACCAGGAGGCCTTTGGTTTTGCAGCTGCACAAGACAGAACAGGGACTTGAAGAGTATGCAGAGTTCCTTCACTTGCCAAAGAAAAAATTCAATGATTTTGGTATGCTATTTCTTGAGCAAATGCTACGATTAGTGGAAATTCTACTTTTGTTTTCTGAATGCTTGAAACTTTTATGGTCACTTCATAGTGGCAAATGTGTGTCGTTGGCTCGTTGCTCTTCCTTGTAATCATGTTTGCTTAAGTTTTTCAATAGAAGTTGACCTTCTGTTACAGGTGTCTATCGTATCACATTTGAATTATTAAAACTAATAATCTCCAATAACTCGGTTTTTATCAATATAAATTCAATGAACACTGTTCAAGTTTCTTCTTTCTTTCTTTTCGACTTTTGTTTGACTAAGTCTGCAAAACTGTCATTTCTTACATTTTTTGAAACTAGATTTGATTTCATTTGCTTGTTTGACGCCTGTTGTCCTTTCACAGCTATGGTTCGCAAGGAAATTCAGGAAGAAACTGACAGAATGACTGGGAGGTCGAAACAGATTTCTCCCATTCCCATTCATCTCAGTATTTACTCCCCAAATGGTAAACTAGTAGTTTTCTTTTATATATAGAACTTTGTTACTATGTTTATTTCTCCCCTGCCCTGAAGATGACCCTGTTATTATGTAGTATTCTCAAATTTTCGGTCTATTAAATGTAGGCATTGACAGGCAAATTACTGAGATAATGAATTATGTTCTTGGACTGTTATCTATTGTTTAGCAATCATTTTTTTATGTGTATTATACGATTCACATCCTGTTACCTAGAAGCATCAACGAATCTGTTGTATCACATAATTCACATCCCATTGCCTAGAAGCATCAACGACTCTGTATTCCGTATCTATTAATATGTCAATTATTACTTTTTGCACTGTTGTCAGTTGGTTTCCCTTCAAATATCTGGAGTTTTACACATGGCTTCTGCATTCAATTAGTCTAAAATTTGTGATTGGAGGCAAGCATATAGTTCATTTTTCTTTTCATTGATATTCTTGTCATGTATGGTTGAATCTTAATGTCAAACCAAGTTCATAACATGGCTATCCTGTGTTGTCAACGTGATTGTCCTCAATATTCCTATTTATTATCTGAAAAATCATGGTTTATCACTTTATCTTGTGGCAGTTGTCAATCTAACGCTGATAGATTTGCCCGGCTTAACCAAGGTTGCCGTAGGTATACTTGCTTGCCCTTTTCTGTATTAATGGGATGCAAGTGTATGTTCACTTCTTTTCAAGAGAAATTAAGTTAGAGATGGTTTTGTTATTTCATATATGTAGAGGGACAGCCAGAGAGTATTGTTCAAGACATTGAAATTATGGTTCGCTCCTATGTGGAGAAGGTAATAAGGAAATTACATAATAGAATATCTTCTACTCAAGTTAAATCAGTACAGGTAGTTAGTGCGTTGATTTGTTGGTCTCTTCATCTGTTCATCATATAGGCTTGAGCTCCAATGATATGTTTATCTGTGTTATAACTATTTCCTTAAATACACAAATGTAATGAACAAGTCGTGAAATTTGGTAGTCTTTACATTCTAGATTGTGTCTAATATCACAATAGAATGTTACTTATAATGAACTGTTAGTATTTCAGTTTTTCCTTTTTTTTATTTTTTATTCATGGCTTTATTTTTAATTTGAGCTTGTTTTCTTTGACCAACAAAAAGGGTCTGATTTGTATCGTGTAGTTTTTTTTTTTTATGTAAAAAAATTTTGGTTTTTGGCTGCAGCCAAATTGTGTTATTTTGGCCATAACACCAGCTAATCAAGACATAGCTACATCTGACGCTATCAAACTTGCAAGAGAAGTTGATCCAACAGGTACCCTTCTGCACAACCTCCCACTTTTAGTGTTCAGTTCTACCAGCTTTTATAGAGACACGTGAGTTTTCTTTTTCTTCTTCTCCATCTTATTGAACTTGTTTCTATTTAGGTGACAGGACGTTTGGAGTGTTGACAAAGCTTGACTTGATGGATAAAGGAACAAATGCTTTGGATGTTAGTATCTTTTTCCCCCCTACAGCTTTGACTCTTTAGAGTTCACATTTAGGTCAAAGATGGATGACCATTGTTAAGGGGGTGGGGGAATCGTGGCTGGCGTGTTTGGTATTTATGCAAACAACAGGCAGCAAGTTCTTGACAGCCAGCTGTGGGATAACAGTTGACCTTTTGATCTCGTTATCCATGGTGATAAATTGCTCTTTCTTTCTCACTTATGATTCGTATGGTATTGTATTGCTAGGTCCTTGAAGGAAGAGCCTATCGCCTTCAACACCCTTGGGTTGGAATTGTGAACCGTTCACAGTCTGATATAAATAAAAATGTAGACATGATTGCTGCTCGGCGTAGGGAGCGTGAGTTTTTTGCCAACAGTCCTGATTATGGACACTTGGCAAGCAAAATGGGGTCAGAATATCTAGCGAAACTACTCTCAAAGGTTTTTCTTGCTTTAGTTTTATAGCTTTTATTTTTCTAAATGCTTGTTTTCTATTCTTTTGAAGTTTTTTTTAATAACATAGGCGAGGAAGTCTCTTATTAATGTTCCTATGTTTCAGCATTTGGAAGCTGTAATTAAAGCTCGTCTCCCAGGAATTCAATCGTTGATCAACAAAAGCATTGACGAAATCGAAACAGAGTTGGACTATCTTGGTAGACCTGTTGCTATTGATGCCGGGGTAGGAACTTTGTATATCATTGGTTCAATTATTTTCTTATCTGAATTTGAGTTTGAGATAATTACCTTTCTTTTTCTTGTTCGCGTGCATCAGGCACAGTTATATACAATCCTGGAGTTATGCCGTGCATTTGACCGGATATTTAAGGAGCACTTGGATGGAGGGTAATATTTTCTCATATTCTGATTTTGAACTTTACAAAAGAGCATAAGTGTGGTCCTTTCTTAAATTTTTGCTCTGATTGCCAACCGAGCTTAAACCTAGTCTCGTATGTCGCCGAACATTCTCGGGACTTATCATCAACGGAATTATACAACTTCCTGTTTGGGGACTTATCAAAAGGCACAGATTCATAAGCATAAACAGTTTAGTTCATAATAATAGCCTGTCTTGTTAGTATATTATTTTTATGCTTTGATGAACTCCCTATAATTATATTCTTTTTCTATCCACTCTTGTTTGCATCAGGTAATATAACCATGTATTGAAACTATAACTAAATACTTGATACTTCTAAATGTTTCTTGTTATATTTTCTTTGCTATCTCAGGCGACCTGGTGGGGATCGGATTTACGGTGTATTTGACAATCAGCTCCCTTCTGCCTTGAGGAAGCTGCCTTTTGACCGTCATCTTTCGCTTCAAAATATAAGGAAAGTGGTTTATGAGGCAGATGGATACCAGCCTCATCTAGTTGCACCTGAGCAAGGTTATCGGCGCCTCATTGACAGTGCACTAAATTATTTCAGAGGCCCAGCTGAAGCATCAGTAGATGCTGTAAGTGTTGCTATTCCATTTCCCTTCTGGGTAATTTCTGGGTGTATTAGTTGTCATGTCCAAGGCCTATCAGATCAAGATGTCCACATTTTTGGAGGATATTTGCTAGACATGAAGCTGAAGTATTAATTTTGGATCGGTTAATCTGTTCGAGCATTGTGTGTCATAGAGATAAGAAGTTAAGGCAATTGTAGTTGTCTTCAAGAACGTGTTTGATTGTGGAATCCTTTCTTTCTTCATTGTTGATATTTCTGGATCACATAGTAGTTAATCAGTAGATACAGGAGAAAGTCTAGTGGTTCTATGAATCATGTGTTAGATCCTTTAACTTCTATGTTTATAATAATTTTACATATCTGAGTCATTGTTTATCATAATTCTTTTAATCGGGTCTGTCACTGCAGGTTCACTTCATTCTTAAGGAACTTGTGAGGAGGTCAATTGGAGAAACGCAGGTTTGAAACTTCGTATCCAATAAATTGCATTTTTTGTAGTAGCAGTAGTCTAGTAACAATGGAAATAGACTGATATTTTGACATGGAGCAGGAGTTGAAGCGGTTTCCGACACTTCAAGGTGAATTAGCGGCAGCAACAAATGAAGCACTGGAGAGATTCCGTGATGACAGCAAGAAGACAACTTTGCGATTGGTGGACATGGAATCGTCATACCTAACGGTAGAATTCTTTCGGAAACTCCCCCAGGAAGTTGACAAGGGAGGAAACCAAGCTGCTGCCTCTTCTGGAGACCGATATTCGGAGGAGCACTTCCGCAGGATAGGGTCAAATGTTTCCTCCTATATCGGGATGGTCTCCAAGACACTGAGGAATACCATTCCAAAGTCTGTCGTTCACTGTCAAGTTAGAGAGGCTAAGCGGTCTTTACTAGACCATTTTTACGCACAACTTGGGAGGAAAGAGGTATCCAACAATTGGTTCTTTACCGTTCTCTTGCGCCTTGAATGAGACAGTTCTGAGAAAATAAATGGCTTGTGTAATTTGATTGGTTCTAATTGTTTCTTATCTGGGGTAACGCAACTTGTTGAATTGGTTATTGTTGTTTCTTTTCTAGGATAAGCAACTAGCTCAACTGTTGGATGAAGATCCTGTGTCGATGGAAAAGAGGCTGCAATATGCAAAGAGGCTTGAGCTTTACAGGTCTGCCAGGGATGAGATTGACTCGGTATCATGGTCAAGATAAGAAGCATTGTGAATGAAGTTCATAAAAAAACTTTCTATGTTAATAGCTGTGACTGTTGCTTAGGGTTAGGGATATGGTATTTTTCAACAGGTTTTTTTTTTTTTTTTGGCTTTTAATTATTTATATGGCATTGGTGAGTTAGGTTTTTTTCTTTTATGCAGTTTTCATGCTTGTGTGTATATGTTTTGAATCTACAAATTGTACTTTGTATTGTCTTCAAGTTCTTTCAGCAGTCACCTTTTACTTTCGGTTTATTGGAGACCTTGCTGAATTGAACCCAAGAGAACAGGCATGATAGAAAATTAGTGACCAGATCAGATCTGAGAGGAGAAAAAATTAATGGTATCTTAAAAAAGAAAAGTGAAATACGTTTTTTTTTTTTTTTTTTTTCAGTCTTTACAGTTTGCAGTTTACAAACTTCGTCCTTATGGTCTCCAACATGCTAGAGCCGTTTTCAGTCTTTAACTTCACCGTTCATTCAAAAGTTTCCCACCCTTACAAGGATAGTACAAAATTATGAAGCACATTATTATTTTGCTAAATACTCATATGTAGCTATTCCAGCCACTACAAACTGAAGGAGAATTATAGATATCTCTAGTGAGATAGCAACAAGGTGAGGACCATAAGATTCCTCAAAGAATTATTTAAACTAAAATTTCCCACAGATTTCCATAATCTTTTTTCACCCCAATAAATGGTGTTTTAAGGTTCATTTAAGGCCTTACCCTCCTTCCTATCAAGCTCTTCTAGTGCCTCCCACAATTTTGGGTCAGCATAATCTTTTATAAGAAACGTGGGCTTTGCTTCCATCAGCAAATGTTCTGGATTTCTGGTCGTTAAACCGACAACCGGCATCCCGGCTGCGACTCCAGCTTTTATCCCGGAGACAGAATCCTAGCGAAGCAGGAAAAGATTGAATATCATGAGAAGTTCTGCATAAACTTGAGTCACTGAAAAAACTTGTCAACTGAGGAGGGCTGACCTCAAATATAAAAGTGTGATCCTTAGATGCCTTGAGGATATCTAGAGCCTTCAAGTAGGGGTCTGGGTGTGGCTTGGCATGATCACATTCGCTACCGATAATTACAGCATCAAAAAAATCAGAGAGCCCAAGAAGCGAGATCATGAGTTCAGCATTTGGCCTTGGGGCATTTGTAACGGCAGCACGCTTCAGCCCACGATCTTCGATCCGTTTCTTCAGCTTATACAGCCCATCTATAGGCTTTATTTGTTCTGCAGCCAGTCTGTTGTTTCCATGAAAGAAAACTATTCAGCAAGGAATTTAAAAGAACTTGCAACCAAGAAGAAAAGGCGCAGAATTTACCGACGAAACATGGCTTCCTTGTCATCGATGAACTTTAAACCACGTTCGTAATCATCAGGGAAGAGACTCATGGCAGCATCATCGCTATGTTTGCCAGCAATATACTTGATGAAGAAGTCTTCATCAATGGGAACTCCTCCATTGTAACCTATCTGTTAATTATACCAGATTTCTGTTAATAAATAAATTGATGTTTCACAACATTCGAAATCAACAATATACTATCAGCTTCTAATGAAAGGCCTATGCCCTTGTTTCAAATAATTTAAGGCGGATTTCATCATTGCTCACAGATTCAAGTCCATGGACAAAATATAGATCTCATGTTACATAACAAAATTGCATCATAGAACAAAACCGGTTTGAACAAAAAAATTGGTTAAAAATCTATAGCATGTAAGGGCTTTACATTGTAGCACGTGAGACTTTTCACATTTATTGGATGGTTTGAACCGATTTGCCAAACGAGAGGAATAGGTAACGGATAGAAATGTACTTGATCACAGCAGAAAGTCATAAGCCAGAAGAAGATAAAGTGTTATCGGGTTTAAGCAAATACTTTTTACCTCTTGAAGCATTTCGCGGAAAGCATAGTAGTGAAGTGGATCCGAATCGCATAGAGTTCCATCAACGTCAAATAGTACTGCTTCCAGTGGAGCTAGTCTAGAGAGTGAACTCTTGCTATTTCATCAGGGAAAACAAAAAAAGCAATCAGACAGAAAAATTTTAATGGAGTTGGCCAATCTCAAAGCCAAAAGTTTTTTTTTTTTTTTTTTTTTTTTTTTTTTTTTTTTTTTTTTTTATTGGGAGACAATATGTGTTCATAAACTATTCTTAAACACACAAACACGTGTTTATGAAGAAATGATGAGAATTTGTTTTTTGTCCTGAAGAAGACAAGAGACTAGTCTGCTCCTAAAAATCAACTTCCTCTCTTGTGTTTGTTTTGTTTTGTATCCTGTCTTGTTTTGATTCTTTTGCCAAACTACAACATTTACTGCACAACTGAGAGAATTACCAATTTCTACTATGTTACATGATTCAGACGAAATAGTATGAGGTTTTAATCAAAAATGAAAAACAAAGACCCACTTTATAATATAAATATATATATATATATATATATATATATATATCTGATGAAAACTAGCAAATTGCGTATTAAAATGAAAACTAGCAAATTACAAAATGGGAGCAAATTGCGTATATATATCTGATGAAAACTATACCAAACATAGCTTCTTCATAAGAATCAGAACATTGCTCCCATTTTAATACGCAATTTTCTAGAGCTTACAAAAAGAATTTTCTGTGTTATGCGACTCTCTTTGCACTTTACATGTGAATAAACAAATGACATACTATATAATATATATCTAAATATTGTATTGAATCAGCGTAATTTAAACAAAAGATTGAATCAGGAAGGATGTTTCCCCTATGAACACAAAACAGAACCTCAAAGTTCAAACTTTTCTCAACAAAAAGAGAAAAAAGAAAAAAAAAATCAAATCAGAGATATAATTAAAATTAAAAACACTGGGAATTTCAATTATCAGTATCGGCGATAACATGCAGACGACGAAACGTAAATAATTGCGAAATATTCGCATGAAGATGACAATTACGAAAGATTCCATTCGACGGTGACGATGATTAAGTTCGAAACTGCATTGCAAAAAAAAAAAAAAAAAATCTTTCCTGTTTTATTTTTTATAATTTAATTTAAAGTAGATAATTGTGAAATAAGAATAACCCTCTCGCAAAAAAAAGAAGTCATGAAAAAAAAGGCAGAAAAGAAAGAGCAGATTACCTGTCCACGAAGTTTTCGCAACATGAAGCTGTCATTGTAGACATGGGTAATGGCGAAAACTACAAAAGGATTTTTCTTTTCTTTTTTTTTTTTTTTTCCTGAGGATATTTGGGTTTCTGAGAAATGGTAAATTAGAGGAGAGTCAGAGACAGTGGCAGGTTGCGGAAATATGAAGAGCAAGACCAGAAACGAATCTACCTGGAAGGAACCACTAACGAAAGCACTAGACGCCTGGTCAAATCCTTTTCTGACCATCTTTTCTTTTTTCACGTGTCTTTTTCTCTTTTTCTCTATTTTTTTATTCATTATTAGTATTTTTTTGCCTTGTCTTTACCTAAAAAAAAAACAATTTTTTATAGTAAAGAAATACAATTTTATTCTACAAGCATAACTGTTTTAACTGTTGGATTAATTTTTTAACTGTTTAATCTGTGACTAAAAGTAGTTTTATATCAAGTGTTGTAAATTCTTAACGTAGACGGTAGTAAATTAAATAATTAAAATCTTATAGGATGTTTGACATGGTAGTTAGAATAATTGATTAGAATTGTTTTTACTGTAGCATATGAGAGCTTTACACTATGATAATTTTTTTTATTTTTACTATAATATTAAGAGCTTTACACAGTTTATAATCAAGATTGTGGTATGAAGTAACCTTGCCAAATAGCCTTTTAATTCGATAGCTAAATCCTCACATTCATTGGTTAAGCAAAATTGCTTTCAAAGTTTTTGCTTCAAGGAAAGTTGTTATACCGGGCGCATAAAGGATCTGCAATAATGCTCATCGAAATCACGAGGGAAAAAAAAAAGTTCGTGTAAATTATCAATATCATGTTTGACAAACGACTTCTAGTCAATTAATTAATCAATAATAGCATTAAGTCTCATGTATTATTGTAAAATAAAAAGCTATTATAATATAAAGTTCTTATATGCTATAGTTTTTGAATCAATTTTTCAATTCAAATCGATTTGCCAAACATATTGAAAATTTCTTTAAAGCTTTTGCTTAAAGGATAATTTGTGGCGTTAGTCTCTAAACTCTAAAAATAATATTCATTTAGTCCTCAAACTTTTAATTTTGATAAATTAATCTCTGAATTTTAGTTTTTTTTTTTTATAGTTTTGGGTCCTAACTATAAGATTAACAAATGATTGCTGAAATTTAACATAGAAAACCAGATTCTTATAACACAGTTGAAAAGTTCATATAATTAGCATAATAAGTGTAAAATGGTACAATGTTTAATAGATTGTAGTATTTATGAAGGGAATATTTTGCATATAAGGTAATTATTTTTTATAAAATGTCAAGTTAATATGTGATGGGTTGTGATTATCTTAATTATAAAAATTGATCGCCTTATTCTCAGTGAGAAAAATGGTAAAAAAACAAAAATTTAAAGACTAATTTGTAAAAGCAATATTTTTAAGGGACTAAACTTTCATTATGCTCAGAGTTCAAGGACTAAAAATGTTGATAATCATATTCTAGATAATTATGTTGTATGTATGTATGTATGTATGTACATAGGGTAGTTTTGTAATTCTACATGTTAAAATAGATGAACTCTCTATTCGCATAGATGTTAACAAATATATATATGTGTATATGTATATATATAGTGAATATAAGTTGATATCCAACCCGCAATCTCTCCAAAGGCTCCCCTACCCAAATTCCCTAGGCTGGTCAATACAACACGACATGAGACATTGCAATGCACTTTATACAAGCAACCAAATTCAAGAAAAGAAGGCATGAATAAAAGAGATTATTCACGTGGTGTTTTTTCTTTTTGAGAAATTTATAACAAAGCACTTTAGTATTAAAGAAATGCTCTTTTATCAATTTTACTATTTTTTTAAGAAAATCATTGTGGTGTAGAAGTTTACATTTACTCAGTGTTTTTATCATTCAATTGATTGGTAAACATTTGTTTTTTAAATGGTATATTAACTAAAGTTAATTAGGCCTATTAATTTTAAATACTCTTTTAAGATGGCCTAGACCCTTCATTCTCCTTTTTTAAAAACCTTTAAAAAAATCTAACCGGATCGGACCGATGCTATTTTGGGTAAAGTTTTAAAACAAGCATATGAAAGGTAAAGTTTTAAAATAAACAGGAACACATCTAAAAGAGTTATTTTGGCAAGGCAAAATGACAAAACAATGAAGAAGTAAATGGAAAAAAATCCTGCCTCAACCAAAAAAATTTATAAATGTACAAAATGTAGATAAAGTAGAACAGAGAAGTATTCCGTCGGTGCATTTCAAAACTCAACAAATGACATTATAAAAAAAATGTTCTATTTCAAAATAAAATGAATGAAATTTCTATGTGTATATATATATGCGCGTGTGTGTGTAAAAGGCAAGAAGGAAAAACTTCCAAATAAATGAAAAGATAAAAAAGAAAAAAAGGTGAAAGTGAAAGAAAACGTCAAAAGGGGAGGAGATGTACAAAATAGTCCCACTCTGCTGAGGCAAAATGTTATAAAGAAAACATTTATAAGAAGGAAAACGATGTTTGAAGATGATACATTTTGGAAAAAAAAATATTTTATTAGGGTAAGTAAGATAACAAAAGTAGTTATAAAGATAATGTTGAATAAAATACTTAAGCCATTATATATTTAAAAATAGTATCTTATATTAGGGATAAATTAAAATAATAAAATATTTGGATGTTATATTTCACAACAAAGAAATAAGATTGTAAAAAAACAAAAGGAGGAAAAAAAAACCAACAAATATAGAATTAAGGAGAAAAAAGAAGAAGCAAAAGAAACAAAAATAAAATGATTACCAAAAAAAAAAAAGAATAAAGAGAAAGAGGAGAGGGGAGGGGACATTAAAAAAAGGTGAACAGAACCATACAGACGAAACATATGAAACAAAAATGAAAACGCTAGACTTTTTATATATAGTTAAATGATATATACTTTTTCTTTTATATATGTGTGTATATGTGTATATATTTTATGAAATTTGAAAAACAAAATTATTATGAATACTTCTGAATTAAAATTTTGTAAATTTTATAACACTAAAATTATTGTTGTGTCTTAGTTTTAAATATTATATTTAGTTTCATCCATAAAACTATTATTTTATTTTGTGTTTTTTTTTTTTAATTTTAGTTACTAGTATCGAAATTACTTTTTCAAGACATCAACCATTAGTTTCTTTCTTCTTCTTCTTCTTCTTTTTTTTTTTCTTTTATAGATAAGTTCTAAACCTGATCACAAACTTTCTCAAACACACCCCAACAATTGAGCTAATGTCAAGTGGCGATGTCAACTATTGGTTAACCTCAGTTCCACTTCCACTACATTATACACATGTAACTATTCTCAAAGGACATCTCTGTCTATATTCTCACAAAAAACGAATCTAATGATTTTTTTTTTAAAATGTCATGTCACTTTGTGAAAATCTAGCTAAACTTATCAACTGATCAATGTAGCACCGTTTGCCTAGGAATTCATAGTGGAGGGCCCCCATATAGCAACATGTTATATGAGATCTAAGTGTTCTCGGAATAGTTCAAATCATTTTTAGTTTCAAACATTATAGTATAAAGAGATTTACACTAAAATTATGGAGAGATTTATAGTATAGATGATTCGAAATGATACATCAAACATCAAATACAATGCGGTCCTAATCTAATTATTTCCATCTTCTAACCAATAAAATTAGTAGCAGGCAAGGGCATGGACTGGGAGGGTCCCCACAAACTCCTAATGGTTTCCATGTCATGGCTGATGTGGCTCAATAAATTGATTTTTTATTAGTTATTTCCTTTCCTAGCTTTCTGTCGACTTCCGTCACCTCAAGCCTGAAAATGTAACTTGAATTCTAAAGAACAGGTATTTTATTGTTATGGGAGAAGAAGTCAATTAGAATCAGAAGGTATGTTTAAAATACAAGTTTATAGCACAAAACAAAATTAAATTATACATGCTTTGCCTTTTTTTTTTATTATTCTTTGATTCAATTTCTCCACTTTATTCAACTGGCCTTATTTATGTGATATTATGCTTTTAATCCAAAATTTAATGAGATTTTGTGTCAGTATAAAAAAACTCAAATTGGTTTTGACATGATTTTGACAAAATTTATTAACTTTTGAAAACATACATATTACCAATAATGATATGGATACTATATCGTAAAAAGATCTCAAAAACTACCACAGGACTTTATTTTATTTTATTTTATTTTATTTTTGTTCCTCTCACTAAAATTCTTGCGCATCTTTTGTACTTTGAGCTGCATCTTGTTCAAAGAAATCTACAAACGGTTCATGCATGGGGTGCTTCATTTGTAGTTTTTTCCACACGCAAAAAAGAGGATCACAGCCCATGTGTTGATATAAGCAGTGGGAAATTCAGCAGATTGCCAAACATATAAGATTTTCTCAGTGCATAAGCGCCTAAATTTTTCTAAATATTCCAAATCAATCAATTCAATTTCTCTGAGTTTTGAATATTCCATATGCCTCTCTCTCCTCCCCTCTTTCTTTATTGTTAGGCAAGACAGTAACACTTATAAAAACAACACAGATTTTGGAACAGAAACGTCTTCCAATCTTATACTTAGCTTCCCTTTGTAACTGACTAAGTTTCAAAACTGTAGCATGTGAGAGTTTTATATTATAGTAATTTTTTGCCTTATACTGAGAACCTTACACTGTTTATAGTTGTAACTAATAGGTTGAAACTGAAGTTATAAACATCCCTTTAAGCTTATCCAATTCCACAATGTAATATTGACAAGAGCAAAGATGACAACTGCTAATGTTGTTGTACAATCACTACAGCGAAATGTTGACAAATAGGTCTTTCTTGTCCCTGCAGAGAATATTAAAGAATTTTAATTTGAAACGAAACTTGGTCAGCTACAAAGTTCACACCATAGTATATTTGAATAATGACGTTATTTTTTAACTAAAGTTCACAAAATAGATTATCCATAAATAATTTGTCCTTGAAGACCCTGTCGAAGAGAACGAGCAATGTTACCATCCCAGTAAATGACCGGTTCTTTATGCTAATTAAATGATAATTAATTAAATAAGGGAAGCAATGACACAGTTATACTTTGAAAGGTCAGAAAAGAGGCTTTTCAACAATATTCCAAAACAAGCAAGTCTGTGAAATTAGCCTATTATTGACATTCTTAACAGAATTCCATTCTCATTCTAAATGAATGTGTTCATAAAGTCAAAGTTGGTAAAGTTAATCACCACGGTGAAATTTGGCTCTTTGGTTCCCTATAAATTGCAATATTCCTTTAGCTTCATGCATATCAAACCTTCCCTTCAGATAATTTTGTCCTTGCCCTTTGCTGCATTTCTTGTATTACAATGGCGCCTAAGTCTCTTTGTTCTCTCTCATTCCTTTTAGCAATTCTGCTTCTAATTCAATCTCATGTCAAAGCATCAGCATGTAGTGACTGTTTCATTCAATCTCGAGCAGCTTACTATCCGAATTCTGATGAGCAAGGAACAGATCGTAAGAGAATTCAATTTAAAAAAAAGAAAAAGAGAGCATGTTTTGATTTTTCCCGTAGCACTAAACATGCATGTTAATCTTATGTTTTCATGAACTTCAGAAGGTAGCTGCGGGTATGGCACGTTTGGAGCAACAATCAACGGTGGACATGTCTCGGCAGCGTCTGAACTTTATCGCGATGGCGTTGGCTGCGGTGCTTGCTACCAGGCGAGTTTCAACTAGAATATCAAAATATTTCAGCTCTAACATCATCTACAATGCAATTGTTGTTTATGATTTATTTGGCGTAATATAAAGAATTTAAGAACAACATTCTTGTAAAACAAAAATTTTTGGTTTTGAAAATATAAAAAATGATTATGTTATAATTATTAAGTGAAAAAGTCAATACATCGACCAATTAGTAATAAATGCCAAATTTAACATTGCATTATAATTCAGAACAAAGATATATGCACTGATAACTCAGGGAAATATGCATGTTCTTGGCCTTGCACTGTTCATTTTAAGTCAGGAAATATATAAATTTGTACTTGGATTAATAATATTCTTTCTTCTTTTTTTTTTTAATCTTGTTTCACTAGGTGAGGTGCACCAACAGTGCCTACTGCTCGGACAAAGGAGTAACTATAGTTATAACTGACCATGGCGCGAGTGATCGGACTGACTTTATCCTGAGCAGACGAGCCTTCGGCCGGATGGCTCAAACCACCGATGCAGCAGCCTCTTTGTTCTCCCTTGGTGTGGTTGATATTGAATACAAACGGTAATTCAGTGTCTCTTTTCTTTTTAATTCCCTCAAATTAAACTCTTGAACTACTCCTTTACATGGACTCTCCCTGTATATGGATGATTTTCTTGAGCTACAAGTAACAAGATAAATATACTATCCTTTTGATCTCTTCTTTTTAAATATACATGAACCATATAACTCATGAATTTCTGTTTCTTGATCCTTTGTCTGTCTACAAATTGCAGTGTTTCGTGCAGCTACCCGAGCAAAAACATTACAATCAAAATAGATGAGAACAGCAACTTCCCTCATTATTTGGCTTTTGTCATATGGTATCAACAGGGGAAGAGAGATATCACTGCTGTCCAGCTTTGTGAGGTACTATTAATACATGTACTTGCTTGATAATTTTAATTACTTGAGCTTTAATCAGGTTAATCAGATGCTAAAAATAAATACAAAAAGGAACCAAACATTTAAAAAAGATTTCTTTTGGTATGGTATTCATATCCTTTTTATTTAGTAATGTCAGTTTTGCAAAATTTTTCATAGGTCCCCTTCAAGAATTTTGAAAGTATTGCCTATTTTAGTTTACCAGTCATCCATTGAGAATATTTTCCAGTTACGTACTTGTCCTGTACTTGACATCCGCCTATACCAAATTTGGTAACATTAATATGATAGGGTACCGCCCTATTGTAGTACATATCTCGTGACATTAGACTTGGTCAAAATTACATCAAAACGAAATAATACGCAAAACTGAGAGAATCAGATACAGATCTAATGGTTTAAAAGAAATTATAAGTATTTTTTCATAACGCATCTCACGTTATATGTGATCGCCGTTAATGTTTATTTGCAGGCGCAGAATTTTGGGTGCAAGCTGTTGGATAGGAGCTATGGAGCGGTATGGACAACGAGCTCACCCCCAAGTGGACCTTTGCAAGTAAGGATGCTTTTCAGTGATGATGATGGAGATGAGTCCTGGGTTGTTCCTGTTAATAACATACCACAAGACTGGAAAGCTGGAAAAACCTATGACACTGGAGTTCAAGTGGACTCGTAAACATCTGCAACATGCATGCTTTATTATGCCTTTATTATAACCACACCATAAGTCCCTGCTTTGTCTTCATACTAATTGGGTCCACTTCTGCTTATTTTTTTAAAAAGTTCAAAACTACTGTTTAAACTATATAATTTGAAACTTACAATCCAAACTATAAAATTTTAAACTATACCATTTCGAACCCTAATTGCGAATGTCATGCTACTGGACCCTAATTGCAAATGTTATGCAACAGGATAAACAGTGTATATGTATTCAACTCACTACGAAAGAAGAATTATCTCAATTTTTCATCCTGCGCCTACAAGGAAAAAAAGGTCTCGAGCAAAAGTACTAAAAAAAAAGTCTACCTGGTACTTTTACCCTGTATTTGGTATGAATAAAAAGTGTATTACAAAAAATAATATGATAGAAACAAAGAACACAAACACATAGAGATTTACGTGAAAATCTAAGACGGGAAAAATGTAACACCCAAGATTTCTAATGCATTAAAAATGCATTAAGTTAAGGATTATATTAAGATAAAAAATACAATTTTAAAAAAATACTGTATAATAATACAAGAAATTATACGGTATTAAAATAATACAATGTAAGGAAGTACACTGATAAAGTTATGCAGCATGAAAATTACACTGCAAGAGTAAAACAATATAAGAAGTAGACTGTTTAAGGTCATGCAGTACAGAATTAGATTGTGTAGACCACATATTTCTTTTATAAAAATGCAAAAAGAAAAGAAAAGAAAAAAAAAAGGGCAAAATCTCACAAAAATCGGTTCTTTCTCTCTCTAGTTTTCTTTCTCTCTCCCCAAATCTCGGTCAAGATTCTGGCATTCGTTTTTGACACCTCCTGCACCAATGGAAAGCTCTCGACGAGCTGAGTCTAACGAGATGCCGTGCCGCCCAAAAAGCTGCCGGAGGAAGCCGCATGCGCCGCCCAAAGTGGCAGAGAATGCCAAACTTTTCAGCGAGATATCTTTGTCGTCCGACGTCCGATCGACGTGATTCTTGTTCCTACACGACCACCGTGATGAGAGGAACAAAACCCACCCTTGGTGGCAGCTCAACAACAGCCAGATTGCTCCACCCGTCTAACGCCACCGTGCGGCGCCACACCACGGTGGAACTCCGCCTTACCGGAGGAGGTGGCTGACACCGCCCCTCCCAATGGACTCAGAGGGCCAAGGCGAGCTAGAAGCCCCACCCAATTGCACCTTAGCACCACCACCTGTTGAAGCTCAACGCTGTTGTCGCTAACCCGTCGTGGGGACTTCGAATTTGACATTCCAAGCAACGTTGACCCAAATTGATTGGGAGGAAATATTCAAAGGAGGATGGGGAAGCTTTCCCCCACCTCCATTGCAACAACCCGTCGACGATCGACGGAGTTCAAGGCCCACCGCCGTCAACCGCCGTGGGAGCCTCCGTCCTTGCCCTTCCCAACCACGTTGCTTCAAATTGGATGAGGGAAATGCTCATAGGAGGATGAGTAGCAAAAGCCCTCAGCCAATTTCGGCTTTCCATCGTCGAAAAGCCATGATCGGAGTCTCCATTTTTGCCATCAATGTCGAGCTCCGACCTGTTATGTTAGAGGCAGGATTAGGCAAAATTGACACCGTTATTGGACTCAGAAGGGTTGAATTAGTAGGGGTAGGCCTGAGCCCAGCCACCAACGGAGCCCAATTGACGTCAGTCAACGTCGGTCAAAGTCCATCAATGGTCGGTCAACTTTGGTCAACGGTCAATTTGGATTTTTGTGATCCGGACATCCGATCGAAGATCCGAGACCACCTCCCGACTCGTTTCGATGCTCTGAACATGATGGTGACCTCCGTTCAAGCTAATTCCACTCCGGTAAAAATCGTTTGGTATCGATTGCATGTGGATGGAGATTATTCAAACAGTAGTAACGGAGTCCAGAATGACAGTTCTAGTAATGTATGATCTCCAGGAAGCATTCCTAGCCATTCATGGTCACTCGGGAGCATTGCAGAGGATGCTTTGCATACTGTAGATACAGCGAGGTACAACTAGGACCTGCTTAGTTTGGAGTCCAAGTAGGAATCTCGCCTACAGTATGAACCATTTTAAAATAAATTATTTTAGATGTTTTCATAAAAATTTACGAAAATTCATGATCAGTGATTGTTACACTGTTTTATGTGAGAATTGGTTTTATAAGGTTACGAGGGTGACGAAAAAAAAACCGTTAAGGGTAAATCGTCATTATCAAGGAAACGACTAGAACGGAGTTGAACATTCCGATTTAGCATAACGTTATTAGACGAAAAATGTTCCTAATACGTTAAGTAATGAAATCATCAGTAAGACGGAAGATTTAATAAGGGATGTTTAAGTAAACGAAAGGTAAACCGATGGGTTACGAGGTTAAAAGGAAAAGTAACCCCAGTGGGTTACAAAGCTAAGTGAAGGAAAGGTAAACCCATGGTTTATAAGGTTAAGTAAAGACAACGGTAACTGAAAATATACTAGTCAAGTTAAAAGGAAAGAATGGTTAATGTTTACATTTTATTATCAATCGATTGGATTGATAATAAAGAAAGTTAACTAATAAATCAGTTGTCGTTTGATCAGGACACAGAGGCCGACTAATGAAAGGAAAGGAACGGAATAGAGAATGCTAGAGCATAGTTTGGGTAAGTTCAAATCTTACCTACAGCATGAAGTAAATGATTTTTAATTGCTTATTTATATAATTTGCAAATGAGTTTGCAATTATTAGCTTTTATTATGCAAAAAGTTTTAAAGTTCAAGAACAAGATTTGCAATGAATTTGTAATTGTTATGTTTAAAGTCCTATTTGCATATTGATATGCATAACGTTTTTTTTTTTTTAAAGTTCAAGTTATGATTTTCAAAGTATTTAAAGTATGTTTGCATTATGACAATGCATAATGTTATATAGTTTAAGTTATAAGTTTCATGATGCATTTGTTATGCAATAAGTTGCATTTGTTGTGCAATAAGTTTTAGAATAAAAGTTAAGATTTGCAAAATGTGATTGAGTTATATGATGCGTTGTGATACAATAAGTTGCATTTATCATGCAATAAATTTCAGAGTATAAATTATGATTAGCCAAATGTATTTGCATTTTATGTTGCATTTGTTATGCAATAGGTTTTATAGTACAAGCTATGAATTGCAAGTGTGCTTGCATATGATGTGATTGCATTTGAAATGCTCTCTAAAGTTAATAAGAAGGTAACGTAACAATAAAAAAAAAGTGTCGTACCAGCCTTTTTGTTATGAGATACTGAAAGTAAAATTAAAGTTTGACCTCCTAGATGTGAGATACAAGACCTCAATGTTTGATGGTCTTAAGTCTTCCACAAGGGAAGCATCATGTTTATGATCTCATGATTAATGAGTTGGTACAAACACTAAAGTAAAGTAAGGAAAATGAAGGAAAGATAAGGAATAAGGGGAAAAGTTAAAGTAAGATAAGAAAAGTTAACGAACGAAGATAGAAAGTTAAAATAAGAAAAGAACGTTTATCAGACACTTATAAATGAAAGTTCCTAATTTGGCATAAATAGAATCATGCATTCTGATTTTGCCTGAATTCCTTTTTATGAAATATTTATATGTTATGTTATGAAAGACATTTTAAGAAATGTTTTACGTTAAATGTTTATAAAAAACATTTTCATGTTTTCAAGAAGAGATTTATAAATGACGTTTTACAAATTAAAACCTTTATGCAAAACGTTTCAGAAATGTTTTATGAAAAAAATGTTTTCAGAAATGTTTTTGGAAAACATTTTTGAAAAATGTTTCAAAAGAAAGGTTTTTATGAGAAAAGTTTTAAAGCATGATTAAATGATTTGTGAGTTTATGTTTGAACTTACTGAGCGAAAGCTCGTTCAAAGTTTCTTCATGCTGCAGGTAATTTATTGGTGACCAGTAGGACCCGTTAGAAGAGCTGGGTGCTGCAGAGGACAGATGCGAAGATTTGGGTATTGATTCCATCACTGTTTGCTTCCGCTACACAAAGAATAGGTTTTTCACTATTTAATATAGTGTTTTCAAAATTTTAAAAAAATCAGAGTTTGAAGAAATGTTTTCAAAATTTTAAGATACAATTCACGAACTATTTAATATAATTATAAAGTTAAGTTTTAAGTTATGCTTTAGTAAATGTTTCTTATTAAGTTTTAAAAAACGATTTGAAATGATTTTAAGTGCAAGTGTTGAGCGAGGTCTCAACTTGAAATGCGACAGAAGTCGCATTAGTTTTAAAGAATGTTTAAAAAAAATTATTTCAGTATTTTTCTTACTAAGTAAGATTACTATTTATGAAACGATGTTTAAGAAAGTAAATTGATTGCCCGAAAAGGCAGGTCGTCACAAAAAAACCACGAGCAGAGGAGAGAAAAAAATCACTAAACTCGAAAAGATTACAAGATGGAGGCGATTTGGAAGACTAACACAATAATAATAAAACCTAACGTAATACATCAGTCCCATAGGATTTTGTTTATGCCTATATATATATATATAAACAAAATCCTATGGGCCTAAAACATAAACTAAACAGCCCAAAACACAAAGGTCCATCCTTTCGGCCCGATTTCTCTGCTAACACTACAGATCTCATGAAAAATTTTACATTTATTTTTTCACCATAATTGTCGCACCGTGAGCTTGTTGGATCGGGCTAAACTGAATTCGAGTCACCATACTCTAACAAAGTGAAAGGAAAGAAAATAGTAGACGGAATTGTAGGATGAAAATGGATAAATGAAGGTGTTTGATGGAAGGGAAGATTAGATGACAAGGAAAATATGATGGAAAATATAGAGAAATCTCATCAAATTATATTTTCATAAATAAACCAATTTATTAACATAGATATTCACCCATTCTAACACTCACTTTGAATTTCGGCATCCCTCCTTTGATATCTCCTTGTCATTATTTTGATATTTGGTATTCCATGGGTAACCTTTCAATTAACACTCTATGGTTATATTTTTTTCGCTTGTTTAGCGCTATGGTTTTAATCGGTATAATATATGATCTTTGACTTTTCGCCCTATACGAATTTTACTTATAAATATGGATGAATTGTACTTGTGCACCTTATCATTTGCATATTGCACTCATAAACTTTTAATTTTGACATTTACGACCTCTTTTTTTGGTGGACCTAAAATTTTACAATACTCCTTTCAAAAAAACAATTACAATACTTGGCAATGCAATCAATCAATAATGAATGTCAATTAACGGACAACCATTAAGGTCTAAAATGTCAAAATTAAAAAGAAAAATGGAGATCCAACTTACCAACCAATAAAAAGTTTAGGTTGCACGTGTAAAATCTTAGGCAATTATTTGTCCATCGATTGACTTCCGTCCGTAATTAGATCACTAATGCAGCAAATTTTAGAACTTAGAACCTTATTTGCCTAAATTCAAATAAATCCAAATTACCAAACACTAAAAGCTTATGGTGCACCCCTTAAAAAAAATTAAAAAAAAAATAAAAAAGAAGCTTATAGTGCACCAATACAATTAACTCTAACCGGTAAACATTGCCCCAATATATCGTATAAAAACAACAATGATATTAATATGAATGCTCTCTATTTTTCCGTGTCTCTTTCCAATTTAGCTATTTTGCATTTGTTTTGTGATTGAACAAATACAAATAAATAAAAATATTGTGATCATAGAGAGTAATAAAAAAACCAAGTCCAATAGTATATGATTTCCATCACATGGCCTTCAAACAGACTCCTCCTTGGAGATACTTACCAGCCAGAACAGAATCCCGTCGAGAGTAGTAGAGATGTCAAAACGAGTTAAGCCTAGTAAGTAGGCACGAGCACGGCACGTTAAAAAACAAGCACGGTACGGCACACTAGGATTATTAAATAGGCCTGGCCCATCCCATTTATTAAATGGGCTAGGCTTCGTGCAACTTTTGAATACGAAGCATGTTAAGAGCCCAGCATGGTGAGAGCTCGGTACAAGCATGTTAAGAGCACAATTAAGGTCCAATATAAGCACGATTAAAATATACAATCCAAAACTAATTTTACCAATATATTTTATATTTTTATAAATATTTTTTTATAAAGAAGTTCTAAATTTCTAATAGATTTGATTAAAAAATATATCAAATAGATTTTTTTTTGTTGGTAAATTATCAATAGATACTTATCCTCTTTGATTTATATGAAACACTAAACAATTAAAACCACACCATACAAGATTCTATAATGTCGTCCTCATAAAAAGATTTTTTAATCAATAAAGTAATTTCTTTTATTACGATTTAGTTTTTTCATTTTTTTTTTTTTGTAAATTTAACATTATGCAAAAGAAAAAACACATTAAGAGTTAAAAATATAACAAAAGCACAAACATCGACGAGCATGAACACGGCCCAAGCACTTTATGAGCATATCATGGGCTGGGCTTGACACCACAAAATTAACTTGACACCACAAAATTAACTGGATAAAGCCTAGCATGACACGATAAATAAATGGACAGACATGACAGAAGAGACGCGCTTAGGCCTAAGTTAAATAGGCTGGACTGGGCTGAGCCAACCCATTTGAGAGAATAATAAAAAACCAACTCAATTTTTGTTAGTTTTCATCTAACATGGCCTTCAAACAAACTCCCACATTGTGAAAGTAAAGCAGCCAAAACAAAAGCCCACTTTTGTGATAGCATCTTTACAATTCACAGAGAGAAACTTTGACAGCTTATTTCATGAGAAACAAAAACACAAAAACAGAAAAACAAAAAAAACAACCAACTCTTAGCGATCAATTTCCACTATCATAGATGAGTGACATGGAGGGAAGCTCAAAAAAAAAAAAAAACAAAACAAAACAAAAAACAAAACAAAAACAAAAAAAAACAACCAACTTTTAGTGATCAATTTCCACTAACATAGATGAGTGACATGGAGGGAAGCTCAGAAGGGCCTCACGGTTTAAAAAAAAAAGAAGAAGAAGAAGAAGAAATGATTCACAGTGAGAAACTTTGCTTGTTTAGGAAGGCCTCCACAAATTAAAGAGTAGAAGTAATTTGTATAGGATGGTGAGTTAATTCGAGTCACATATCAGAGACAGACCAGAGATACGCTTCCCTTTCTGTAGCTTGTTTCTCATTCATTCTTTTGAATAGTTCCTTTTCATACCCTACAAAACATAAGCAAAAGATATTAACAAATTTTGTTGGATATTCCCATTATAAGGACCAAAGATTTGGGTAAAAGCATTTGATTGTAGAATAATGGAATTGAACATACCATTACTACGATCAACGCCGTCCCAGTGTCTTCCTGGTTTTATACCATATCGATTAGGAGCGGCTTCCAACCCTCTTTTTAGCCAACTATGGTTCGGGATATCCTGAGGAATGATAAATCCAGATTCCTTCATCTTCTCGCTATCACCCAAGTCCGGAAGAACGGGTTCGGATTGCTTTCCCTGCAATATGTGAAAATGACCATAATCAGTTTACAAAATCCATGTATTCAACCACTAAAATGAGCTTTCAATCTTTAAAATAAAATAAAAAGAACAACCCACTAAATAAGCTAGTCACCTAAATTACCTTCACCAAATGTGCCATGGGATCACCCCATCTTACTCTCTCTTTCAGCATTTTGTCAAGTTCTGGATCATCTCTGCAGACAATATAGAATGTATGAGAAAGCTGCTACATCTAGAAAGCCAAAGCATAAGTACTTGGATGTAGGACTCACTTAGGGTCCGTTTCATAAATGGATTCAAATTAGCGATTTAATTTGAGTTGCGTAATTTGAATTTGGATTTGAATTATTATCCGAATTAATGTTTGGATGTACATTTAAGTTCTAATCTAAATATAAAATAAAATTGGAATTTATGCTTGAAGAGATAGTGAAAAAAGTTTTTAATTTATTAACAAATCTAATAAAATCTTAACGTCAATGATCCTGAAAAATATGCAACATAGATCTTAATTTATTCTTCTCTTCACTAGGAAGATAATGAAAAAAGAATCGTCTCAATCGAATATCAAATGAAGAAGTTATGATTT
This sequence comes from Artocarpus heterophyllus, assembly GCA_025403435.1. NCBI lineage: Eukaryota > Viridiplantae > Streptophyta > Magnoliopsida > Rosales > Moraceae > Artocarpus > Artocarpus heterophyllus. Next base: position 7,148,666 of record CM046344.1, read on the forward strand.
TTTTCCCCTCAAATATAGGAGAAAGATTTTTAGCTTTTACTGTAGCAAAAATATCTAAATATTAAGAGTTTGGGAGGGTTTAGAACTTTGAAAACTTGGATTCAAAAGACTCATTTGATTTGGATTTTGGAGGAAACAAACACGCATCCAAAAGATTCTAAAGATTTGAATCCAAAGAGTTCCATTAATACTCCAAACAAACGCCCCCTTAGCAAATCAGGGAATTTGTATCGATATTTAGTTGAAGCCTCTGATCCTATATGTTATGAAGTAATAAATAAGAATTGACGTTTTCCTTGCTTTGATTGGAAAGTTATAGCAAACTTGACCATGCAGCATCACAACAAAGAAACAAAATAACGACTATATATAATCGTATATATGCATAGAATCTACCTGCTACGTGCAAATGGTTTGTCCTTCTCAAGTTCTAATTCTTGCAGCCTAGCGTCAGCTTCCCGCTTCTGAGCCAAACCTTTACCCCATTCCAATTTAATCTCCTGATAAATGCAGTATAATAAACATCTAGGCTAATAAAAATCTTGAAGGGGTAATAACATTATTTCACAAAAGTAAAGCTTTAAATTATAGAAAACAAAAGGATAATTGGCACAACTTCAAACCAAGAAACAATTCCAATGACACAGCACTTCCATAATGTAGTCTACGTCAAATTAGTAGCTTGATAGGCCACTAGTTAAATTTGCATATACAAGGATGTAGAGGGCTATTGCTAGGGTGTAGCAGTTAGAATAGTTGGAGTTGTTAATACAAGTTGGGGTAAAGATTCTGTTCATAGGGAATTAGCGAGTGTTACTGATGAATGTTAATCATCCACTTTGGATGGCAAGAGATATAGTAGAAGAATTTTCGAGTTGTTAGGCAATTGCTGAGTGGAAAAGTCTTTGAGAAATCCAACTGGGGAGGTTTTAGAAGTTACTTGAATTACAGCTAGGGTTGTAATCATTTCAATCTCTTAGGGATTTCCCTGAAGAATTTCTAAATAAGATTCATCAGAAGTTATCTCAATTTGTTGAAGAATTGTTCTGAACTCGTCGTTGCTCAGTAAACCCAATGCCCTAGTCATGAAGCGCTTACAATGAAATAGGAAAGATGTCTGAGCAGTAACCTCATTCATGTTCCCAATGTAACATAAGACAGACATCCAAAAATTGCACTTGTATGTACAACAAAAGACGAAAAAATACAAGAAAACAAATGTTCACAAGATAGGTTTAGGCTAGCATGTAAAGGTAGCAAAGTAATAAGACTAGAAGAAGACAGATGGCATCACCATATTGACGAAAACAACAAAAACTACAATATGCAATAATAGGCTTTACGTTGTACCTTGGGTTTTTCTTCCACTTTTTGTCGTGATTTTAAGAATTCCTCCTTTGTTATTCGTTCCCCTGCAACATGAGCAAGTGAGATAAAGATAAAGCATACATGCACGAGCTAATCAAATAGAGAAGAAGAAAACTTTTCTGACCCTTTATCTTGTCACGATATACAGGTTCCGCACCACGCCCGCTTATAGAAGGGTCCATGTCTTGGAACCTATAGAAGTATACACATCACCGGGCAATAATAAACACTTCTTTGTCAAGAGTATCTGCATAATCATCCTATGAGCTAGGACTCACTTCCCATCTTGTGTTCTAGCCTTATTCAGGAAAAATAATTTGAAATTATTTAAAAAACTACTCATCATTTTAACATGCATGAAAGGGGAAAAAGTGAGAAGAATATGCGGAAAATACTTTATATTATTAACTAATAACACGTGGTAGTTCAAAACCAATAATCTTGATAAGAGATACAGTAACTTTCTAAGGAGAAAGAAGTAGATGAAAGCCCATAAAACAGGCAGCTAATTTACCTCATCAAATCCTGCTTCTTAGTTTTAGCAATCTCTTCCCTGATATCTCGACCGGAAATCAGACCCCTTTTTTGTTGTTCTTTTGTATCCGATACAGACACCTCCTTCCTATTTTTTCGTGGTGGAGAAAGATCTAAAACAAAGATACATGCCAAGTATAAGGTTTCGGTTAAATATCAAAATGCAATTATTGACATGAAAAACAAATAGTTTAAATCCCTTACCTTCATTTTTACTTTTGCTTCGGGGTGAAAGGTCCAAATCAGGCGAGACATGCAAGTTGGCTTGATGTGGAGAATCAAGATGACGCCGGTGAGGAGGAGAAATATCTTTGTGCGCCTGAGAAGGGTGGTCAGATTTCATATCAGATTCCGGTGACAGAGTATGGTGGCGCTTCCACCGTTGCCGGGGTGGTGACAAATCAACATCTTCCTTAACAGTTCTTCTATGATGTTCAGGTGAAGGTGTGTCGTTTTGAGCCCTTCCACGTCGAGGAGGTGACAAATCCAGATTTTCCTTGACAGGTTTTCTTTTAGGTGAAGGTGTGTCATTTCGGGCTCTGCCAGGCCGAGGAGGTGACAAATCCAAATTTTCCTTAATAGGTTTTCTATCGCATTCAGGTGAAGGAGTATCATTTTGAGCCCTTCCACGCTGAGGGGATGAGAAATCCATATCTTCCTTCCCAGGATTTTCTACCATGTTCAGATGAATGCATATCATTTTGTGCCCTTTGATGATGAGCTGAAGAAAAGTCCAAATTAAGTTCAGGGGACGGTGTGTGATGCCGCCTGCCCCTCTGCCGTGGTGGCGACAAATCGTTACCATCTCCACATTCTGAAGGCTTCAATCCAGGTTCTGGCGAAGGTGTGTCATTTCTAGCCGTCCTTTTACGAGGTGGAGATAAATCAGGGTTTGAATTATTTATATTCAAACGTTTAGGAGAGAGTGTGACCCAACCACTTCCATCCTCTGATATGGCATTTAAACCACGTTTGGCCCTTAGTTGCTCAAGCCTCCTCATTCTTTTAACCTCAATATCTTCATCAACTTGAGGCTTCTCTTCATCTACAAAGCATCAAAACGATTGAACTCAAGTCAACATTGCACAACATCCTGTAATTTCTACATTTAGAGAAAAAAAATCCCAATAAATCATTACCTACCAGCTGAATCACTGTCGTTTTCTTCTTCAACAACTACTGGTTTTTGCCAAACTGGATCTTCATCCACAACCAAAACACCAGTGGCATCTGGCTTAGCTTTCTGCCTCTTCTTTTTCTTCTTCTTTTTCTTTTCCTCATCATTATTGTTCTCATAGCGTTTCAAATATTCCTTTAGGGACTTCGATCCTAGGCTTGGAGCCGCCATTTTCACAGTAGCAATAAATATTCTGTCCCACAACCAAATATGCCACAAAATAAGTAACAAATAAATACAAACATACTTCCATATACATATTTCCCCAAATTCGAAACTAAGATTTTCAAACAAAATATTGAAGTAATTTCAATAGAACTTTCTCATCATTTTTTGTATAAAACTTCCCATTCAGTATGTTTAAACTAAAAAAGATAAACCTAGTTAAGCCCTGTGGTCAGATTTTTCTTCCCCAACCACTCAATTTAATTCACTGAGACAAATTCATTAGGGATTCAAAGCACACAATTTTTTGTTTTAAGCTAATTTAAGACTATGAGACGTACCAAGAAAACCCCATTTGAAGAGAGAAATGAAGGTCGCTCTAGGTCTGGCAAGCTACCAAAAGTATGAAAAGCCAAACAACAACAACATTAGTAATAAATTCATTCTAAAATAGTAAAAGTTCTCTTCCAAGTAAGGCACTAGAATAAAAGTAATAAAATAGCTCCCTAAAGACCAACATATAAGTTGAAAGGAAAATTCAAATTGGTCAACAAAAGGAAGTCCAATGATATCAATCATCAAGTATTTCTGTAATAAAATTTTTGCAGGCAAGAGGCCGGTATCTGTTTCAACGAAATTATATATAATGCATCGCTTGGAGAACAACCTGATATACTTCATTTCTGTCAAGAAAAAAAATCCACTGCAAAATAAATATGACAATTAAGCAGAAAAAACGCGTGCAGATTTTTAGAAGTTAAAACATCACAAACCACATATAATACCATTTCTAGCAAAAACAAAGACATAAAATTGCCAGTTCCAGCAAACATGAAGAAGGTCGAGAGAAAGGTTCCTCAAAAAGAAGGAACAATTAATAGTTCGCAACAATACATAGAATCATATAAAATGGCATAGAAAGCACAAAAATTAGAATGACTTTGGACCAATTATGAAATTACCATTAGCTAGCTAAACCATCTACAATGTGACATAACAAGAACCAAAGATTTCCCCTGCTTAATTGGACAAAGCTGCAATCCTTTAAGAAAGTTGTGCAGATATCCAAAAGAATCTATAACTTTTCAATTTTAAATTCCTTGTTCTAATGTTTTACTAATAGTAGTGAATAATAGCAATAGCAACATGTCATCAACTTCTGGTCTTACTTTTATCTCCCGAGAGAAACACATGAACTCTCTCTTTCAGCAGAATCCAACTACATCCAGGACCCTTTCTCACACCTTTTCGGCTCATTTCCTTCCTCAGCATTTCCTCTTCTAGATGCTGTTTGTTTGCTGCATAAATGTTACAGAGTACCACATGGGCAGGTGCGTCTAGAGATTCCAATTCAAGTAGTTGTTTTGCTGCATGACTAGCAACCTCAGTATTTGTCTCACCTAATCCACATATTCCAAGCAATGCCCCCCAAACAGCTGTGCCCAAGACAAACTCGTGCGCTTCCTTTGCTTTCCCAGCTCTCCCTAAAAGGTCGATCATGCAGATGTGATGTTCCAAACTTGGCTCAATTGCATAAACATGGCTCATGGCATTGAAAAACTCCCACCCTTTATGTACAAGTCCTGCATGGCTACATGCTGATAGAATGACCAAAAAGGTAACCGAGTTTGGAAGAGTCTTCGATTGCACCATAGCTCCAAAGGTCTCAAGAGTTTTGTTTACAAGCCCGTGATTTGAAAATCCCATGATCATGGAATTCCAAGAAACCACTTCCCAAAAAGCCATATTTGAGAATATGCTATAGTCAGCATTTATCTCCCCATTTAGCATACATGGAGATAAGTGAATTATCAAGAATCAAATCAAACATATATTGTGTTTTTATCGCCAGGCAATGAAACTGCCTTCCACCATCAAGATATGCCATTGCCCCATTGTTGGGGTACAATTTGGTTAGGCCCAAATTGTCTATAGGCCCAGACGGCCCATAGTGGTAAAACGGGTCGAATAGATCGAATTAAGTCAATCGACGTGAGAAGTGCGAATCGAATCTCAGTTTCATTCGATCGGCTCGAGCTTGCTTGTATCCATATTGCATCGATTGTTGAAGGTAAATCAAACTCCTCTCTAAGCGTCCGACCGGATCGATTGCCACGAGTGGACAGTTACAAGCACGAACTGGTGGTTACTTGCATGTCTGATCACGAACCGGAACATGGGGCAAGCACGATTCTTGCAGCATATTACAGGTCGCCACATGTCCCACTATTACGGTTACCCATAACGCATCACTCCACTCCGTCAGACAGTTGGAGGTGGCGGCTCATCCCTACTCTATATAAAGGGATATCTTCTTTATTGTGAGATATATAGAGAGAAGCCTACAGAAACGCTACAAAATTAAATTCTCATCTCTTTTTTATACTCTTTTGTAATTTGTACCCAGAAATCGTATTATAGTGAAGTACAGAGGACGTAGCTCTTTTAACAGAGTGAATCACTCTAAATTCCGTGCGTGGTATTTTTATTTTTACAGCATTATTTTATTCTGTCCATTGCAATTTGATCTTGCACGTTTACTTGAGCTAGTAGGTCCAGTTAACGGTGATTTGAGGGCCCAAGTTCCTTGAACAAAATTCAAACGATCCAAATTAACATTTTCATATTTGATTTACACCCATGGCTCCAAGAAGAACACAATATGTTGAACCTAATGGCAAAACACCTTGGGCCCTCATTTCCCAAAATATATCTGCCGCTTGTGTGAAAAGCTCATTGTGTACAAGGCCTGAAATCATCGTTGTCCATGCCACTGCATCTCTTTCTGGCAAGTTACAAAATAGACGATAAGCCTTGGACACTTCTCCGAAACTAAAAGAGCCCCCATTCATAAAAGTCCAAGGGACCTTTTCTCATATTGGTGCCTTGTCGAACAAACTATGAGCCCTTTCTAATTCTCCAATCTGAATATAACCATTTACCAAATGATTATAAGATTGAACATAAAAGCTCTTTGAATTCTTGGTAAAAATAAATTCCACAAAATTCATGTTACCAAATGAAGAATACATGTGAATAAGACTCTTACATAACCTGTCATCATAATCCTCCATGTCCCAGCCATTAATAATTAATTAAGCATGTAATTGCTTAACAAGAGAAGGCAAACCCACACCAGCACATGCATAAGCAAGCGATATAAAAGTCTCTACATTTGATTTTACGTCAATGCTTGCTTTCCATTCAAGAAAAAGCAATAGGGCTTCTTCATGGAAGCCATTCCAAGCAAACCCACCAATCATTGCCATCCAAGAGACAACATTTCTTTCAGCATTGTTTGAAACAAAGAATACCTTCATCCACATAGCCAGACCTACAATAACCAGATATCATGCTAGTCCAAGTAATGACATTCCTATCTTGCATCTCATCAAATAGAAGACTTACTTCTTCCATTCTACAGTTCTCAGTGTACCCTGCAATTATAGCATTCCAAGAAACTACATTTCGTGTTGGCATTTGGTCAAAAATTGTCCTTGCTCCCTCTAAATTCCCATTCTTAATCAACTTAGAAACCATCGAATTCCAAGAAACTACACTCCTTTCAGGCATTGCATTAAACAACCTTACAGCCTCCTCAATCCTCCCTACATCTGCCAGTCCACAAAATATCGACGTCCATGAAACAACATTCTTCTCCGGCATCTCCTCAAAGAATTGAAAGGCCTCGGATAACCTCCCAGACTGCACATAACCAGTTAACATGGCATTATCCATAACAATGTTTCTCTCGGGCACGATATCAAATAGCTTTCGAGCCTCATTGCCCCAAACAGATTTCAAGTACTTCGTTAGCAATGAAGTCCAATGAACGACGGGGGTGTGAGCGTCTCTGTCAGACAATTTCTCCAGCAACTTGCGTGTATCATGAAGTCTTTGTTGGGTAAGGCACTCAAGAAGCTGTGAATCCTGGAAAGTGAGCCTAGAGGGAATGTTCTCTAATATCTGCAGCCCGGGTTGCGTAGCAACTGACGTTGACGTCACGGCATTGAAGTTTGACTGTGGTTCGTGCGAAACTAAAAGAATAGATTCTGGGGAAAGAGACGTGCATGCGATGGATTAATCCTAAACTCGTAGCCGCCATTTTTCACTCAATAGCAACAAACTTTCTGTTCCACAATCAAATATATCACAGAATAACACGCAAAAACAAACATACATACAAAGAAAAATCATCCAAAATTATGCAACTAAGCATTTCAATATGAAATTTAAGAACAAAACACTCACGCAATTTCATTTGAGCTTTCTCATCTCTTATCCTATAAAAATTTCTAATTCAAAGTTTAAGCTAAAAAAATAATCTTAGCGAAACCCAATTCTAGGTTTTTTCTTCTCCAACCAATCATATTAATTCAACTTAATTCATCGGGAATTCAAAGCACAATCGGGAAAAAGGAAAAAAAAAATCTTATTCTAAATTCAACAAAGAACAATACAAAGTATAAACATTTAATCCATCTTGTTGTCAGAAAATAAGTCAAAATCACATTAGTTGACTGTACCGGAGACAAGGAGAGGCCGGAGAGGCTTGACGGTGGCGGACGACAGAGCTCCGGCGAGGCGAGTGAGGGCAAAAAACGGTGGTGTTTGGGAGTTTAGGGGCTTTGCTTAGGGTTGTGACAATGAAGGAGCTCAAGCTCTGAAATGGGATTGGAATGACGGTTCATGAATGCAACTCAAACGGCAGTCGTTTCAAATGAGCAACACAACGACAACACGACGACATAACACTTTGAAACCTAAACGACATAGTACTCATAAGCCTTTAAACGACATAACATTAGGAGATAATATAGCTTTGGGTGCCGTCAGGATTACTGCACTTCTGAAAAAAAAAAAAAAAGCACTACTTTTACTTTCAAGTAAAAAGTAGAAACATTAGTGGAATTTAAAAGGTGTAAGTTTTAACTTTTTCAAAATAACTTAAAAAATATATTAGTTTTTATGCGAAGTGTTTTTGAATATATTTATCAAATATTATAAGTAGGGGACGGCCTTTCTTCTCTTTTTTTTTCTTTATTTTTAGAGACTTTTAAGGAGCTAGAGGAACCCACATCAATGCTATATGTTTTAAAATTGTTAGATATGGTTAAAATTATTTTTTTAAAAATATCTCGTTTAAAAACTAGATACTTACATGAGTATTTTTTCAGTTCCTACTAAAATAAATTGTCTTCTTTCTTTGTTTTCTTTTAACTTTTTGTTTTGATAAATTTCACAAATTCTCACTTAACTTTTGCCAATAAAAGACCATGCACCTTTAATTTTTATTTTTATAATTTGTTCCTCTTCAACTTTAAATTTGTATTATATTTTTCTCATTTTGTTAATTTTCACGATAAAATTCCTTAAAAAAAGCAATTCTATATGGGATCATCACATGTTGAGCGTTGAGCATTTTTATTTTCTGAAATACAAATTTATCCTATTCTAAGATTTAATTCCCACATTTTAAAAAAAAAAAAAAACCTATGAGTTTACTAGAGTTAAAAAAACAGTATTACTTTTGAATAACCATAATTTTACTCAATGCAAATCCTCCTTGTCACCTTAAAACTTCTAAACTTAGCAAGATTCGCCCTTTTTTAGGATGCATTTAACAACTCCGTTCTAACTATATAGTTAAAATTTGTACAATGTTAAGCTTTATATGTTATAGCGTAAAACAAAAATAAGCTATAATGTAAAGCTCTGGCATGCCATAATCAATTTGTTGTAACTCTTAATTATAATTGCGTTGTCAAATGCACTCTTAACTAACCTAAACTACTATACTTTTTAGAACATTTATGCCTTTAAAATATTTTCAAAACAAATTATGCTTTAAAGTATTTTTAAAAAAATTTAGAAATAATAGTTCATCGTTAATTAATTAACACGGCAGTTAAAACTCATTATGCCTGTCCGAAAATAAAGATTTTTTTAAATCATTGATGTTTTATTTTAATATTATTATAGACATATAGAATATTTAGGAATCATCGTCTTAAAAAAAGGGTTTGAATCAATTTTAGTTAAAAATAGTATAATATGTAAGAATTTTACATTGCAATTTACTTTTTCTTATATAATAATATATGAAAGCTTTGTATTGAAACAACCAAAAGTTTTTATTTAAACCATACCAAGAGATGTTAAAAATAAAAATAAAAATAAAAACACAGGCACTAACGACAACATTTTTTCTTTTTTTTCCCGTACGACAAAATTTCAACAACTCCTATTTGAGAAGGACAGTATCATCTTTAAAACGACAAAATTCAGAAAGACAACAAATTTGAATCGACGATGACACAACCGGCTCTGATAAAAATGACAGCAACTCACGCAAAGATGGATTAGATCTTTAAAATGACCACGACAACGACAACGACACGAGGATTATAGACAAAAAAAGATCTCTTTCTTCCTCGAGAGAATAACAATTGCAGTAAACAAAATGAGTACTCCTTCTACGCTTGAAGAATAATTATAAAAAACAAAAAAAAAAACAAAAAACAAAAAAAAAAAAACAAAAACAAAAGTCAAACCTCCAAAACGAAGCCAAACCAAAACCGGCCAACGTAAAAACGGTTCTCCGGCCACCTTAGATTGTCACCAGAAACAATGGAGTTGTTGTACGATGACACGATATTAGAGGTTTATATGGTATTTGGTAACGTAGATTAAAATCAAAACTTTTGATTGTGATAATATAAAATTTTCATAAAAATATGTTATATATTATAAAGCTCTCGTATACTCCAAAAATTCCAAAAATAGGCTGTTAGTAACTGGCAATGCTTCCTGCTCCCTATCTTTAAAATACTATTAATTTTAACAGCTATTATTTGGGATAAAGGCTTGTAAAAGTCCATGTGTTTTGAGAAAGATCATACAGAAAATGTGGTAGAATATTGACGTATCTGCTTTCATACACTCAAGAGTATGTTGCGCCAATATTTGATATCTTAAATGTTTCCATGAAACTTCTTCACCCCAAAAACAGAGTTCATCACGACTCACGAGTTAAGATGGATTTGCTCTCAACTGTTTTAACAAATTTTAGTTTTACAATCCCAGTGGAGCTAGCATAGCTCTATAAGCACATGTGAACGTGTCCATTTTTTCGAAATTGCATGCTCATTCGGGAAGAAAGAGGAAATACTTTGGAATTGTAAAATAATAATAATAATATTAAAACAAAACAGCTATTGCATAGATATTGAAATAAGTACGTCCCAAAGTGTTACCAAAGACGGTTTATTTTCAATGCTTTGGAACTATAATAAAACACATCTTCAATCCACAAAACAATACACAAACTGGAACTTCCAGTTATCTTTCTGTCTACTTTCCACACTGCCACTAATGCCTTTACTGCATACATATTTAAATGGACATTCAGCAGTTTGTCGCAAATGTCCAAGATCCAGACTTTTCACAACCAGGTAAAACACATAGTTTGGAACGATCAAGCACATCCTAATTAATAATAAATATTAAATCTTTTAGCAAGTGCAATGAAGACTCCTCCTCTGCATAAATCTGTCAGTTCAGTCAGTGATAAATAAGTTCGGACCTTAGGAGCTGTTATGCCCCAAGAACTTATCCACTAGCTTTGACACAGAGTTTGCTAGGCTATCTGCTGCGTCTTGCGTCGATGCCTCCGCATAAACACGTATCACATCTTCTGTCCCTGAAGGTCGTATAAAACATCTGCCTTGAGGATATTTAGCTGCAATAAGAATTGAAAAAGCCCTTGAGAATCCTTTACTACTTTCAGTCCAATCACCAAGACGAGAACTAAAATGTCTTGTGCAAGTTTTTCTCCCCCTGATTATACGTATATAAGATAACAAATAGAATAACCAGTTTTGCCAATTTTATTTTATACGTTCATTATTCAATTCCTTTTATAAGAGAAGATAGTCGTCCTTGAATTTTTTTTTGTCAGAAGCTGGCCCTCTAACTTGAAGTTGCATAAAAAAAAAATAAAATAAAAAAAACAAAAAAAAAACTATATTTGTATGCCAGTTTTAAGAAAGTCGGTCTCATATGCTGCATAAATACCAGTTTCAGTATTAATGGCTTCTTGAATGCCAGGGGGTTTCACGACCTCGGTTTCTGCATTTGCCGTTACAACCGCTGTTCTATCTACAACCTTTACCTGATAATAAGCATCGCTGCATCAGCAACAACAGAAATAAAGCAAAATTGCCATACTTGACTCTAAGTAAGAAAAAGAAACCCAGCTAAAAATCAGATTAATCTACAAGCAAGTTATCAAAATAGCAGAAGAAAAAAAGAAACTAAAACAAACTAAAACAAAACAAAGGAAGAATCAACTAAAGTTAAAACGGATTCCCTATATTAAAGAATAGCATGAGAAAAACTATGATGAGTAGATCACTACTACAATTCTAAATCTGAAGACTTGTCTCCAAGATACCGAGACAGAAAAGAAGCTCCTAATTACTAGTCTGAAGACGCTACCATGAGCAGAATAAAAAATCTGTAAAAACAAAGTACCAGAGTAAGGGTATACAAGACACTAACACACATGCGCACAGCCACAGCCTACATGCAGTCAATTATTACAAAAATAAAACATCTATTCAAGTCGGTAAATATGACCTAAGCAGAAACGGCTAACATGTCGTTAAAGTAAATAATAGGGAGGGCAACAAGGAGAGGTGAGAAAAACTAAACGAATTCCATGCTAAAATTCGAGCTTGCACTATGAGAGAGGAAACATTTTGCACCAAATGACAACAAAGTTCGCTAAGCTTTCAACTATGGCATAAATTAGAAAAAGGTGTCATTTTTAGATAGTAATCAAGGCTAGTACCTTGAGCTGCTTACTGGGAAGATCATGATAAAGCTCACTCCATCTATGTATTGACCATCCCTTGTGTCGCAAAATAGCCTCCACTAGGAGCATCCCACTTAAAGCATCGCCAACTGCCTGGTTGATCAACTTACTAACTGCTAATAATCTTAAAGCAGCCTTTTGCTGCTCAGAACCTGCAAAAATATGATTCATGAAGTATTAAGTATTAGATTGTCTAGCTGGCGTTTCTAAAGCAGATGAAAACCATCTCGGTTATAACCTTTAGCAACAGAAGAAAGTTCATTTTTCTTGGCATCTAACCAACGTAGAAAAGGCTCCGAAAACAGTATGGTGCCATGGCCGTTTGCTTCAAAATAGATCCCAATATCATATTGAGTAGCTTTATGGTGCAGGTACTTTACCCCTGTTGGAGTAAGAGCAACTTCGAGGCCTAACCCTTTCAGATAATCTGTGGACGCTCCATTTGCATAAGCTGTCTGTACAATGCCAACACGACACTGATAAACATCTCCAGTACTAGCATCTACTTCCTTATTGAGAATGCTTAACTGCTCCTTGATAAACACAGCAAATAGAGATAATATCTTGTCCCCATCAACAAGTTCAATTTTCCCACTACTACTTGATAGCACAGTGAAGTATACAAGCCGGTCAGCGTCTCCGTCCAAGCTAGCACACCTGAAATACTAGAACCATTCATGCAGTTAACTCCATCACTCATTTTAACGTTTTGCATTAAAAATATGTTATTGATTGACTTAAAAAAGTACTGCATGACCAAGTTGATTAAGAATAGACACCCCAGAGATTAAGGTGTAAATATTTCAATCATTGCTATTATTTATCCTCTACAAACCAGACTACGAATAAACAAACAAACTACCTTGAGCAGCAACAACTACTGATTAAAAGCACCTACCAAGAGTCATATATTATCAAGTCAAGCAACATAACTAGTAATAGTTGCAGCAGTTCAGAACTTCATGCCTTAAAAAAATGCAAACAAGAAACCAATAAGATGTACAAGAATTTCATATTTTTTCTGTACGCTGATTTCACTATTCATCAACACAAAAATGGCTCACCTCATCCCAACATCCTGCGGACCAAACCTAGATGGAACGACCTTCTCTTTCTGCACAAAATCAGCACCAACACCTTCATTGAGCACGCCTCCGTCTCTTCCAGAGTTCCGAATTTCAATTTCCAAATCCCGAAAGTCCAACATTTCCTTCAACACTAGAAGCTTCTCACCCCCAACACCATTAGCCCCATCAACAACCACCTTGTCATTCCCCTCGTTGCTTTCAGATCCACCCGGAATCAAATCCATCAAGCACCTAAACCAAACCACACAAATTCCCTTAAATCTAATCCATATTCCATAATCACACACCTACGTTCTCTCTGTGCAGAAAACTAACCAACTCACCAACCTGAACGACCTCGAAAGCTGTTCCAAGTAATCAAATTCCGATGCTTGTGTGCTACAATTACTAGCACGAACCATCCAATGCAGCTGTGGCGTGGTTAAAATCCCCACATCAACAGCAACAGCTCCAATAATGGACCCAATGCCCTTCAAATCATTAAAAAAAGAAAAAAAATACATTAAAAACGAATTATTTGCTTTGCTTAATAACATTTACGTTATTTTCTATTCTGTTTGTAAAACTACAAGTTCTTTTTTTTTTTTGTTTTTTGGAGAAACCAAATTAACTTCAAATCTAATTACCCCACAAGAAGCTAGATTGTTGCGAAAGAAGGGAAGAAAAGAAACCATACAAGTTTAGCAGCCTCGAGCAGAGATTGACCGCTCGGCCTCGTATCTCTCCCGACCAAAACCTCCACTTTCCTTCCGTCGAACTCGATTCCCTCAAGCTCCGCGAATTCGGTCACCACCTTGAGGAGATGATCGGCGCTGGGCGCGGCGGCGAGCGAGTCGGCGAAGGGCTCCCAATCCTGTGAGAGCATCTCGCCGGTAGGGTCGGCGATCTTGACGCCATTGTCGGAGACCTTGTTGTGGGAGGCGGTGATCATTAGGCCGATGACCGATCGGGTCTTGAAAGCCCTGAGCCCGGCCAAGATCCCCACGCGGAAAACCGTCGATCGGAGGAGCGATGCGTCGGCTCTGAACCCCGCCGTGCCGTACGACAGCTTGAGGCCCTCCGGCGGCGGGAAGCGCGCGGCGGAGCTCAGCAGAAGCGATCGCTGCGCTTCGTCCATGCTTGATGGAGAGAGCTGAGCCCCTTTTTTTTTCCGCAAATTCCTTTGGGTGAAAAGAGAGATGCAGAGACTGAGAGAGAGAGCAAAAAGAGGAGAGATTTTTGGGTGGGAGGGGCAATGTTGTAAATGGCTGGAAGTCGGGGGTCTAATTTCAGTACGTTAAATTGTACGGTCGAATGACACGAAATGAAAATGTGTGGTTGTAAGGTTGTCTGAGTCCGAGAGCAGTACATTCATCTCTTGTTCTGGTTTACATCCTTAGTTTCAGTATTTGAATAGAGTATTTAAATTTTTATAAGAAAAAATATTATAATAATATAATTTAAACTGTAATTTAAATATCCAATTAAATAGACCCTTAAAAATTTACCGGTTCAACTGTTAGGTATTTGATGTAATGGTTAAATCTATTAATTAAAACTGTTTTTATTATAATATATAAAAAATTTATATTATTGTAATTTTTTTATTTTTATATTATTTATAATTAAAGTTATAGTTCGGACCACCTTGTTAAACAGAGTTTGAATTTTATTCAGCAATTTTATTTTTTTTTTATAATAAGAATGAGCAGTTAGGAGAGTTCTATGTGAGTTTACGTTTTATTGTGAAGAATGCTGCATAATATTTTCAATATTTAAGATAATCGATGTATATATTATGTTCAAAAAAAAGACTATGTAAAAAATGAAGTTTGATAAAATAAATCTAATGGTTAGAATGCAGAATACAATGTTACCGGAACTACCAAAGAATTCCGTCGAAATCATAATAAAAATTTTTAAAATATTAGTTTCTTTTTTTGTTTTCCGCCCACCATAAAAATACCTTCCAACTATTAGGGTGTCAATGGGTCGGGGCGGAGCGGGTTTGTCTCTGCCCGCCCAGCATTAGAACCCTCCCTGCAATTACCTGCACCATCTAATAAGCGGGACGGGTCAAAATCCAATTGATGGGTACCCGCCCTGGCCCGCGACCCACAGTTTTCAGTTTTTTAAAAACCAAAACTGAAAAGAATTGTTTTATGCTTCCTCAAGTTAGCCTCGTCCGCCGTCTGCTTATCTTTCCTTAAACCAAAACCGAAGATCGAATATGCAAACAATATTTGTCATCAAAGCCCCTCAAAAATATTTGTAAAAGAGATATATAAATTAATTATAGAATTAAAGTTGAACACTAACCATAAACATGGGCCGGATTTGCCGTCGCCGCCGTCAGAAGCTGCAATGCTCGTCGACCCTCACTGGAGATCACAATCGTGGGTCGAGAGACTCATTCGATTTCTTCCTGTTAGTTTCCTATTGTTCTTGACATTTTCCGTTCTTCTATTTTTGGATTTGAATTTTCGACTTGTTTTTCATTTGCAGGGAAAGGAGAGGAAGAAATTGGTGAGAGATAATAAGCGAGATTTCTTCGGAGTTGCTAAATAAATTTTGCATTTTTATTTCTATTGCCTAGATTTTTCTAATGCAAAAATGATTGGAGATCTGAGCTTCTTTTTTTTTTTTTTTTTGGCAAAACTGACAATAAGAATAAGAAGATTATATAGTTGCTGTTAAAAGATAGTTCTCACTATCTACGATCAAGCGCCATAAGAAGGATTTGGTAGGTTTTTTTTTTTTTTTTTTTGGTAAACAGGGCGGATTTGGGTTGACCCACGCCGACCTGCACCACCTCACGTATGTCATGGGTATCGGCCCACACCGTCCCACAATTTATTATCTGTAGGTCAAACCCACCCCATTGGGGGGCATGGGGCACCATTTGTCCCGCCCTATTGACATCTATATCGACCAGAAAGGGTAGTTATAGTAAATAATATTTTTACAAAACTAATCATGAGTAGATAAAACTTTTTGAAAACATTTATGGTATAAGGAGTGGATAGAATATTGACTTAGTAAATTATATTTGTTTTGACAAAGATTATAGAATGTAATCCAAGGATTAAATTTGAGATAATAAAAAAGTTTAAAAGTTAAGTTAAAACACTTTTGGATATAAGGACTAATTTTAAAAAGAGAGGAAAGTTTAAACATCTTGATGAATTTAACTCTATATATTAAAAAGGATTTTTGGCACATTTGTCCCTCAAACTTTTTGTATTTTTACAATATGATCCTTAAACTTTTTTTGCAGCAATTAAGTCCCAAAACTTAATAAAATGTGACAATTAAGTCCTAATCACAAACTTGATGTATATGACCCATTTACAACACCTATACACATTATTTAATTCTAATAAAAGTTAAATTATTTAGTTTTATGCCCAAAATTAAAAAAAATTATATTATTTTAACAACTGTGTTGATTTCTATATATATTTTAATCATTGTAATGCTCAAATTATATCAATTTCCTTCTAAATAGGTCATATGTACCTCAAGTGATTGTTTTTTATCTTAATTTTGATAAACGTTAATGATTGAGGACTTAATTGTCATAATTAATTAAGTTTAAAATCTTAATTATTATATTTAATAAAATTTAAAAACTTAATTGTAACAAAAAAATTTAAAGACCACGTTGCAAAAAAAACCTGGAGTTACAAGAGTAAACAAGCAAAAAAACCCCATTAAAAATGTTATTTACTTTCGTCCAAGACTGCGCAGATATTTAAAATCTAGGTCGAGACATCTACTTCACACAACCTTCTTGTTCATTTCACAGCAATACTACCAACAAAACAAAAATCATGGGCATTCTATCTTGGTGGAAAGGCGGCAGCAACAACAACAAGCAGTCCCAACAACCGGACAACTCCAAATCTAATTCGAACCCAAACGCTATGCCCACCGAGGTTCCGGGCCTCAACGGCGCCGTCGAGGTCCCTCGTCCGCCGCCCAAAATCACAGTCTTCGAGTTCGGCACAGTCGCCGCCTCCGCCGACAAGGTCACCCTCGCCGGATACTGCCCTGTCTCCGACGACCTCGAGCCCTGCCGCTGGGAGATCCTCCCCGCGAGCGCCAACGACGCGCCGCAGTTTCGCATTGCATTCTGACCTCAAATCTGCTCTGTTTGGGGTTAGGGTTACTTTTGTTGAAATTGAGGTCGAACATATAAATAAAGATGTAATTTTTGTTTGAAAAGTCGATTTTCTTGCTACGCGAATTGAGTTTCTTTTTCGATTTAATCTTTTAAGTTTGTTCTTGCTTGGTAGCTTAGTAGCTGTGGAGCTAATACAATTATGAAATTATGGATTAATTTTAGATAATCAGTGATTAATATAGCATATTAGGAGAAACCCAGATTCTGAATTTTGTTAATGAGCTTCTCACTTGTGTCAGCATAATCCAATCCGCATTTGTGTTTTTCCCTAATCCAGTTTGTTGCTTGTGAACTTATGATGAAGCTTTGAGTGGAAGGGTTTTCAAGTTAGGACTGATTAGAGAAGTTTTAGAGAAAGATGCAGTGATAAATAGGCCAAGAAAAGGACAAAAATTATTATTGGAATTCTGGGGATAGGAATGATGTTTATTTTCTAAAAGTTTAGTTCTGGGTGTTTTTTGTTTTTTTGTTTTTGTTTTTGTTTTTGTTTTTTGGTTCTTTTTGTTCATGGTTTGTAAAATGGTTGGAGTACTCTTTGTAGAGTTTTTGTGGTTTAAACAACCAGTTGTGACTCGTGAATTGTGGTCAAACTTGAAAATAATAAGAGGAGATTTAACTCTCGCTCTTTGATCGATAAATGTATGGGTTTGGTAGAATGACTTTCTGAGGGTTAGACAGTTTGTACCTTGTTCTGAGGAAAATTAGAGAAAAGAAAAGTAGAATCAGAGAATCGAATAAAATTTGACTGCTTGGAATGAATTGAGTCTAAGCCCGACAAAGAACCCTACTGATGACATTGTTGGGAATTTTTACCTAGCAGTTTCAATTACTCCATTGAAGCTTCAAGTTTGGTTGTCCCACACACACAATTCTGTGTTTAAGTTTTCCAATTTTACTTATTTAGGGAGAATAGTTTAGAATTTTTTTTTTTGTTTTAGTTTTGTAACTTTACAATTTACAAGCTTGATACCTGCCCTATCAATTTTCCATACAATGATACCAAAGTTCCTCGTCACTAGAATTCAAATCCTCTTTCCTTGACATTTTAAGGGACTCTAAATTTTCCGCTAAAAAAAGATTAAAAAAAATGTAGATGTATCATTTGTTGCTCAAAGATTGTTTATTGATTTTTTTTCCTTTTTTCTTTTCACAATTTCTCTTGTGGGAACCGAAAAAATACCTATTGATGGGCTTTATCTTTCAGTTTGGAAATCTGTAGAAAAAAGTGATTTTAATTGAATTTAACGATTTCAATACATGCATCACGGTTGGGGCTCTTACTAGGAGAGTCCCCTTTTTTTTAGGCCTTGTTTTATGAGATAACAAGGATTAAAATCATGTCATAGTTGCTATTATTTTTTACCGTAGTCATCAGAGAACTTCACTCTTCACCATAGGCGGATAATGTCTCAGTTTGTCGACTTTTTAAAACCAAATCATTTGTGCAAGCATCATAACTAATCCCAGCAATCCTTTCGCACCTCTGTCTCTTGTTCCAACTCAGGAACATAAAACTGCGCTTGTTACCTTAAGACAAAGTATTGGAGCTAAATGTCCAAATTCTCATCAATCAAAAAAAAAATTTCTCCTCTATATGTCGGATGGTTTCCTCAACTTGAAATATATGCTGGCTATATTCATTCCAAACAGTTACATGGAATTTGGTCGACATATACAAGAGCCAAAAGGTCATATTAACAATACGTAGCAGCCTAAATCTGGATGAAGTTTCTTCAGTACAATACGAGTCTATCAACAGTGCAAAGGCACCATAGTGTTCTACCATTCCTTGACATGGTTTCTTTCTGCAAAAGGAGTTATAATTCCCTAAACTACTTGCCTCAGCTTTCCACCTCTTCCTCTGAAATTGCAACGAGTATCATACCCTTCAGCTTCATCTTCGCCTTTGCCTTTGTCTTCGTCTTCACTTTGAGTAGTCTTTGTTCCATCCTCCTCTCTTTTCTGCACCTCAAAACAAGAAGAATGAGATTCAGCTCTAGACCATATAAAGAAAAATCAATACACTAATTACACTGCGGTTTTGAGGCAATATTCAGGGAAGCAAAGCAACTGGTCTAAAATGAAGAGAAAACAACAATTAGCAACTCTTTCAGAAATTAAAGTACTATCATTAGTTCAATGCTATGGAGATCATATTTATAGACCTATAGTATTTACCTCAGTTTTGTAAGACTCAAAATCTAGAGTAGTCTGCTCTGGTGAAAGATCCACAAGTTTGTGAAGGTCATCGTATAAGGTTACAGAAAGCATAGACAATCCGTACTTGTATCCATCTATGCTTTCCGCGGCAAGCTCAGCTTCCTAGAATAAAACAATGAAAACTATCAGAAACCAATGAAGTCCCTTTTCAGTACAAGATAGTTGCACGATATTGTCCATTGAACAGAAAAGACATGATCTTCTTGCATTTAAAAACTGGGTTTTCCCGAGCCATTGTCTCTTAAACTATTGGCAAATTTTGCAACTTATGCTTTGAAAAGAGCTGTTAAATTTTAGATGAAACACATCTGTGGATGTAAAATTGTAAAACTAACTCCCCTAAACCGCACGTCATACTCACATGTCTTTTTTCTTCAAGATTTTTTTTTAAAAGATACATTTTTTTTTTTTGATACAATGGAGGATTGAACCTCCTACCCCCAAACTAATACCCACCCCACACCAGCCCTTCCCCAATGCCACTAGACCAACATGTCTTGGGCCTTTTTCTCTTCAAGATTTTAACAATTGAATAGATGGAAAGAATAATTTGAGATAATTTCATAAATGTTGCAGGAAAAAGAGAATTTAGAACTAAAGAGTTGTATATTATATTCTTTATGGAAATGGCAAACCAATTTTGGGAGCTTATCGGAAAATACAATCCATTTAGATAGTCCATTGTGGCTCTGGTAGCGACTAGATCAACGGGATATTACTTCAAGAGAAGCTGACCTTTGGCTAATTTGATTCGATGGAGAGATAAACCAGTGGCTCTTTCTATTGTTCAAGCAAGATTGGTCGGGTTAGCCTATTTTTTTTATTTATATGTACATCTGCAGGATTAATTTGAAAAACCAAATACAAGAACAAACTATTTTTGTAGGAAACATTCCTCTAATGACTTCCTTCGGAACTTCTATAGCAAATGGAATATACGGAAATGTGATCAATCAAATATTGCAAAGGTTGCTGGACATGTCAGTTTGATATTAGCCCATTTGATATCTTCGACCCCGCATTGTTCACAAAATTTCGGGTCTTCTCTGTCATTTCCAATTACTCGATAATTTCCACAAGCACAAATTAGAACTCATTTTAAAATTAAAGGGACCAAATGAAACGCATCAAAAATTCTTTTGGGTAATTGGGGTTGTGAAAATCTAGAGCGAATTTTGCATAAATAAACACATCAAAACTCCATTAACAAACAGAAAGAAACTTGCAGAAAATTACTACTACTACAGCTACATGTTTACCTGACGAGTAGTGAATTCAATATAGCAATGTCCCAAGGTTTCTAGGGTTCGAGGATTGACCGGCATTGAGAAACCATCGTTCTTAATCACACCAAAAGCGCCAAAAATCTCCCGAATATTGCTCTCCAGTTTCTGAACCCCCTCTTCTCCGACGGACCACCGGGAGGTTGTCAACGACGACCACGCTGTCGAATCCAACGTTAATGTCGCAAACCAGACCAGTCAGTCGTCGTAGAACACTTCTCTTTCTTCACTGTTTTTCAGTTTGGAAATTGTGAAACTGATGCGATTATTGCGTTAAGGGAAGACTGGAAGTTAAAAAAGAGGGAAAGAAAGAAGTACCTGATAGTAGACAAGTTTTGGTGGACAGGAAAATGGTCGGAGTTCAAATCCATGGAGGAGAGTTGGAAGTCTGACCTGCTCGGTTGTGGCTTTGGCTTCAACGTCTTCAGCCATTTGTGGCGGTCTCTGTGCCTCTCTCTAGATTCTTTTAGAGAGAGACGGCTTTTTGGGATTGAAGGTTGGGACTTGGGACCGGAAGGTGTGTTTTTTGCGGCTGCCGTTTGGAAGTGGGGTTTAATGGGTTCCGACAAGCAGTAGGAATTTATTCTGACTTAGTGCAATGTTAAAGTGGTGTTTGGAAGTGGGGTTTGATGGGACTTGTTCTGGCTTAGTTCAGTGTTAAAAGTGGAATTCTACGCCACAGACGTATTTACTAAAATAATTTAAACTTATAAATTTAATCCATTTATAGTATAAAGTTTTTACATATTATAATATAAAATAAAAATATATTTTTTTACAAAAATTTCACGTATTATAATATTTGAAGTTTTGAACTAATTTTTTGTGTTTAAACTGTTTTGCTGCACACCCTAGTGTGATAAAAAAATACATACGATTATTTCTATCATAGCTTAATAATTTACACTAGACTCTATTTTGAAGTATAGAGTTGAAATCTTATTGTCCTTAAATTCAAAAAAAAAAAAAAAGAGATAACTATAGATATAATATAGTTCAAAACCATCACATTTTCATCGGTTTTGACGTCTGGCGTTTTTACATATTTTACTACAGACCTCTTCTCATTAGTGAGAACAAAATCTTTTAAGCTTCAATTGCGTGATTAAACAGTTGCACATTAATTGGAAATTAAAATTTTAATAGATATTTTTGATATTATTATATTGTTTTCTTTGAAAGGAATTATGAGAGTTAAGGGCGAGAAGGAAGATAATTCTAAAAGCAAGACAGTGTCAAGTCACATATCGTATTGTCAAGAAATGGATTATCTTCACTATTTACACATCTAATGAGTGTATGCACCAAGCAGTTAGTACTTGAACAATGTTAGGGGATGGTATTCAGCACTATTGACCACATACTATGTCCTAGAGATGAACTCATCTTTTATTAGTACGGTAGTTTTAGTTAATTTATTAAGATGCTTGGCTCTTCAGCTTAGAACCAATTGGTTCTAACCAACAAATAATGTAAAGCTTTAGCATCAGTGTAAAACTCTCACTGTTATAGTGTTCATATTAGTTTGTTGAGGAGATGAAATATCTATGTTTTCCTATTCTGTTATTCCGTTCGAGACGTAGTGGCTAAGATAAAAATCTTTTGTTGGGTTGTTCTCTAAATTCTAGTTCCTGTGAACATATTCTATTTTAAAACACAGAATGCCAAGTCGTTTTTGAGAAATATTCCCATTGAAGTATTCTATGGGGTACAGTGAACCAAAAAGGGGACTACCGGTGGGACACTTTTTAATCATATTATTTCGTTCTTTTGATAGACACTTCTTCTTTGGTAAGGAATCTCTATTGGTAATGTATATTTTAAAACCGTTGATCTAATCAAAATTACTTTTTTTTTTTCTGTAAATCTAACGATTGAAAAATAAATACTCATATGTGAATATTTCTTTCTATTCCCACTAGAAAAATTGTCATTTTAATACTCTGACTTCTCTATTCCGATTGTTGGGGAGAATCAATGGACTCGTGGTTCTGACTCTCTCTTCTTCTTCTTCTTCTTCTTCTTCTTTTTACTTTGAGCTGAATTTATGAACATGACGAACAAAAGTGTTATCATTGTCAAAGTCACGTGGAATATCTTCAAGAAGAAAAACCCCTCCCACAATCTGGCATCAAAGATAGCCTTCTGAATCGAATTTCGATCTCAGTTTCCCCACATTGATAATGTTCAGGGACAAAAATCACAATAGAAAGAAATAGAATAAAAGAAAAGAAAGCAGGATTCAAGGAGAACATGAACAGATGAACTCATAAGGAAAAGAAAAATCACATATATTCATTCATCTTAAAAAAAAAACTCTGTTTAAATAACAAGGACCAAGGTACTTTCAGTCATAGAGATCTAAACTAAAAATAGCAAAACGTAACAAATCCTAAATTCTAAATAATAATAAGACATAAAATAAGCCTAAATTCAACTAAATAGTAAAGACGAAACATATCTTAGGTTTATTTGGCATGATTTCTATTTGTGTTTTTAGTCAGTAGAAGAAAATAAGCAAAAATTATTAGAATGTTTGGAAACATAATTGAAACTACAACATTGTAACCTATAAGAGCAATAGAATGTAGCAAACTCTTGCTTTACATTGTCGTATGTGAGAGCCTTACACTGTAACAGTTTGAACTAACCAGTTCTAACTAGGTTACCAAACGAAGTTTATTGCTTTTCAATAAGTGTTTGGAACCATATTTTTAAAAAGGCTTTAATAAGTTAAAATGGTTTCAATTTTTTTAAGTTATAAAATATTATATTTAAGCTCACAATACAGTTTTAATCCCTTGGTACAAGTTTCAAAATGTATTTTAAAAGTGCGTTTTTAAGAAGTCACAATCTATGGCTTTGATAGAAAACACCTTTAGAGAGCAAAAACACTTATGGCACATCATCCACACTTCCAGAATAGAAAACCCTCCCAAACAGGCCCTTAGTAGATGACAATTAACTTCAAATTCTTAATATTTTTTTTAATGGAATTCCTAAAATTCTAATCTTGTTCTTCATAGCATACATACATCCACAGCAGTAAGAAATACTTTTACAAAGACACTCATTTGAAAAAAAAAAAAGAAGAAGAAGAAGAAGAAGAGAGACAGAGAGAGATGATTTCACAATCTAAATAACAATCACATATTGGAGATGATACTCACATGAAACAAGAAACCAAATAACCACACATGCAGAACCAACACCTTTTTACACAGACATGAAGCAGCCCCATTGAAGGGTCACACCATGTCAGATTACACTGTGATAATCATCTTCACCATTCATGCCAATGAAGCACATTATGGCAAGTACAAATACAAAAAATGATGAGAGCTCCATTGCGAGAGCGCCCCAACCGATGACACCAGCAGTGCTTTAAGATTGCTGGTATGGCAATGCTCCCAACAGCTGAGGCACCGGTCAAGAACTTGGTCGCATTCACCCAGCTGATCATAACATGTTAGGAAGCAAGTTAGTTGACAGACGTGTCAATCTATCCTAGATAGAAAAGAGTGGTTTACCGCTAGAAGTGAATAGTTTTCAAAAAAGGAAGACCAACCTGTTATCAGATTCAGAAAATAGAGCGGAACCATCAGACCCCACAAAGAATAGTAAAGGCATAGGAAGAAGCACATACATAATAACTGCAAAATGGAAAAGCGAAACAGACGAGATCATTATAAGCATGAATGAAAAATGGAAAAGTTTCTTAAGCCCCCCTCTTTCATCAGAAACGAGCATCTCATAATCACCCAACTACTTTGATCCAATTGACAAAAAGCAGGAATGTGAAACTTGTGGAACCCTCTGAAACACTCTCTTATAATACACGATAACAAAATCAGAATCCACATTACTCAGCATGCATTGCATACTAGTCAAATGTTAATTGCTTGCCAATCATCAAGTGACATGCGAGAAATGTTAAAATCAGAAAACAAGCTTTTGACATTAATTAACTCTTCACGAGCCAAAAACTATACGTAAGATTACTGGCTTAGTTATTTACCAGTCAACATTGGCCACCAATTATTGTACAAAGCACATGCCTGCCAAATAAATATGATAAGTAAGACAAGAGCGACCTTGTATCTAACCTTCTGAAGAAAATAATCAACAGTACCACTGACAAAGAAACGGTAGTACTAACCAAAATTTGCAATACAATCCCCCCAGACACCAATATTGCCAAAGCAGCAAGTTTCCCAGTATGCAAACAGGCCATGACATAATGCGGTAAGTCTGCCATCAGGAAATTGCCTCACCTCATAAAGTGTCGAAACCTGAAACAAGTCGTGTGATTAGAAGGGGTAAAACTATCACAGACACTTCAAGAATCGGAAAATCAAAACAAGCATTCATATCACAAATGATTGGAGAAGTATGCTAGACGTATTTTGGCCAAAATGTTAAAGATTTTCCCATAACAGTTTTACCGCACCTCTGAGGACTCAATATGAAACAGAAAAATATTCCTTTTAACCCGGAAGTAGTCTTGCAGATAGATTTCTCACCGGTTGCAGAAATTCTTTAAGTAAAAGGCTTCCCAGAGACTGGAAGTTGATCAATGGTTACTTCTCAACTCTTAGTCATTAACCGATCTCCATCCATGGTCGATTTTTTATTAGCCTGTCTCACTTGTCCATCCCCAAAATTACAGACATTATTCCCTGGCCTTGAAACCACGTTTCTCTTAAAAAAATGAAAGCCCCAAAGGGAATAGAACTTTGAAAGGGTAGATTAGAGAAACTGGCTGAGAAGAAAATCTCATGTCCAGTTCTATAGTAGAGTTGGCCGTAATAAATAACCATAAACAAAACCACAAAAAAGCTCGATTCTGAAAACACCATAGAGGAAGAATGAAAGGAATATCTTATCGAGGTAATCATGTTTGCTTCGGTAGAAATGCCCTTCAAGCCCTCGAGCCTATTCGGATCTCATATAGCCAAATAGATGGGGCGACGAGCAACAACATTCCATAAAATGCTAACAATTTGCAGTTAACCAATCTTAAGCAGATGTGACATGGCTTTTGGTTTAATCAGTGCAAACAATTGCAAAGAGAAGAATAGCTAAAGTATCATAACTACAAACCCATAAATTACAAAAAAAAAAAAAGGTAAAATCAAAATTTTCTACTAAATTCATTACAAAAATAAGGAAAAACAAAGGGTAAATTGATAATCAAACATTTTGGGGACTGGAAAATATTAATAATTTGGAGAATATAACGCCATGTACGAGAATCACAGCATAAACAGGTGAATGTTGGAGCACAAAATTTTCTTTTTCTAATACGGCTATACCTTCTTTCTAGATTATGACAAAACATGAACGGAAAAGTTGTTTGTTTATTTATTTTTTTAAGAAAGAATCATTCCTAAGGCAATAATAATAATTCATCCAGAAAAAGGAAATAAATTTGACAAAGCCGAAACTTGTACAGAAACAGAATTACAAGAAACCCACCATCAAAACCAAACAGGGCAAAAATTTCATCAAATGCCCACAAGGCGAAATCATCCAAAATCCATGCTAGATTCAAAATCAGATAAAACGGTGTAAATAATTTATACAATAATTGCATAGCAACAACAAAAATTGAAAATTTGAGTAGTGATTTTGGAAGAATCTGTACCGGAGCCGAAGGGGTGGAGAACAGCCCAGCACTTTTTCTTCTTGTCTTGTGCGAGTGGATGGTTGGACAGATGGGGGAAATTCGGGAACTTGGAGCTCTAAGACATGGCCTTGGAATGTGCCCGACAACAATCCATCTGCGTTGCGGATACAGCACGGACGGGATTAAAAAATGTAAATGAAATAGAATAAAGACACTAAATTACGTACTCTGAAATATTTGTTTTCCCGGGTACCTGAAATATTATTTTGTTGTCATAAGGCTTTTGCAGTTTTGCCCCGTTATTTTGTGGAAATACATGTGGTCGGTAAAATAATTCTGCGCTGTAAGTGAAATATAGTGCTTTAGTAGTCAAATTAAGATTTTAATGTGTATTATTTGTAATTATTTAGGTTAAAAATTTACAACGTATAATGCAAAATTACTTTTAATTATAGATTAAAACGTTAAAAAGTTAACCTAATAACAAAAACACCCACATTTTATAGAGGGAGTAAATTGTCTTTTCAACTATAACAATTCCCTTATTTTACATGTGTAAAATATCTTGGATTTATTATAATTTGCCTTCCCTAAAATTATAGTAAACAACACTTTTTTTAAACTTATTGAAGTGAATAGCTGGTTTTGATAATGTTGGTAGTAAATAGCAAATTTATAGTTTGAATAATTTATTCACCCTCTTATTACAATGTAGATAGTTCCCATTTACATCGGATGTGTAAATAATTTATTCCCTCTTATTTATAGTATAAATAATTTTTATGTACACAATAAATAAATTATTTATATCGTAAGTCTACCATTTACTATAAATATTTTCAAAACCTACTATTTATTTCACAAATTTTCAAAATTTTGTTATTTCTCTCATTCTACTTAATTTTCTCACAACTATATAACTCTTTCAACCACATACCTCCAATATAAAACATAACATTTTTTCTCCTATCAATGAAATAGTAATTAAAAAACTCCTTATATTAGGATTTTCAACGTAAAATTGACATATAATTAGTATGTAGTACATAACATAGGATTACTTTCGGTAACTATATTGTTTTAAAGCTAATATTAAGTTAAAAATTGATGTAAATTAAAATTTTTAATCATGTAGGAATATAGATTGAAAAACCTCAAGAAATTTTTAAAATTAATATGCCCTTTTGATGCTGTGTAACTTTAGAAATATAGATTGAAAAACCTCAAGAAAATTTTAAAATTAATAACCCCTTTTTAAAATTGTTCAACGACCTCTAATTCTTTGATTGACATGTGTTACTTCAACATGAAATTATAACATTTAGGTCCATAATAAGACCACATATAACATGATACAAGAGATTAAGATGCTCAAGTTGCAATACTACCCTTTTTTCATCTATAATTTTAGAAGCAAAAAATAATAATAATAATTGTGGGCGGAATTAAACCTAATTTGCTAGACGTTTCAGTTACTTTTATAAGAATGTGGTATGAAGATATTCAACAACCTTAGCTTTGCTAGAGGAAAGGCAGCAAGGATGCCCCTAATATTTTGGGGACAACGACCTATTTTTAAGGTACTATTTTAGCCTCATTGTGTCTAAAGAGAGAAGTTCCATATTTACTTCTAGTTAACTTTCTCTTTCTCTTGTTTCCTTATTTACTTTGGGTGACTTTCTCTCCGATCTACTTCTGATTGCATCCTTGGTTTCTTGGCATTACAGATTCATCCTCTTACTGTCTCAGAGTCTTACTTTCTTAATCTAAGCGGAGTGGGTCCCACATTTGCGCCATCAACCCGCAGCTTGAGTCGCACGAAGCCTTCTAGCCATCCTAGTCGCTTCCAACCCGAATCATTCCTTTTGATTAACACGCGGTAAAGATGAGGTGGTATGAAATTTGACTTCAATGTCTTTTATTTTCGTCTCTCTTTCTATTTTGGCTGAGAAGGGTTTATATGTAGATTAATCTTTCAATAAAGTTATGCCTTTGTTATTTGAAGAAACTATAGGTGAGTTGATTGTTATAATTGTTCAAGTGTTAATAGTAAAAAGAATGCTATAGACACCTAAAGTTCTAAATTGGAGACTTGTGAAGCGAGATAGCATTTTATAAGATGTTAACCTTTTGAAAAAGGTTGATGTGTGCTCCTTAAACTCATTTTAAGCTCGTACACATGTGCGTGTGACATGGGTAGTAAGGCTATAGGGGTGCTTATTAGGTGCGTGTAAAATTGTTGTCTAATAATATATTTCTAATTAATGAAGTCCATATTTAACTGAATTTGAATTTAAATTAATTTAATTCAAATTTGGTTTCTATCACAACTCGAAAAAGAGGCATGACGTGGAGGCTTAATTTAAGAAAAAAATTTAAGTTAAGTAAATTTTTTTAAACATTAATCAATTTAAAAATATAATTAATTTATATGTGACTTAATTATTGTCCCAAACCAATCTCTAGATAACGTTATTTCAAATTCTATTTATTTTTATAAAATGACTATTTTACCTTTGAAGCATATAAATTTTAGGTCTACTCATTTTAGAACATTGAAACCTTTACTGATTAATTATAATTTAGAAGAGAACAATATTTTCAACAAAAACCTTAAAACATAAGCATTAAGGAAAACCGCCTTTGGCATCAATTTAGGATTCGTACACAATCCCACGTTCGAAACATACAACAGGAAATTTAAATAAGTGCAATACAAACGATATCAACCACAGTTCAAAGAAAAGTCCAAAAGAAAGGAAAGAACAGAAATTAAGATTCTATATGCTTTGACAAAAAAGAAAGGAAAATAACTATAAATAAGTAGATCTTCCCTCAGGTCCAACTACACCTTGAAAACTGCAACTTTTACGACCTATTTGGTACTCTCCTTAACACCACTTGGAGGGGGTTAATTTAAAATACAAAATGAGCAAAAGGCTCAATAAGATAACATTTGAACATACTTTAACACTTCAAAACAATTAAGGTATTTAAATAAACAATAAGATGAACAAGTAAATAATTGGAATATCAAAGATTGCAAATGTAGTAAAATAATTAAGAAAAAGGTGAGATAATTTTAATTAAATTCCCTGTTTCCAACCTTTTGTATATCATATGCTTAATATATTTATAATGCTTCAGCCGTTGTCCCAACCTTTTGTATATTATATGCTTAATATAATTATAATGCTTCAGCTGTTGCCCACGTTGCGGAGCTCTCTAATATAGGTTAGGGACATACCCCCAAGATTACACTTTGCATAACCCGATCTTTGTGGCTACTTAAAAAAAAAAAAAAAAAAAAAAAACCACCAAGAGCCATATGTCAAAATATAAAACTAATCATATTTAGATATCATATATATTTTGCATACTCATAGCAATATACGAAAATACATCGATAACAACCTTGTAAGAACCATGCTCATCTTAAGATAACATTATTGACCAAAACAAAACAAATAAATTTCAAATTATGGTTGCCAAGAAAGGGATTAGAAATCCTACCTCTTAAGTTTAAGACCAATCGTTTAATATTGGAACCGATTAACATTAGCTCCACACGTCTTTAATCCTAAGGTTATATAAGGACAATTAAAATTAAAGCTCAACATATAACCATATTCATAAGTAAATCATGCGCTAATCAATTTTACTAGTGTGTCTTTAAAATTTTATGTAACTTTGAGACATGATACAACTATGTTTTAAAATGAATTAAAGTTATATTTTTTGTTTAAAACTTGTTTTAGAATTAATCCTAAGGTCAAAGAGGTTTAAAATTTTAAAAAATCACAAAAATGAAGAAAACAATAAGGTTTTCTAGCCTATCGGTTCTTAAGACTGGCCTGCTACTCCTCGGGCTCAAAGGCCCCTCATAAAGGCCACAACCGGCTAGCTGGTGAAGGTAACCGGCCCGCCACCTTGAAGTAACTGGCCTGCTGCCTTCAAGTAACCTAGAAGATTCTAGGTTTAGGTTTTCAAACCTTTCAAGCTTCAAGCTCGATTCCAGGCTTATTTTTTACATTTTTAGAGCATGTAAAATATACATAAATGTTAGAATATCATAAAAGAACAAGTTTAAACTCATTTTAATGGATTTAAACACCAAAATCTAAAGTTTGATATTCACATACAAAACTAAAACTAAAACACACCAAGTCCAGTTGTTGATACTTTTGAAATATGATTGAGCTATGTTTCTAGCCTCAGTTTTTGTTGGAAAAAAAAAGTCTGGACTTGGAACTTTGCTTCTGTTTTGGCTGAGATAGAAGCTGGTTTTTGAGTTATTAAAACAAAATGGAAGAGAAAAAGAAAGAGTGAGAGAGAGACGTGAATGAAGAGGAGATAGGGAATGGATGGAGGTTCTAAATTTTTATTATTAAATCTGAATTCCAAAGGTGGTTTAATCCAAAACCAGGGGTTATTTGTTCGCTTTAGAAATGGGAGCCTCAAGATACTTGTTCATTTCATGTGGAAGATGTCCAAGTGTGGTTGGGGACATGTTGAGCATTCTAGCATTTGTTCTCTATTTTTTTTAATTAAAAACTGATTTTGAAAATAAAATAATATACCACAAATTTATTTTAAAACAATTCAAAAATTGTTAAAAATAATTTAAAGCAAACAAATTTGATAAAATGCAATAAACAAGAAATATCAAAAAATGATTAATTAGAGATTAAATTTTAATTAGGCGCACTAATTTACCAATTTTTACATACTAATTATGATGAATTAAATTTGGATATTATACATTCTTTACAATTATTTTTTTTAGTGGCATAAATCAATCTAAGCTTTATTTTTGTGACATATATGTAAAGAGCCCACAACTCATAAAGTTTGAATTACCTCACTTACAGGAGAATAAAGGAAATAACATATTTTTGAAACTTTTTAAAATAAATAGTAAGTTTTAAAAATATTTATAGCAAACGGCATATTTACTATGTAAATAATTTATTTACTGTATAAATAAGAATGATCTATACTGTAAACAAAAGGTAAATAAATTATTCACATCATAAAATTATTGTTTAGTACAAATATATTCAAAACATACTATTTACCACAATTAGTTAAAAAAAGGATATTAACTACCATTTCTGCTCCCTTACTTACTCCACCAAACAGAAGTTGAAACGAGCTCCAATGTTTGAATGAGTCTAAATTCATGCACCAAATAGCATGTTAGTTGGTATACGGAAATGCATTCTTGTTTTTCTCACAAAAAATTGATAATTGATTAATTGTCATCCGTCTTCATTCCTGTCATTTATATAAAAAAAAATCTCATGGCGTATTAATAAAAGAAAAATTCTACAATAAGGCCCACAAAAAGTTCTTATCAATAAGAACCATTTTTCTCCATCAGATTTCAATCTAACGGTTACAAATAAAACAAGGTCACCATAGACATAACAAGTCCATACACAATTGATTCGCCTGTAAACCAAAAAAAAACAAAAAAATGCATATTCAATGAAACTTTCTCCTCCATCTCTGAAGGAGTCACCAAAGCTCTCCTACACTGCACTAGAGACGTGACAACAACGGTGCAACAGAGGTTGACTTGGTTCGTGACCCACTGTGCGTCAGGCTTCGCGAGGGAGGCAGAGCTCACCAAGAATGTTATCGTGTCTGTGTTTATGAGAGCATGGGCCGGACTGTGGCGATGGATTCGCCGAAATCGCCGTAATCCATTGTGACGGCAGAGGCTTAAGAACAGTCGCGACCCATTGCTGACATGGAGGGCGCGATTGAGATCGCAAACTTATGGGTGATTAGGGCTCGTTGATTCCGTCGTCGAACAATCGTGGTTGGGTTCGTCGAGTGCGCGTCTCAAGACCTCAGCCCCCTCCGTCTACCCACGCCGCCCCTAGCCGATCTAGTCTAGACGAAGATCACAAAAAAAAAAAAAAAACCAAGCGTCATTGTGATGGAAATCTCGGCCTCAAGCATCATTGCTACCACCCTGTGTCGTAGAGGTTCGTTTCTTGGCTGTCCTGGGTAGCGACCACCGTGGACTCTCTTTGCCGTGGAACTCCGTGGCACAGATCAAGGACCCTGCCGCTCCTCGACCTGCCATCCCTTGCCAGGCGACCTACGCCTGTAACCCCTCCGCCGGAAGACCCCTAACCCCTAACGGAGGAGAATTGGTTTTTCTTGATTTTTTAGGCTTTTTCATTTTTTATATTTGTTCTTTTAAAAATGAAAGATTGAAAATTAAAAAAAAATGATTGGGTTTTAGTTTTGTGTGACTTAAATTTTGATCGTATATTTCAATTCAACGGTTAAAAACTAAAAACAAAAAAGATTTTTATTGATAAGAACCAATTTTTATAAATAAAACCTTTCAGTCATCTTATCATAGTCATGCCGTTAATAAAATAGGAAAAATATGATTTAATTTTTGGATAGATTTTGATAAAAAGACTTATGAGAAATTTTTTTTAGATAAATGGTTACTTTTTAGGACAATTTTTGACAAAAAAAACTTTTTAGACATCAAAACGGTTTCAATTTTTTTTTTCGTTCTTTATTCTGTTATAGTCATTTTTTTTATTTTTTTTTTAAAAATTGAAACAATTTAATTGTATAAAAAAATATATTTTTTAGTTTAAAAAAAAAACCATTTAACCAATTAAAATTTTCTTTTTGCCTTTCATCAAAATCTTCCATTTTCTTTTTTTTTGGTTTGATTTTTATTCGAAAGATGAGGTCAATTTCAAAGTACTTTTTATAGTATTATTGATGTCTGGTCTTTATTCTTGTTATCTATGAAAAAAAAATCTCGTGGCTTCTTATAAATAAAAATGGGGCCGAAAGTAAAATTAACTATTTTAGGGGTGTAATTTTAACATTTCCTTGCCCTTTTTTCTCCGCTGGTGGACGACCGATTCACAAACGAAACTCCGGCGAGTTTGAGTAGAGTGTTTCTGTGATCGATGTCTTCCACTTCAAAGAAGCGCCCAAAACCCAAGTCCTCCAGTCCTTCAAATTCTTGGCGCAAAATTAAATCAATCTTTCTTTGGGAACCACCCGATGATTTGTTTCCCTCCAAGGACGACTTCTTCAGGCTCGTCATCGCCATGGCGATCGCCGCCTCCGTCTTCTTAAGCTGCAACTTCTTCTTCTCCACTCGCCACCCAAAGTCCTTCTGCGATAGCGCCACGGACGCCTCGGATTTTCTCTCCGGTGGGTCGTTTATTTTATCGCTTTCTTTCTAGGAAAAAAAGCGGGAAAATACAAGAAATTTGAAATTTTTTTTTACCCTTTTGTGAATTTGTGAATCAAAGCTCATATGGGTCTTCTGTAACTTTTTATGTTCTTTTAAAAGCTTGTCATTTTTTCTAAATTGTGATGTGGGTTTGAGGCTAAATGTTGTTATATAGAACTCTCTTCATATTCGTTTACAAAGCTGATTTTCAATGTACTCTGTCCCTGTGTATCGAGGTGGGACTGACTCGAATCGAAGACCTTGTTGCGGAGGATGATTAGCCTTTCTGCCCACCAAATGACTGGTGGATGTAACTTGCAACGTAGAACGTTTTGTTTAGAAGTGATTCTTACTTTGTAATAGTGAAGCCCAGTTGAGTAAGATAGTCAGCTTTTGGACATAGATCACCTGTGGGCAAAATTCATGTGTTCGTAACATCATAAACAGTGTGAAATTAATCTCACAAATAGGCATGCTAATAATGGGGGAAAAAATCATAACACGTCACAAAACTAAAATATAACTTGTTAGGGGTAAAAGAGGTGGGAAAATAGAGTAGTTCAGTCTTACAAATTTGAATTAATCTTGACACATGCATTCATGGCATTTATGATTAAATTTTTCATGATATGTATCATTGTTCGATTTAATAGCCATAGTTTGAGCATTACATGCATTTCTCATGGTGATGTTGCATTATTATAGATAATTGTGAACCTTGCCCAGATAACGGGCAATGTTATCAGGGCAAGTTGGAGTGTGTTCGCGGCTATAGGAAGCACGGAAATTTATGTGTTGAAGATGGGGATATTAATCAAACAGCTAAGAAACTTGTGGGTTTCAAGAACCTTGTTCATTCTGGTAGATTGATATTCTTGAATGCAAAAAACACGTTTTTCTTCACCTTTGAATCTGTGTTTGTGTTTTTCTTATGCATCCTAGCGTCTAATGTGAATGCAGTCGCAGTGGGCACGACAGAGTCTTTGCGAATCCTACGCTCAATATTTGTGTGGTGGAACTGGGATGATTTGGGTTTGTCACCTTTGAAACTTGCTGTGTTGATGTTTATGCTCTGATTTTTAAGGCAAGAATGCCATAGTTGTCTTTGCTGGCATGTTCAAATGTGAATAAATGTTTTAGGTTCAGGAGGATGATATATGGAGTGTCTTAGATGGGGACAAGTTGACGGAACATGTTGGCTTGGACAATGCCATAAATAACTATACGAAGCACAAAGCAATGGAGACCATTGATAAAGTATTAGAGACTAGGACAAATTCTCAAGGGTATGTTATTCGATTTCGGGCCTGGGTTTTCAGAAAAGCAGCATGTTCACTCATTCATCAGTTTTTAATACGTGTACAGGGTCAGAGAGTTAAAGTGTCCAGATGTTCTTGCAGAAAGTTACAAACCATTTTCTTGTCACGTGCATCATTGGATCTCTAACAACCTGCTAGTGATTTTGCCAGTTTGTGTGCTGGTACTACACTTCAAAAGGCCTTTAATGTGTTTGCGTTTAGCAGATTGACACTTGCTAATGGTGTAGACATGCAGATTGTAGGATTGATATTGCTAATCTGGAAGGTCCGCGAGAGGTTATATCTGTCAAAAAGAGTTGACGAGCTTTATGAACAGGTATAAAGCCACTTGTACTATAACTCCTCATTTGTTTACTTTCCTCTAGTTCATGTTCTTTCGGAGTTCACCATTCTTCATATACCTATTAATTATAGATCTCTAATCGTGTATAAATTTGACTGGGATTTCAAAGGTCTATCAGAGAAACAGTTAAATTAGGCTAGTCAATGTAAAGGTGAATTATATCAGTTGTTAATTCACCAGAATCTAGTTTTTTTTTCTGTGGCCCTCGGTGTTGAGTAATCATGTTCCCTCTCAAACTTGAATGTGAGCTGGAGCTTGTGGCTTATCTTCAGGGTACCAGCCTTAGTTAGACTGAATTCTGAAGTAAAGCATAGTAATATACTAAGAAAAGTAGGTACTTTGTATACTGCACAATTTTAGATGTCATTTTATGTGCATTTTCACCTTGAGCATGATATTTGCATGTACAAAAAACTTCATTTATCATCTTCGAGAGAAAAAATAGCTTACTTGTACTCCTATTTAGGTTGGACGTGTCCATGTTTTTTATTCGAATGCTTCATTCCCATTTGATAGGTTTTGACAATTTTATAGGTTTGTGAAATACTTGAAGAGAACGCGCTGATGTCAAAGGGAAGAAATGTAGAACTTGAATCATGGGTTGTTGTCTCTAGGTTGAGGGATCATCTTCTTTCGCCAAAAGAGAGGAAGAAACCTGCGTTATGGAAAAAGGTATTATGCTTTGTTCTTTATTATTGGATCTTATTAGGGCTTCAATGATTGACTGGTTTCTTCTACTTTTAGCGTGCATCATCCTTTTGATATATCCAGAGTGACGAAAGCAATATTTCAGTGGTGCTCAAATCACTTTGTCAGATGAACAAAGTTGATATGCAAATGTGTGTGTTTTATTACGCAAATGTGCTCAAGTTGGTATTATGCTTTGTTCTCTATTATTGGATCTTATTAGGGCTTCAATGATTGACTGGTTTCTTCTACTTTTAGCGTGCATCATCCTTTTGATATATCCAGATTGACGAAAGCAATATTTTAGTGGTGCTCAAATCACTTTGTCAGATGAACAAAGTTGATATGCAAATGTGTGTGTTTTAATATGCTCATATTGAAGAATTGACCTAGTTGGAATTTATTGTAAACTTAAATCAATTATTTTTTTTTTAATTCACTGTCTTTTTTAACTTGGAAATTTCTCGAGTTGTGCCCTTCATCATCAGCTGTGAGTGGTGTGCAACCAATGCTTGATTGTTCTATGATAGTGCAACAACATTAACATCGACCCTTCGCTGTTCTCCTCTTGCTTTGGCTGCTTGACTGCTCCACTTCAGCACGTTGATGGCTCGCTACTCTTGTTTTGTAGTTGATCTGTGTTGTTTCCTGCCCTCTTTGTCTATACTTGATTGGAGATCATTGAGAGCATACATATATTTGTGTACATATTTTAATGAGAAACTAATAAAATATTGTTGGAGTAGACAAATATAACTAAGAGAATAAGACTTCAGATTCTGAAAAAGAACCAAGAACCAAACCAAACAGGGGGAAAAATAAAGTTAAATAAACTGAGCATATTGAATTTCACATGAACTGTATTCACGTCGGTGGAAACTGTTTGCTGGGGCCAGGAGTTGTTCTTTTCACAATAGCTGCTTCATTGTCCCATCGTAGGGGAAATGTAATGATTCAAATAGTGTAAAGCTGTACACTGTAGTAGCTTTTTGCTTTTACTGTAGCATGTGAGAGCTTTACACTATTTAGGTACTAAAAAACTGGTTCTAACTATGCTTGCCAACCAAAAAGTCTTCTAATACTTTGCCAACTTCCATAGTAATCTATTCTAATAGACAAGTTTCTAGTAACATCCGTTGTATATGCAGGTTGAGGAGTTAGTTAAGGAAGATTCTCGTGTAGAACGTTATCCAAAGCTGGTAAAGGGTGAATCTAAAGTGGTGTGGGAATGGCAAGGTAGGTTATACCAATATGCTTTTGTTCTCTCTTTTTAAAAATGTTATATTCCACGTTTGGGTGTAAATACTACCAGGGTTTCGTCATTGTTAAGAATCTAATCGCATATGGAAAAAATTGTGAATGAACAACTTGGGGAAAAAAAGTTAGTATAGCTACCAACACCGTGGTTGAGTAGTATTTTGAATTTGATTTTGCTTTTTCATGCTCATGTGGTGTACTGATACAATATGTCATCCACTTGTCTAAACTTCAATACTCGGATCACTTTCTTTTTTTTTTAGCGTCAAAGTTAACCATTTTTGCGGGATTTTGACGCCTTTTTTCTTTGCATGCTTAATGCATTATGAGTATATACACTCTTCGAAGAGTGGTTTTTTCAGAAGTATACCTCCTCTATAGCTTCAATTTTAAAGTATATTCTCATTTAAACATTCTATACAGTTGAAGGATCTTTGAGCTCTACAAGGATGAGGCAAAAGGGTGAGTCAAGTAAGCTGAATTCCCCAGCAAGCATGGTCTTAAATTCAGATCAGCACCACCCCAGATTAAAGACTGGTAATTGCCAAGTTTGCTTTCTCTCTCTTTCCCCCCCCCCCCCCCCCCCCCCCCCCTTCATAAAGGGTTTGAATCATTAAATATTTTTTCCACTCAGGGTGTTGGTAACATTAGGGTAGTTAGGCTCATTCTTTGTGGTTTAGATTATTGCCCCCTCTGGTTAAACTTTAATTTGTTCATTTGTTTGGCATAAATGGAAGCTCCAATATTCGTGGCATTCCTCAAAATTTCTCCTCTTTTGTTTTTTTTTTTTTTTTTTTGGCACCCTACCAAAAAAGTAAAATCTAAAAACTAGCCTGCTTTCTTCTATGTTTCTTTCATTGTATTTGTTTTTTCCAGTTTGTTGGATGTGTTTTTGTAGTGAAAAAATATCAGAATTGATTGGATCCGCATGTTTATGCAGAGACCAAGGGACTGCTTTTTTGATGTGTGTGCATGTCTTTATGCAATGGGGGAACCTTCTGATGCCTGCTCTCTGTCTTTCATGTCTGATGTATGTAATTACATTGTGTATTATATGCTTTTTCTGGTTCATTCAATTCCTCTATAAAGACGTACTTTTCTATATTTGGCAGGAGCGTTGTGGGGTATGTAGTTTGACTGGAAATAAAAATTCTGGTTTATATCCTCTCGTTTAATGGGAAATAATACTTAAAAAATTTTAATTTTCACGGTACTATATTTGAATTTAACAAAGTATTGTATAGTGTTAAAAAAAACACGATGATAGATATGAAATTTTAGATAGAAACATGTTTGTGCTAGCCAAAGTTGTAATATTTGCCACAAATGAGCTTTTGCGACATGCGCGGTTATTTCTGTCTTTATTTTAATTTTTAACTATTATCCTGTGCTTGGGGCTTCTTACAATGTTTTATTAAAAGTTGGGAGATCGTAAGAAATATCATATTTTTAAATTATATCGTAGCGAAAATTAGATATAATTTAATATATTGGTATATGTCATTTATTAATCTCTTATTTAAATTAAATAACTGCATAGATCAAAATACTTTTAATATGTAGATCAAAATACTTTTAATTTGACCTAAGGTTTTTTTTTCCTCTCTCTTCTCTCTCTCTTCCCCCTCCTTCCCCTGTTTCTTTGCAACTCCTCCATCAACATGCTCGGACACCGATAGTGAGCGTGGGCTCGGACTTGATCTTGTTGTTGTCCTTGTTGTCGAGTTCCTTTGTTGAACTTGTCTTTGCGCGACGTCGTTGTCTTTGCTCCTTTCGAGGTTGAAGTCATCGTCGTCGTGGAAGTCAAAGTCGACTTTACCTCGTGATTTTGTCGACTAGATCAAGGCTTCCATGGTGTGATCTTCCATGATGATAGCGACGTCAACGAATAAGTGAGAGAGGGAGAGAGAGGAGAGATGAAATGAGAGGGAGACATGGAAGACATTGAGAAAGGGGAGAGGATAGAGGAGATGGAGAACGAAGAAGAAAAAAATAAATTAAAAAAAAGTCAAATTTGTTGTGAGAGTATTTAAGTCCGATTAAGGGTATTTTAGTCCATACAATTATTTTAAGACATATAATATATGCTAACATCTCAAAATATATGACATTTTCTACTAATAATTTTATAAAATCTGACAGTTCTTACTTTATCCCTTAAATATATAGGTTATATTATAAAAAAGAGAATTCTAGGATAGGACTTGGATAAAATAAACTATTTGTATTTCTTTTGATGTCAAATTTGTATCATTTAAGATGTTGAACCTATAATTAAATTTAATTATATTAAAATGAGATTATAAGTAATTTTGAGATAATTTAGGCCTTCAAATCACCATTATTAAGTCCTAACATATTTCACAAACACGGTTAATAAGTCCATTAAAGTAAATCCAGATCATAAAGACAGAAATAAGAAAAGTGCAAAAAAAATAAAAATACCAAACATCAAAATTTAGAGTGATTCACTTTGTAATTAGAGCTACGTCTACTGTTGTTCTTCACTATTTGGTAAAATGAGTACAAAATACATAAATCTAAGTTTATGAATGAGAGATCTACTGAAAATATGATTCTAGAGATTTTTTGGCATAGTTTCAATGAGGGAGTCTTCGGATACTTCAAATGATGTCTTCGGCCTCTTTTTATAGAGGTAGCTTGTGAGATCGTGGGCTTCAACTGTTAGAGTAAGTGGGCCGCTATAGTGCTCGGAGAATGGGACACGTGGCAATCCCTTATCGGTGGTAAAGTTCAGGCCACGATCCCACGTTTCACTTCATGGATTAACGGGTTTCCCTATATCCATAGAGCCTATTGAGTTTCAGTAAGGGGGTCTTTTGATACTTCAAATAATATCTCTGACCTCTATTTATAAAGGTAGCCATAGTGCTTGGAATACTGAAACACGTGACAACCCCTTACTGGTGGTAAACTTTGGGCCATGATCCCACGTTTCGCTCCATGGATTAATGGGTTTCCCTATATCCATCGAGAGTTTAAAGAAAGGAACTACCAACTATCTCAAAAGAATAGAAATCTTCCGATCATACTAAGCAATCGAACCAATCGAACCCTCTAGACGAACGAACACTTTCATTAGGCAATTATCCCGATATGGCATTGCTGAGAAATATGAATCAAACACTTCCACTAGGCTTGATTCACTGGAATCACTGCATTGGCCTTCTGACCTAGGCTTTGCTTAATGATTTGGGCTTGACCAAATCATACCCTAACAATCATAAACATTTTTTTTTTGGTATTTTTCTTTATAAGGTGTTAGGCATGGTAGTTAGAACTGTTTTTACTGAGCATGTGAGAGTTTTACATTGTAACAACTTTTTTTTTACTGTAGCATGTAAGAGCTTTATACTGTTCATAACTGAGACAATAGTTAAGACCGCTCTTTGTCAAACATGCTATTATTTTCATGAAATTTTGATTGGATCAACGATTAAGAAAACATAAAAGATGTTTAAAAAGTGAGTTGAAACTAAAAATTATAACTAAAAGTATTATATGTATATAAAAATTTTATATTGTAACATATAAAAACTTTAACACATATGAATTGAAAGTAAGTTTCTCATCGTATCCATATCGAATCGGTAGAAACAAAATCTTGAGTTGACAAATTATCAGCAAAAGGCATGCTCTCACAAGTGAAGCGGGTCCAATGAAGGGGGATGGGATCCACCCATGCGGGAAAGCGCCAAAGCGGATCTATGCCGAATAGGTTTGCTCATGGAAGAACAAACGGAAATTAATGGAAAGGGTTACTTATTTGGAAGCAGATGTTAGGTAAGTCGATACTAATGTGCAATTAATGACAAACCATCCGTCGAATGCTTTTTCCTCTTATTCTTTTCTTTTTTGTTTTAAAAAATAAGAAAATAGTTTTGCTTTTTGACACCCAAAAACAATCACCCTGGTTATTATTACCACTGTCTAATCGTCCTCAACAATTTTTATCTATGTACTTATTTTTTTTTTTTATAGAAAATAGTCCAACTAATTTTTTATAGTTTTTTTTTTACATATTATAATATTTTTAGCAAGCCAAAGCTATAAAAATTAATCAGGAGGGATACCGTATATATTAATATTATCAAGAAAAAATTAAATAAAAAAATATAGAATTTTAAGAGAGATAGAATATAATTTCGATGGATGAAATATAATTTTTATAAAATTTTATATATAATATTAAAAAAAGTTTAGTTGTCTATGTATAGCTTTGTTCCTGTTTTTTTTTTTGTTTTAACATGCGACTTCAATTACGTCCTTTATAAGCTCTTATATCACGAGTGTTCTAGATTAAGTGATTAACGTTGAAATTAAGACATTACTAATTGGGCGGTTAACGTTGTAGCTTATAGTGTCGGCAATGGATTGAGACAATGGACAGTTACATAACTCGGCTGTCAACGCTCTGTCATATGTTTTTATGGTGGGTTTTGAGTTTTGATCAAATGCCTCAAAATTAAATCAAACTACTTATCATAAGTTGAATTTTTAGATGCCTAGAGAGGGATAGGGTGCCATGTCTTTGGTCACACATTCAATGAAATAAAGGAAGCTCAATGGAATGGCCTGTGTGGCCCATTTCCCATTGCTGAGATTATCAGTGTTAAAAATAAAAATAAAAAACAAAAAATGAAAAATTATGTATATTATATATATTTGGAGATATGGGTTCCCTACGCCAATAATACAAGTTTGTCAGGCCGTTATTCAAATATGCAATTCAGAGTTTTCACACTGATAAATGGCTCTGTCTATGCATATTGTTTCCTTGGAATAAAAATTAATTTCTCGGGTTAAGAACTATTAATACCACTCTTTTTTTTTGGCATTTTTAATTAATTTTAAATTTTCTCACCATTGATCTCTATGTCCATGTTTCTTTAAGCTTGCTCGGTGCACACCAATATATTCTTTAGCTAGAATATTTATTTAGATATTGAGATATATTTTATGGAACTACTGGTAACTTAATTTTTAAGATAATAGGGGCAATTCATGTTAGCGGGTTGGGTGCCGCATGTGGTGGATTTTGCTGCTAGGTGTAGGATTTGCTCTTGGTTAGTCTTGGTCTTCCATAATCATTTTACAAATTTAATTTTTTTTAAAAAAATTATTTTACTAATAAAAGTTTTTTTTTTATTTTGCTGAGAAAATAAAACTTTTTATTTTGTCTAATTTTACGAATGTCACTTTCTTTTTATCGCATATCGTAGTGGATAAATTCTTTACTTCATTTTTCTTTCCCAGATTGGACTATATTTCTAAACGGACGATGCAAAAAATCAAAAGGTCAAAAACTAAAAAAAAAAAAATACACTTTATTTGTGTGTTTGAAAAGTGTTGTTTGAATCAAAACTTTAGTTCAAAAATACTATAGAATATGAGATTTTGTATTTTATTTTTGATATCGTATTATATAATAGCTTTATACTATCGTGATCAAAAGTTTTAGTTTAGACCAAAATAGCTAAACACACTAGGCTGTATTTTGCTTTACATCTACTGGGTCGAATGCTCGCTTTTCAGTTTTCATTTTTGCTCGCTCTAAAAGTTGATGGATCTATTCCACCAAACATGATTTATGATCTTTCTTTACACCAAACTTGTCCCCTCTCAACATCAGTGATGTATATGAATCATATTTTCAGAGAAGGAAACTTAATAATAAGGTATTGCACTTTGATTTCTTGGTTTAACTCGTATTGCTATAGTTAGAAAGGCACTGTTTCCAAAGTTCACTTAAATTTTAAAAACAAATTGGCATAAAAGAAGACCAACCTCTTTTTGGAAAAAGAAAGAGAATGATTTGTTTCTTTGTTTTTCTCACATGGGCACTGGTTTTATAAATTAATGAAAAGTTAATTATTCCCTTCAAAAAAGAAGTTTATTATTTTTTAGATCTTTCATGAAAATTAAACATTTTTTTTTTCTGATTCTTGAACCCCCTTTTTGGTTCCTACATTAAAATTTGACCCCCGTAAAATAACATTTATCTTACTTTACTTCCCCCAACTCAAAAAGATACAAAACCCCCCCTTAAGTTCATAATTTGTTATGTGCAGTATATAATCGAGACAGATAGAAATAGAAGTGCTTCTATCAAGGTTCATATAATAGTTCAAAATAATCTTAGTCAATGCACGTCTAAACATTGAAAAAAGTTCATGGGTTCAAAGCACTTGAATCCATAAACCAAACACTTTTTTAATATATGAGAGTGTTTGAGAACCAAGTTAAAACTAATAGAGTGTTTGAGAGAGTAATTTAAACCATTAGTTTGAGTTTGAGACTATAGCATGTGACAGCTTTACACTTTAGCTTTTTATTGTATCATGTGAGAGCTTTACACTATTCAAAGTTTAAACCATACTCTTCCAAACACTCTATTAAAGTCAAAAACTTAAATACTCTAGCATGTGAAAGCTTTACACTATAGTATATTTTGATGTTAAATTGTAGCATGTGAGAGCTTTACTTGTAACATTTGAAAATTTGATGTTCAACCTTGCTTCTCAAACACCCTATATTAGTTTTTAATACCCTAATATAGAAATTGACCTTAAAATTATTAGGGTATCTTAGAACATTGTTAGAATTAAAATACTGAGCATGTGAGAGTTTTAGATTGTAGCATATTTTTATTTTACATTTAGCATATAAAAGCTTTATACTGTAGTAAACTTTTATTTTACATTATAACATATAAGAGTTTAATGCTATAACAGTTAAAACTAATAAGTTTTATGTAAATTGTCAAAAGAGGCCCACATGAAAGATTAGATATCCTATGGGCAGGAGTAGTGTAACCCTGGTCTGTGTCGGCGTATAATTCAACGTGAGCAAAATAAGCTCCATTTCCACCATATATTATATGGTATATTTGTGTATATTATTCCAAAGACCAAAGTCGAGGCTCTACGGCTTCCCCTTAGACTCGTTTTTAACCCGTCAGTCAATCATGTCTCTGCACTAAGCGATCGACTGCCAAATTTGTCAAAACGTACTCCATTCCTTTAATTTACCAACTTTTTTTTTTTGTTTATATATTATTTATTAATATACGCGTTCTCTCTCTCTCTCTTTCACTTTCTCTCTCCTCTCTCCATATTCTTCACTCTCTTCTCTTTCTCACTTTCA
This sequence comes from Artocarpus heterophyllus, assembly GCA_025403435.1. NCBI lineage: Eukaryota > Viridiplantae > Streptophyta > Magnoliopsida > Rosales > Moraceae > Artocarpus > Artocarpus heterophyllus. The sequence continues at coordinate 7,193,174 of CM046344.1, forward strand.
GTCCACTAGCTGGCTGAGTTTTAGTGGGGATCACGAGGGACTGAAGAAGAGAAAGAGAGCTTCAAATATCAACTACTCATTACTCTCTCTCTCTCTCTTCTTCCTCTTTTTCAGGTTAGCTTCTATGTCATCCTTGTTTCTTTCTAGTTTCTTTCCAACTTTTTTTCGTTGTTTATTCATGTTTTCCTATAATGTCTGTTCTTTGTTCCTTGTTTGGTTGGAATCTGGTTCTCACGAGATCAGCATGTGATGAACTTGCTTTTAGTTGTGTGGATCTTTGAGAAGACAAAACCTGCTGGGACTTTTCTTACTTTTCCGTTTGATTTTGCTAGTTGCAAATCCTGGGTTTGTTTGATCTTTACTTGTTCTATCTTAAAGAAGCGAGATCGGACATGATATTTTCGCCACTTTTCTTAAATTTTGGATTTAAATGTTCAGAAATGATGTGAACTTTTTTGGACACTTAAGATCCTGCATTTATTTGAATAAAGGAAAAAAGGGATCTTTTGATCTTGATTTGTTGAAAGTCGGTGGTAATGTGGCATTTTTTTTTATTTTTTTTTGCGTTTTAAATGATAAATCTTCTCCCAAGTTGAGAAAGAGAGCCAATGGAGCTTCTTAGCTGATTTAAATTAATATATAAGTATATATGTTTTGTAGGATTTTGGTGCAAACTTAGCTAAATCTTTTTTTTTTCCCTAAATTAAACCATAAGACACTATGGAATATTGATGGATTTACTTCTACATGCAATTCCACTATATTACTGATATGGAGATTCTGAAAGAGAAGAATTTTTATGTTTGACAGTTGAAAAGATATAGATGATGTAGGCTCAACGGTTCTTCTTCTTTTTTTTTTTTCAAAGAAATCTTGTGCTGCATTTTTTTTTTTTTTTAATTTGCCTATCTCATAGGAAGAGTAGCATAGAAATTTGTCCTTTGCTTCTGCGATCCATATGCATAGAAGTTCAGTTTCCCTTCAATAAGTTAATATATCATTATTGTTATTTTTTCCTCTATTTTTTAGGTAGCTTATGGAATTGTTTGTTTAGTGATTGGTATCAAGTTTTCAACTGTTGATCATCTGTTGCAAGTCAACTGGATTTTAACTTTATTCCTCTATAGGTTTGAGAGAACCATCCAATAAGATCATGGGCTCTAAGCACGCTTCGCCAGGAAGCAGGCAAAACCCGTTGTCTATATTTGTTGTTCTGGGTCTGTGCTGTTTCTTTTACCTTCTCGGAGCATGGCAAAAGAGCGGGTTCGGAAAAGGAGATAGCATAGCATTCGAAATAACCAAGCAGGCCGATTGCAATATTGTTAGCGATTTGGACTTTGAGAGTCATCACAATGAGGTTGGGATTATTTCACCTTCTGAACCGAAAACAAAATTTTTCAAGCCTTGTGATGTTCGGTACACCGATTATACTCCTTGCCAAGAACAAGACCGAGCAATGAAATTCCCAAGGGAGAATATGATATACAGGGAGAGGCATTGTCCCCCAGAAGAGGAAAAACTGCATTGCCTTATTCCTGCACCTGAAGGGTATACTATTCCATTCCAATGGCCCAAAAGTCGGGACTATGTCTACTATGCGAATGTTCCATATAAGCATCTGACGGTCGAAAAGGCGAACCAGAATTGGGTGCAGTTCCAGGGAAATGTGTTTAAATTTCCAGGTGGAGGAACAATGTTCCCTCAAGGTGCGGACGCATATATTGATGAACTTGCATCGGTTATTCCAATTGCAGATGGATCTGTCAGAACAGCATTGGATACTGGCTGTGGGGTATGTCAACTGTTTAACATTCATCTTCTTTGATCGTTAAATTGTCCTTAACCACGCACATATATCTAATTATGCATATATGATATGCAGCTTTTACAATTTTGTGCAATCTATTTAGATAGTTTTTTTTTTCCCTAAATAAATACTTAAGGAAGCTCAACATAATGAATCTCAACGACTTTCCTATTGTTTGATGATGCTTGAACCTATTTTTGTAATCAAATGTTTAACGGTAACAATATAGTTCTGTTAATTGCAATTATGTTTATTTTCATTTGCTCATTGTTTGTTGGATTAATGATACCAAACATCACACAGGTTGCAAGCTGGGGTGCATACTTGGCGAAGAGAAATGTTTTGGCCATGTCTTTTGCGCCACGGGACAATCATGAAGCACAGGTACAGTTTGCTTCGGAGCGAGGTGTACCTGCCGTTATCGGTGTTCTTGGAACAATCCATCTTCCATACCCATCAAGGGCCTTCGATATGGCTCAGTGCTCCCGGTGCCTAATTCCATGGACCGCAAACAGTAAGTTATCCAAAAAAAGAAAATTTAATACTTAATTCAAGAAATTATATTTTGATCTCTGAAGTTTATGAAAGATGTAATATACTCATTCATATTTCATAAATGCAACAACATAAGAAGTTTTACCCGTTGCCAGCACTAAATCGTAAAGCCGCATAAAATTTTGTTTAGAAATTTTTCTTATTGACTCTAAGGGGCAAAATTTATTTATATCTGTAAAAACTGAAAAACCCAAAAGGTATGGAGGAAATACGCATTTTGTATTTTCATTTATAGAGGCATCGGCTATTTTAAGTATTGAGAAATTAGAAGGTCTACTTAAGTGGCTCGCTGATTGGATGAATGGTGAAAGGTTATTGCAGTATTTGGCTCATGAAAATGTGAATATATCCCATTTTCTGAGCGGCGGTTTGGTTGTTATAGCTTGCATATCCTTCCTTTATTGATGGCTTCTATTCAAGACTTGTGATGAAATTTCAGTTGTTAGACCTGTTTTCTCCTGCCTTCTTTTTTTTTTTTTTTTTTTTTTGTGTGACTACAACTTAGACGAGATCTTTTATATTATTATGTTTTATTAGATTTGACATAAGATGTTAGGACTTGTGCTATATCCAAATGAAGTCCCTGCAATATATGGAATTATTACTTTTATTCATATTCATATCAATTTTTGGATTCAGATGGTACGTATCTGATGGAAGTTGATCGAGTTCTTAGACCTGGTGGATATTGGATCTTGTCTGGCCCTCCAATCAATTGGAAGACTTACTACAAAACTTGGAAGAGGACTAAGGAGGATGCTCAGGCAGAGCAGAAGAAAATTGAAGAAATTGCTGTATCTCTTTGTTGGGAGAAAAAGTATGAGAAGGGAGATATTGCTATCTTTAGGAAAAAAGTAAATGCTAAATCCTGCCAGAGAAAGTCTTCGGACATGTGCAAAACAAACGACCCTGATGACGTCTGGTAAGTTCCTTTGCGCACCATGCTTTTGCATTGTACTTTTATTCCTGTAGTTCATTGTTAGAGATAGGTTTAAAACATAACTTGACATGTATTTGGTACCTAATCTACATCTGAATATATCCATGTTCAGAAATAAAGAAACAGGATAATGCAGAGATTTCGGCAACAATAAATTTGTTTGATGGCAAACCAGATATGACCATTAGCTATGTAGAAGATACTACATTTATTTTACTTGCCACTCTTTCTTAGTTTTATGTGGGTGTTTTGTTAGGTACAAGGAAATGGAGGCATGTGTAACTCCTATGCCAAAGGTAACCAATGCGAATGAAGTAGCAGGAGGAGAATTGAAGAAGTTCCCAGCTAGACTTTACGCTCTTCCTCCTCGAATAGCTAAGGGACTTGTATCTGGGGTTACAGTCGAGTCCTACCAAGAGGAAAACACACTTTGGAGAAAGCACGTAGACGCCTACAAGAGAATTAATAAGATGGTTGGCACCTCAAGATACCGGAATATCATGGATATGAATGCAGGCCTCGGAGGATTTGCAGCTGCTCTTGAAACGGGAAAATCTTGGGTGATGAATGTTGTGCCTACAGTTGCGGATAACACTTTAGGTGTTATTTATGAGAGAGGTCTAATTGGCATATATCATGATTGGTATGTCCCCTAATCTTCGCTGAAATGTCTCTTTGAATTCAATCTAATCATGCACGTGTCACACACACACAAATAAAAAATATATATAAAAATTAAATAAATAACAGAGAAAGAGAAGAGCCTCATAAGGGTCCTGAATTATTCTGGAAAGTTTTCATGTTTTTCTCCCACTGCCAAGGAGAAATTTAAGTGCTAAATGGTTTCTGCTGAAAAAGCTCTCTGATTAGAAATTTAAAGATGCATTTATTCTTGTCATCTTTCAGGTGCGAAGGCTTCTCTACTTACCCAAGAACATATGATCTTATCCATGGCAATGGTGTGTTCAGCTTATACCAGGACAAGTAAGACTCCATCTCCTTGGTCTCAGTGCAATAGTTCATATTTGGCTTGCACCACATTTGATTCTTCTTCAAAGAAGAAATAGAATGCTTGACATTTCAAAGATTTAATACCCATGTTCTTCTAAGATCTTTATTTTTCTCGGGTCTACGGATTATGTATATTTTGTGCAAAAATGATTTGTGGTTTTCCAACATGTTACAAGTGTTGCACATCCTCTGGAAAGACAATATGATTATTGCGCTGTTTATGTACCAAATAATGAGTTGCGCTTTGTAGTTTGTGCTTCACTCAATGCCAGTTATTGTTGGCATGATTATGTTAAATGGATATGCAGGTGTGAACTAGAAGACATTCTTCTCGAGATGGACCGCATCTTGCGACCTGAAGGGTTGGCCCTTTTACGTGATGAAGTCGATGTCCTGAACAAGGTTAAGAAAATCGCTGCCGGGATGAGATGGGACATCAAATTGTTGGATCATGAGGATGGCCCACTGGTTCCTGAAAGATATTGGTTGCAGTGAAGCAGTATTGGGTTGGCAGCAAAGAGAACAGCACATCTACTGATGAGGAGTAAGAAAAGCAGGTCAATGTTTGGGCCTCAATGAAAGCCAAGGATACATATATAACTTGATGAAAATGATGAAATCCGTTGTTAAGTGGACGGGAACTGAAGTGTTTCTTGATCACAAGTGATTGTTTCAAATTCATAGATTTTGTTTTAGAGGTGATATTGAGAGCTATGTAATATCTTGTTCTATTGATATCACGGGAAAATTGTGTAACAAAGACGATAAATAATGAGTTTAAGAATGCCACACTGGTTATTTGAAGCATGCAAATGAGTTCTTGAAGATATTTCCTTTAATTAGTGTCGGTTTCTAGCTTTCCCTCGTAAAAAGAATAAAAAAGGATAAAAGAATATTCCCTTCTTTCACTAAAGATGAAAGTTATGCCTATTTACCTTTTATTATTTTGGTCACTCGCTGACGAAAGATTCAACAATATGTCAAACGTAAGCAATTCTAAGCAAAACCACCGACAAATCAAAACTAGGGTTTTTTTTTTTTTTTTTTGGGTTTTGGGGGGGTGGGGGCAGGGTTGGGGTAACTTGCTAACCATTATCGACACGTTCTAACCCCTAATGAGTCAGGATAACTGGGATACCTTCGGATTCGGTACGTTTAGGTCGAGGCAAGTGCACTTGTTATAGGTTCAGGTTTAGAAGATTCTCAACCTAACCCCAACTTAATTTTACAAGTAACATACACAAATTACGTAAAATTAAAACGTAACAACAAAGTCACAGACATAAAAGAAAATTTATAAGGTCCATTCTAAAGAAAAGCTAGAAGTAAATTCAAAATCGAAAACTTATTAGGTCATATAAAAATACAAGCAGCAAAAAAATAGTAAACACAAAATAAGAAATAGTAATTTATTAATTAGGTTAATAGAGAATCCTCGGCTTCTTCTGCACAATAGGGGTAAGTTCCCCCATATCCTATACCCCTCGTGGCAAAGTAGGTTGTGGAACGAGGACAGGTTTGACTTTTTCCCCAACATGGCGGAGTGGCGGGGAGGCTAACCCATCCGAACGTGTCCCGTTGCTATCTCTAGATATTTACAAAAGGCGGTTGTTGCTCAAATTAGCATTCTCCTCTGCTTGAGTGCTTTATTAGGCCTAACTCAATCAATCATGAACTTTTGCCTAGCAGGGTCAAGCTTAAATGGATCCACTTTTGGGCAAAAGTACAAACCTCATGCCATTTGGCATCTTTAGTTTTGATTGTTGCGGCAAAAGAAGTCCAAAACGTATCTGATATTGAAACTCCATCGTAAACACGTGTTTGGGTATTTTCTATCGGCATATACAATTTGAAATTTTTAGGAATACAAGTTAGGTGCCTCTATGGACATGGGGAAATTTTATTATAAGTTCTATACCACGTTAGAATTTCGAATCTAATTTTATTTTATTTTTTCTTTTTAGTAATAGAAGTTTTATGTAGCTGTTAAGATGCTGTTAACACTAAATATATGTTAAAATAAAATAGGAAGAAGGAAAAAAAAAGTTAAATAGAGAGAGGAACAAAACAAAAAAAAAGGTATTAAAAAACCACATTGTAAATTTGCAACATTTAAATTATAGAGGAGCTTTTGGCAAAAAAAAAAAGAAAAAAAAAACAATGAAAGAGAAAAGTAAAAAAAAAAAATGAATAAGAAAAAGTGGAAAAAAAGGAAAAAAAAAAAGAGGTTGACACTTGTCAAGTGTGAAAGAATACATCAAAAGAGAGTTGTTTTTTTTTATATTTTTTATATATGTATGTATAGATATAGATTAACGGAATTATGCAATTGGGCTGAGACCATCATAGGCGAGAGAGGAGTGTCTACGTTCAATTTTGTATTTCTCAGTAAATAGCAAAAATATTCTTCAATTTGTCAACCTCTTATAAATTTCACTTCGGCTGTCAAATCCCTTAAATTTAAGGCATTTTATTGCCTTAAGGTAAAAGATAATTGCATGGATTATGGTTTTAAGCATAGTTTAGTAATAATTTTACACCAATACCTATCTTAAACGTGTGTGTATATATACATAGTTGTACAGATAAGAAAGGGCAGATATGAAATCAGAAATCTATATAATTTTGGCATGTTAAGTAAATTCATGAGTATCAAAGGGGGAAGATTTTAATGGACTCGAAATCTAAAGGGATACAGGATACTTTCGTTCTTTCTAAAAAAATGGCACCGTTTGTTTTTATTTTCAGAATTTTTAGAAATATTTTCGCACATTTTTTAAAATAAAAATTTTAAAAATATTCTTAGCATAAATTTTAAAAAATTCTTAATTTTTAAAATAAAAATATTTTCACATATTTTAAAAGTAACACCAAACGGCACCATAATATTGAACATCAAGTTTTTAATTAACTCATAATTTTCCCTGTACTAATTTTATTTTACAAGATAAGCATGACGCAAGCAATAAGAAAAAACTTCACTCAAAGAATGTTATTCCTAAAAAAAGAAATTATAAAATAATATGTGGTGGCGGAACTTTTTTTGTTGTATGTGTATGCGTAATAACCTCAAAAATAATATGTGGTGGGCAAAACATACTCTCTTTTAAAAAATGTTTGGTGTAGGGTGGTTTACACCACTAATTTAATTATAAATAGTATAAAATTTTTACATATTATAATAATAAAAAAAAATTGTTACAGTATAAAACTTTACAGTAAAAACAGTCTTAATCAATAGATCTTACTACTACATCAAACACACTATAATTTAAATTGGTGTAGTTTTAAAACCTTTTTTTTAATAAGTGACCTCGTTGTTAAAAGAGGAAAACGTTTATTTTTAGTAATGATTAACCAATGACAGATTAATCTATAATATATTACTGTCTATCACAGATGGACCTATATTAGATAGTGGTTAATTAATGTCAATGAATTGTTTATGGATTCATTAATGATAGACCAATCTACAACTATTTCATAAGGATATAATTATATGTTTTAACTATTAAGTGAAGTACAATTATAACTTTTCTTACAAAAGTTAGACACAATTAAAATTAGTAGGAAATAACAAAAATAAAGGGTAAAATCTACCTGACCTAAATTTACCCAATTTAGCCAAACGGTGGAGAAAACACAAACAACGATTACTTTTTCTTTTTCTTCTTGAAAAACAACACTACGATGGCAAGTAAGTACAACACTTTTTTTTTTTTAATTTCCTTTTTTTGAATGGTATTCCAATCAACTGTCCACGTCAAATTTTTCTTGCACTTTGAAATGCTGTCTAATCTAAATAATTAGAATTTTGAACATGGCAAGGGATAAAGATAAGTGGTGTCATCTTGTCCATGTCTTATTTTTCTCTTAAGACAAGAAAAAAAAAAATCAAAATTGACATTAAAGGGACCAGATGTTTCTTGGGCAATTCATGATTTCATGCTTTGCATAAAAAAAAAACTTAAAAATAAATAAAATTTAAAAAATCTTGATTCCCTGCATGTGCCACAGCACTATCACCATCTTTGACAATTGCAAACCACAACCAGTAGTTACGTGTCCATTCCCATCTGCTCACGTAGCGATTTTCCCTATTCCCTCAAAACCCACAATTTCTTGGCAACTTCTTGGATGGTTGACAAGTATAGTTAGGACTAATTTTTTGGTTATCAATTAATATAAAACTCTCATATACGATAGTAAAAACAAAAAGATACTACAATGTAAAAACTATATATACTACATGGTTTTGAATCAAAAAATTGGTTCTATCATATTTGCTAAACACCCTATTCTACGTCAGAACTTCATATTTTATGCACACTTGAGTCAACAATGTTAGTCATAAACTACTCTTTCCACCAAGTAAAGCCATGGAAATTTTGGCATTTGGTGCATTGCCTCTGCTTGAAATACATGCAACGCTAATGTCTCACGAGGTGTCCTTACGTGCAAGTAAATTTGGTTCAATATATTGTATTGTCATTGGAAACTAATTAGCATCACTCAATCGTTATACAACGTGCTAATTAAAGGAAGCCTTATCTCCTGCAGAAATAGAATGTTGGTTTCACTTGATATGTACCAAAAATGGATGCAAGTGACCTCTAAGTCACTACAAAAAAAAATGGACTTTTTGCTTCCTAAATTCCGGTAGAAATAGGTTTTTGTTAACAAATATCGTGGCCAGGGACGGATCCAAGGAGGGCCTCTGGGGGCACGTGGTCCAACTAAAAATGTAAAAAATATTTATATATATTAGCTTTTATATAATATGTAGGTGTACCCTAATTGACATGAACTTTTTTCATTTATTTGATTGTTTTTGGGCTTCAAAACTGATGGACTGTCTCTGCTTTTTATTTTTATTTTTAAATATCAAATTAATTTTTGTTATTGCTTACCTCTACAAAATCTTTTGACTGATGTTTAATATTCTTTTTATTTTTCCCCTCCTGTTTTCACACAGACTAACTCTTTGTATCTCTTATTTTATTGTTTTTCTTTTATCTCGCATATTTATTCTCTTTGTCTTATAAGTTACAAGTCTTTTCATATTCAGTTTTTTCTGTTAATATAAACTTTTTAATTTTAAAAAATAATAAATTTAATGTTTAAGTTGTATTTTTTTTTACAGTGAGAATAATTTAGAATGCACATAATAATATAGGCCCTTGTTAACCTAAAAACTCACTTTCTTTACATGAAATTTGTGCATACATAATATAGAAATTCATTTTTTTAGAGATCTTAATGTGTGCCCCTATTGGATTCATATCCTGGATCTGTCATTGATCGTGGTAGCTAATAGTCGGTAGTAGAAAGTTTTTGCTATTAAAATTCATGTGGTAGGAAAACATTTCGCTACCAAAAGTTGGCAGCCAAAACTAAAAAAATTTGGTGTCCTAAAGTGGACTATGCGCGTCGTTTTGTTACAATTTTGGTAACTAAAATGTTTTGATATCGAAAAGACATAACAATTACCAAAATTTTAGTATCGAAATGTTTTTCCTACCAAATGCTTTGGTAAAAAATGTTTTAGCTATAAAAATATTTGATCTCAAATGCCCTTTTGTAGTCAAATCCTAGAGTATCGGCTACTAGATTTTTGGTAGCAGAATGTTTTAGCTTCCAAAATATTTGATAGCAGTATGATTTTACAAGTAAAGCTTTTGACAACATATACTTATTTGGTAATCTAAAAACATGTGAATATGCTACTAAAATTTTGACAGTATTATTTGGTAACAGAAAAGGACATTTAAACGCATAAAAATGATATTAGTTAAAATGACAAATTTAATAGATAAAATGTCTCATATAATGATGGCTCCAAATATCTTAATACAATTAACAATTAATAATCTTCCTATAATATCATACTCCAATTCTACCCACTAGTAAATCCTACACAAGTAAAAATAATGTTGTCTATCCTATTTGGTATCCAACTCTTCGACTTTGTCTTGAAGGCAGATAACTTTGTAAACCTGTGAAGGTGTAAGAACATTATGCAAAACTCAGTTCCATAATTGATAATTATTAGCCATTATTATGTTCTTCAAATTGAAGTGTTTTTTATTCCCCACATATTACTAGTTTTATCTTGTTTATTGCTTTGAGGGTTGCTAGCTTTTTACCATGTGTTTCCTCAACGGTGTAGAGCTTGACCCTCCGATGAAATTAGTGAAGTCAAGACAAAATCGGAGTCGAAATCGGTAGAGTTTATTGATTAAATTCTGAGAATTAAGCGAATATTCTTTAAAATTTTTCCATTTCTAAAAGTAGTTGAATCAAAGATAGCTACAAGTTCAGGACAATTACAAATTAATTACATATTTATTTGTATTTGTATCAAGAAGAGTATAAAATTAAAAATATGTCCCTACAACCGACAACCATTAAACGAACCCTAACGGAGTGTTTGGTTTACATATTTAAACAAGAAGTTTGAAAGAAAAGTCAAACTTTTGTGAAAAAAAGAAAAGTTTTAAGTTATGGTTCAAACTATGAACTCAATAGAGGCTAATTAAGTCGTATTTGCTAGTTTGCGTCTTAGACATGGCTAGTATAATCTTTGATCTATAGTGAAATCCTATCATCGTCATATCTTATAGCTCTCATATTAACGGTAAATTGTTATATATTTTCTCATCCTCTATTAATTTCTTCATTTTATTTACTGTTTATACACGAGAGATCAATATTGTTGAGGTCATGTATGAGTTGATTGTGTTTAGCGATTTTAGTGTCAATAATTTTTATTTATTTTATTATTAAACACCAAATTAAGTCCTTTCATTTCTAGATTGTCACGCCATCAAGAAAGACCATCGATATGCCACAGTAGCTAAGAAAGGCAGAAACAAGATACATCAAATAATTTTCATCGATTAGGAAGTGACAAACTTGAGTGCTGCAGATGATTTCCTTTACAACTCTCGAGGAGCCAAACACTTTGTGACACGGAAAAAGAGAATTTTGTTCTAGCAAATTCTGTTTAGGTATTTGGCGCCTTCACCTTTTGAATTTTTAGAGAATTAGTAAGTTGTATTCTAAACTTTTAATTTAAGGAAACTACAATCTGAAATAATAATAGTGTTGCATGACACCCTCCAATTCAACGATCGTTGTTAAAATTTAAACATTCACACATTTTTACAGATGCCATATTATTGCTCCATTGTTATTTATATTCTAATATTTTTCCTTCAAATGTATGACGTGAGATAGACGAGGGTTATTCTGTCCAAATTTTAACAGCCATAGTCGATTTGAGAACCTTTTACAACACTATTAAATTTAGAAGATAATTTATTAAAGTTAAAGTTAAAATTCAAGAGGAAGCATGTAGGCATCAACAAATTTGTACGTATGTCATATTGCTTGATCGTTATTTAAATATACTAATATCCCTTCAAATGAGTGATGTGATGATGAGAGTATTTTCATCTAAATTTTAACAGTCGTCGTCAATTTGGGAACTTTCTACAACACTGTTAAATTTAGAAGATAATTTATCAAAGTTAAAGTTCAGGAGAAAGCTTGCAAAATTGGAGGAAAAAAAAATCAAGGGACAAAAGTGCAAAAAGCCCATGCCAGTATGCAGCTTGAATTCTGAAAATACACGTTTTTTGTGTTACCTTTACAGCAATGTTCTAGGGGACATATTTGTTTTAAAGTTTGAATAACTTTCTATTGCCTGATATACAAATCCTCTCACACAATCATTCTCAAAAGAGAACAGCCAAAAGCCATGTCATTGCATCCAAATCTGTGTGCTAGACAAATGAAATTGTATGCACTTACCTAGAAAAAGTGTATGCCATTATTGGGGTGAGAACAGTGATTTGGATGATTGAACAAACTGGGTTGCTTTGTGTCTGTCTTCCCTGTGCCTGCCTCATAGTAGTATACCATTTGGGACCCTTCAACTGGCAAACCATATTGTGTGGTTCACAATTGAACAACCTACCTGGATCATTTACACACCACAACCAAATAGCTCCAATAGTTAGGTCATGTCATGTCATCCCGGGTTGCAAATCCCTCAGAGATAATTAATCTTTAGGTTTTCGATTGGGAGCATTCTACTGTTGGTTATTAAAAAGACACATTACATCATAATCATATCAGAATAAAAAAATTATGATAGTTATAAGGTTAGAAATCGATACATGTAATTATCTTTTAAGATTGTGCATCAATTTAATGTTGAATTTTTAAATATATTTTTAATTACATGATTTAAGGACCGCAATTCATTTAACAGTAGATATCAAATTCATTTAGTCTCACTTCTTATTATGCTTAAATTTGCATTTTGGCAAAATATACAACATATTGCACCAAAAAATTTATGCTGGTAGGGCATGTTTTTAAATTCTTACATTTTCATTGGATTTTATCAGAATTTAATATGATATAATCTATGGTCTTTTAAAAAAAAAAAACTATGTACTTATTAATTGTTTCCTACTGTAGAAGCCCCATTATATGTAGTGTAGATTTTTTAGCAACTTAATGGTAATTGGTAAATAAAATGACTGATGACAAAAGTTTAGTTTCAAAACTGACCCTAAACACATATGTTCAAACTTCAAAACTGCCCAACATAACTAGGCAGGATCTTAGTTGTCTGATTTTTGAACAAAACATGATAAGGAAAAAAGAAGGGAATCTAATGCCAATCACGTTAAATATGTGAATAGCACAGACTTTTCAATTCTTATTTAAAAAAGGACAATAATAAAGAAGAAATTGTAATGGATAATTGGATCTATTGACCACAAATTCAAATTAACAATTTTTTTTTTGTGGCTCCCAAGCAAAGAAAGGGCAGAAACATAAGATTAGGGAGATTAATGTTTGCTCCCACAAAGTCAGCACAAGTAAGCTTGTCGATCCACAAATAAAGGCATGATATTGACAAGCGATTTGTTGTTTCTTGAAATTTTCCCATTTCACAAAATTGAAAAATGATTGAAACCCTTTGAAAATATTTAGAGAATAGATGGATGAAACTTGAAGGGGACAGAGATCCACAAGATAAATTTTGGGATGTGAGGTTTGACTTGTTGATGATCAACTCATGACTTATTTAATAGGGAAACAGTACTTTAGAAAAACAAACGGTTAAAAACCAAGTTTTCCTTGATACACTTAAATTATACTGTTGCATCTTAACCTGTATGTTTTTTTAGAATGCATCTTGAACTTTTAATCTTGACAAAATACATTATAAATTTTGAAAATTATTGACAATTGAGATCCAATAGCCAACAAGCATTAAAAAATATTAAGAATTTTGATCATAAGATTTGTAGATGAGTTTTCTTAAGGGTACATATCTTGTCATTTTAGGAAAAAAATAAAATATAATACGTAAAAAAAAGTACTTAACGGAAATTAAAAGTAACTATTGGACCTCAATTATCAAGAATTTTAAAGTTTAAAGTACATTGCACCAAGATTAAAAGTTCACAATATATTATACAAAAAGTAAATAGTTTATGATACAATAGTGTAATTTATAATAAATCATGGATGGCATTTTTTCGCAGAGGTGGCCTCACATGGATACCGTCCCTAATAGTGTGGGGACAAGGAATTGCCCAAAGGTGATTCCTCGGTCCCCATACCGCCTCTTTCAGGCAAGAATAGGGAGTTTTTGGGGGTGGCCAAGATAAGAACGGAAAAACATTTTCTTCTCTATCTAGTATCTTTAATCCTAAAAAAGAGTAATCTTAATTATTGTATTTAGTTTTAAAATGGATAGGAAGTACAATACCTTAAACTTAATAGTGATCGTCCATGACATAGACTTACAAATTTGTAGATAAATTTATGTTGGGGTGTTCTTTGTCCACAAGAAATCAAGAAAAGACTTTAAACTCATTTGCCATAGTGGAACAGGAAAAAACGAGAAACTAATAATTAATGTGTTCATTGAAAAGTTGTTATCTTTACATACATTGTTAGGATAAGCCTTGAGCCCTTGCCAACCAATTTTGAAAATGATTTTTCTTGCAATTGTTCAACGTCTAAGAATTTGAACTCCCAACTTTAATTGTTGTCATCTCTTGTTTTGCTGCCAAGGCGGTACAAATTCTAGTGAAAGCTACTAATCAGATTAATTGGTAGATTTTCCTTTGATGCCGTATCTAAAGGGGGTCCCATATATGAAAAATCCCAAGGTGCATTCCTTAAAACCCATGAATTAAAAAAAAGGGGAAAAAAAGAACACGCATCTACTGACCAAGGTCTACTTGTTAGCCCAATTGTTCATGAAGGGCTAATGGAAAAGGGGTTATAATGGTAGAACCAGTCATTTTTGTATGGTTTTATACCGGTAATATATGACCAATAATTAGGCAATGTTTATCGATAATATTTCTGTCACATTAATCTTGTGCGATGTTGATGTTTTTCAAACCGGTCAGGGTGGGATGCTCGTGACATAAGCATGTCATCTTGATGACTAATAAAGGATTTGGACTAATGTGTAATTTCAATCTCTTCTTTTGGCTTATCTTGAAGACAATTGTATACTCTTCTTATAGTTTCTCCTGGCCAGGAGAAAAAGGAGAGATAAATCTAGTTGGAATAGTAGTATAGAAATTTAAGGTATGTTTGTTTCAAGCATTCTTTGAATTCAGTAGACTCAAATTTAGATTTGAGTATCAAGAATTCTTCGGATGCATGTTTGCTTCCCCCAAAGTCTGAATCAATTCAGTATTAAGAATATATGCGTTTGTTTCGTGGTTTGAATCATTTTGCTACAGCTCTTATTCCTTTAAACTTTTGATATTCGGATATCTTTACTACAGTAAAAACTAAAATTCTTTCTTTTATATTTGAGGAAAAAAATCATAACTTCTTCATTTGATATTCAATTTAGATGATTTTTTTTCACTGTGTTCCTAATGAAAAGATGAATAAATCAAGATCCATATTACATATTTTTTAAGATCATTAACGTTACGATTTTATTAGATTTATTAATAAATCAAAAACTATTTTCACTACCTCTCCAAACATAAATTTCAATTTTATTTTATACTTAGATTAAAACTTAAATGCACATCCAAATGTCAATTTGAATAATAATTTAAATCACACTAACTCAAATTAAATCACTAATTTGAATCTATTTACCAAACGGACCCTTAATTTCTCATGCTTTGGGTGTTAGCTATTTTATGCAATTTACTTTTTTTTTTAATTTAAGAATGAAGGAATTTAAACTCTTTATTTTGTAATGAACTCGGAGGTGGATATTTTCTTTTCAATAGTTTACACACAACTTCATCTTTAATTTTTTTTTAGAGTAGAAAAACTCCATTAACAAATAGAACTAATTTTCTTATATTATTTTTTGAGCAACGAAAAATGGATCTCTAATGAGGTTATAAATGCTTATCAGCCTATTTAGATGCATAATTTTAGTGATCAAAGTTAACCAAGTCAGAACTATATATAACACCCTAATAATTGATTTGCTCAGAGAGTCAAAAATATAATGGATCATTACAAATCAAATTCGGAGAACTTTTCTTATAAGAAGGAGGGAAAATTCCATTTCAAACTAAACAAAATACATACTCAAATACCATTAAAAAATATATAATCAACTATAGCTGTAAATTGTAACTTATTATAGAAGTATTAGACCCTGGACATTTGACTGGATCTATTAGTGAAAAGGGATGAAGCACATGGAAAAACTATACGTGCCAAGGCTTAACGAGGAAAAAGCTGCTCATACAAATATTGGGTACAACCAAAGCTTGTTATAAATAATCACTATAGTCGATGGATAAAAACAGTCGACCGAGTTCAAACCCTAAGTACTTGGGATGCAAGTGACATGACATAAAAACACATATAGCCATATACCAGTACTCACACTGTTGATAACCACTTTAACTGGGCATGATGCACAAGTAAAATCAAAATGTAGAGAGACCAAAACATACAAGTAAATAAAAAAGGAGATAAAGCCATGATCCAAAGAGCAAGCCCTTTGCCAGGGATGGAGCCAAAAAATTAGTGAGAGACAGAGGTGTGACTAAATTAATGAGGTGAAGGGTAATGTGACACCCGTTATTCTTCTAACGGGTATTGAGGTAATTAAATTAATTTTTAATGTATAAAAAAAATTGCTTCATTTAAATTTATTTTATAATATTTATTTTTATCTATTTTTAAATTTTCTAAAATTCTCCTATATTTATTTAGTATGATTACTAAAAAGCCTTAGAACTTCTAATAAATCTCAAAAATGTCATATTGGCATTATGTGTGTTAAAGTCTTTAGATGAGACATAAGGATATCTTTTCCAACTACTCTTGACCCTCATTTTCTTTATTTCCTCCGTGACATGCTTCAACATGTCTCCTCTATAATTGTTTCTATCACTTCTCTTCAAAGACTTCATCTTTTCTTCCTTTCTCTTCCACGGTTCCCACACTCTTCTTCTCATTTCTTTGCTGAAGCAAAATACTTAGAGAACTTCTTCAAGGCAGCCATAAAAATCAGCCACCATCACCTCCATTTGAGCAAGAATTTCAGTCATACCGAAGTAAAGGAACCTGTTTTGAAGCCATTTCAAGCTTCCAACTAACCATAATCCGAGGTTAGAATCTTATGAACAAATTTAGTCTTTCATTTATAAATTTTCTTTTATACTAAAGGATTATTCAAATTTGCGTTCTTAAACCTAAGTATATGTTTGTTGCTATTTTGGAGCATATGTATGAAGTCTAAGTGTATATGCCCTAGACAGAAAATTTATATTGTTAAACTTTGTAATACCTCTATGGGCAGTGGTTATTTCTTGAAATTCTAAGATTAAATTAAAATGAATTTTATGAATTGGTTTGCATATTTGAAAAGTAGCATCCTAGGCTTTCTAACGAGCTATCATAAACCTAAATCGGAGTTGTATTTTATTTTCTAAGAATTATTTAATTTTTGTATTGGAAACTAGTAAATCTGCCAGTTTGTTATGGTATACCAGCTGCTAACCTGAACCAAGAACCCATCTTTGCTCACCACCTAATTCTTTAATGTCTTGCAACCTTTCCAATATTATCCTAAGTGATTGATGAATCTTATTAGGGACTAAAACATATAGATTACTTGTTCACATTTTATATTGTGTTAAGACAAAAATTGTTTACTGTGGTATTCGAAAGAGATTTATATAAAAGCTTTAATGGCATACTAGTAAGATAGGTTTACACATGATTTATTTATGAATGTAGTTGTATGTTGTGCTTTAGTTTTAATTGTCCTTATGCACGCCTTAGGATCAAGGGAGTATGGAGCTAACGTTAACTGATTCCAGGATTAAAAGATTGTTGATAAGCTTGAAAGGTAGGGATTCTATTACTCATCTTTTGTGAGGTTTTTATAGAATTAAAATTGATTGTTTTGCCGCAATATATTTATATCTATGTTGAACTGATATTATATGAGTATCACTTATGAAACTATGACATGGACTCGTCTTGTATTGTACGGCGAGGAACATAATGAATTGACACATGTTATAAATTGAGAAGCATGGTTAGGAAAACTAACTCTATTGATAATGATTCAATATAGAGAAATTGTGAGACATGAAGAGGGCGACGGTTACGTCCTTGGGCATGAATACCCTAAAAGGTAAAATAGGGGGAAGGCGATGACGCTTCCTTGGGTTGAAAGTCTCAGAACACACTGTACAGGAATCGATTTGGTGAGGACTCGGGGCTTGATGTCCCCTCACCGGAACACCCTTGGAATGTTTATAGGGTGATCAAGTGCGCCCATTTGGGTCTCGATGAGTTGAGTGATACTCAATTTAACATGGATACCTAGGAACAATGATGATTGGTAATATTTGTATAAATGTGTAATTATGACACTTGGTAATGATTAACTACGGTATCCATAAGATGTGATCATAATAAACCTCATAATCTGGAATATGATGTAACTTATTAACCATGCAGATTTTAATGTGGTAATGATAAAAACCTAAAGGTGAGTAATGGTTTTCTCTACTGAGCATAGTGTTGCTCATACCCTTATGTTTATATCTTTTCAGGACTCACTAAGTGTGAGGTGGCTACGAGAAATATAGTTGAGGAAGTGATGTAACTATATTACATTGGGACTGCTTCAATCGTTGAGAATGTTCTTCATGATAATGTAAGCATCAATTGTTACTTTCTGTGACTGTATTATAATGTGTTGAGGGTTAAAATGATGATGACAACAGTTTATATTATTAAATTTAAGGTGCTACATTAAACTGTGGTTTATTTGTCGTTTATATTTTTATTTTTGAGTTGAGAGTTTTCATTTAAGTCCCGGGCAAATTTTATTTTTAAGGTTTTACTTTTATTATTTATTTTTATTTTATCTCATTAAAAACTGTTAACCCCCATATATGGGCGTTACAGGTAAACTTGATTTTAGGAGAACAAGACACGATTTTATAAGGGACAGAAAATAATTCAGAGGTGGAATATAATTTTTATAAAATTTCATAAACAAAATTATGAGAAAAAAATTTCAACGGAGTGACCGCAACCTTTGCCGTATGTGGCTCCAACTATACCCACCGCCACCACCACCGAACCATCACCTCTCAACAAAAAAAGCCAAGAAGTCTACACCACAAGCCACTCTCTTCATGCTAGACGTCCCCTAGCCATGACCCTCCCCGATAAATGGAGAAATTGTGCGCCACCTCCACCGTCAAGCCGAAGAACTTACAAGCAGCGTAAGACCAATGCCGACCTTTAGCCTATGAGAGAGAAAAGCAGGGGAGCGCAACAAGAGCACAACAAAAACCTAACAGAGTAAGATCTTTCACAAAGAATTATTAATCTATTTTTTATTTGGATGCAAGGATTCCAAAATTGAATGGGCTCCTATCCTACATACCAAAGAATTGGTTAATGCAGGCTTAAAACTCATGCTCATGCCTCTTTTGCTTTTGTTTGCGCTAGCATTATAAAAGGATCACTGATATGGATTCAATAACAATATGCCTTAATTCTACTATGTTTTTTGATAATCGATCGTATATATATATATATAATATAGTATATTCTTCAACATAATTTATCACAAGATTAATATTACACTTGTCTAGAATTATTGTTGAAAAAAATGTCGTGATCCTTTTAAAAAATGAAAGAGAAAAAATATCATGCTAAACATCCTTTTGCTTTTATAGTGTAGAACTGACCGTTTACAAGGGAACCAAAACACATATCCTTCTCTTTTTTATCTTAGGAGATAGAAAATTAGACCTATAGTTTATTGTATGTATATCTATTTCAGCCTACTTATAATGATAATTTTTTTCCTCTTTAGGCTATGGTAAGAGGGAAGGAAAGACATATAATCTTGATAAGGAAAATAAAGTAGAAAGAGAGGACATTTCTCTTAATATATTTGATATATATGCTCTTCTTTAATCCTTTATATTTAGGAACGTCAACTTGGAAGATCAACTTGAGATATTTTGAAGGATTTAAAATCCCTCGTCAAAACCAATTTATTCATTAATTTATAGTTTAAACGGTGAATGGGTTAAACAATAATTTTGATTTGAATTTAAAAAAAAAGAAGTTAGAACTGACTTTCTAAATATTCACTAAAATTCCTCCATTATAAATCTCTTCACCCTCTCTTTTGTATCACTTTTTTCTCTTTCCAAATAAACTCTAATTAGAGTAAACCTGGAATTCATCTCATTAGTTCCCTCTTAATCTTTAGTCTTTCTTTGAACAGAAGAAGAAGAACCTCTTTATAGATATTTATGCAAATTATTTGACTGATATGATGTTTTTTACGTCTCGAAACAAATACTCAACTATACAAATAAACCTTAGTAAAATTTCAGGAAATACATAAATCTTTTTGCTCTTCAATTACAGAGATTTTTTAAGATATGTTTGACACACCATATTATATTATATTGTATTGTATTGTATTGTATTGTATTGTATTGTATTATATACAAAAAATTCAATACAATACAATACGGTATGTCAAACAAGCCCTGAAAACCCAATGCTCGTTTTTAAATTATTAGATATAATTAAAATTAAATTTTTCTATAAGCGAAAGATGTTCATAGATTACCTTTCCCAGTACCTATCAAAAAAAAAAAAAATCCCTTGATCAAAAGCATAGAAAGAGCTATGAAAATAATTTAAAGATTTAGTAGTTATAGTCTGAACTACTTTCTCATTTATAAACAATATAAAGCTCTCACATACTACAATAACAATAAACAAAATCACTACAATATAAAACTTTTATATATTATAATAAAAATAATTTTAACTCACATTTCTATCTATCAGTCAAACACCTTATAAAATTTGTGATACCGTGGTCTCAACTGTATATTGGGACCGGTAGCTTTTATACTCCAAATTATTTGCAAAAATATATGGGCCATATATCTTCGAGGTCACATCGAAAATTGTGTCAACAATTTTTTAATATTTTTTCTTAGCGACCATAAAGAGACCACATCGATACCATGGTCCAGTCCGTGGCATAATTTCAAACTTTTCATAATAAACTCTCCCAATTTCGGTCATAGAAAGAGCAAAACAAAATAGGGCTATGTATCCTTTTGTACATGATAATTATGGTACACAATCATCCTATAAATACAATAATATTTCATTTAATTGTGTCTATGATTTCTCTGCATAAAAGTAGAGTACGAAATAAATTTGCACGCAAGAAACAAGTTTTTGCATACTCTACAGTTATTGGGGTTTTTTTTTTTTTTCCTTTCTTTGGAGGGGACCTACATTGTTTTAAGATACATGAAAGGAATTTATCTTTTTTATAAAGTTTTTTATTATTATTTTCAATACCTAAAGATTTATTAATTTTCATTTGATGAATATATTACCGTCAAATTTGTTTGTAGAAAAGCTTTCAACTTGCCACACTACTTAATATGCATCGCCAAAAAAAAAATAAATAATAAAAGGCATGAAATTCGTTCTATTATAAGATTAGTGCTGATCATGCTGGAGTTCAACTTTTATCATATGGTATGTTAAAACAGCAGACTAATTCTTTCTATCAATGTGAAATTGTCATCTTAATTAGTAAACAATTAACAAGCTACGTTGTTCCAAGAAATTAGAGAGAGAGGGAGAGAGAGAGGACAAAAGCTAGTAAATGAAAAAACAAAAAGGTCACTTTTTCAAAACTAATTGAAGTAAATATCAGGTTTTGAAAATATTTATAGTAAATGTCAATAAAAAAAATTTACTTGGTAAAAATATTTTTTTGCCTATCTATTTATTTACTGTAAGTAAAAGAAGTTTTTATCGGTAATTTTTTTTTACTGATATTTACTATTAATATTTTTAAAACTTAACATTTATTTCAAAAAATTTTAAAAATATGACATTTCTCTTATTCCCCTGTTTTAATCACCTGTACATTGAGCCCTACATAAAGGTTTCAAATTTGATATAGATATATACTCTGCCTATACATAATAATCTATCAGCATATCAAGGGCGTTTTAATATTCTCTTCACAAATAATAATAATAATCATAATCAAAGAAAAAAGCAAAAATCGTATTTTTATTCAATGAACGAAATCGATGAAACAATAAAATCCATAAAAATAAATAAAATGTATAGATAAGCACCGGTGGCATAGAGAGGTTGCGGTGAGTGGGGACACGTGGCCTCACTCAAATTTTAAAATTTAAATTTTTGTAAAAATTTTAAAATATACTTTTATTTTATAAGAAAAATTATAACCATAGCCCCACTAAATAATTAAAAAATACTGTTGAGTTCTCATTTTATAAGAAAATTTATAACAATGTCCTCATTTAATGATAAAAAATATATAACTATGTATTGATTTAATAAAATACTATCTCTATTTTTTATAGTGTCACCATTGAACAAAAGTTTAGCCTCCGTCATTGATAACCACTATTCCTATTAAAAGAATAAAAAAGATTTTTCCACACACTTTAATAATAACAATAATAATAATAATAATAATATTATTATTATTATTATTATTATTATTATTAGTAGTAGTAGTCAAGAAGAGGGAAGCATACACTAACATTATAAAAAAAAATTAAATAAAAGAAACATAAAATTTTAAAGGGGACGTAATAGAATTTAGAGGGGACGGAAAGTAATTTTTATGAAATTTTATATACAATATTAAGAGAAAAAAGTTTAAGGGAGCGGTTATCCACTCTCATCCGTGTATGGCCATGTCCTTGTTATCAACTCTACAGTAGATTTTTCTTATTGATACAATAACTATCTATAATCCACCAGTGTTAATTCTTCTTGCTTAAAAACTTATAAAAATAACCCTTAAAACTTATAACTTGGCATGAAACCCCAGCCAAAAGATTTTTTTAAAAGATATTAATTTAATTAATCTGAGGAGAAAAAAAGTTTTGTTAAAGAAAAAAGTAGAGTAAGCAGCTGAAAAATTTTACAATCATAAAGAACCAAATTTTAGAACTGAAAGTGCTAACTAATAATGAAAAAAAAAAAATCAGTGTCTTATGACAATAATCCCCTACCCTCTCTCATAAAAGAAAAGAGAAAAAAAATAAAAAATGAGAAACATTAATTAATATGTGTCAATCAAGAATTAAAATATCGATATCCAAGCAAATATCGGATTTGGATTTTGCGAGAATATCTATATCAGTAAAAACACTTTATTGTTTAATAAAGAATTTAAAAAACAAGAAAATAATTAAGTTTACATAAATTAGATGAATCTATCAATTAAAATAATAACTTTATGATGAATATACATGATAAAAAGTGATCATACTACAATAAATAATAATGATGTGCTTAATAAGTAAAATAGTTGAGTCAATATAATGTAGGTACCCAGTATTAAATGTTTCGTATTATCTAAGAAAATATCAATACCAAGAGGAGTTCTTAGGAGGTTCAAACTTTGAAAGTATTTGAAAATTATATTACTTTTTTGTTCAAATAATATTGATATTAAAACATGAAATTTGAATAGTTTTACATAATTTAATAAAATTGCATTCAAAAAATAAATTAAAAAAAAACAGACGTGGGTTTTACTGCAATATTTAAAGGTAAATTAAAAGATTCCCTTCAAATAAAAGTACATGAAAGTATATAAATAGACATGTAACATTAATATTTTGATCCTTGATATTTTATCATTTAACACTGCATTTTTATGAAATCAATATTTCCATGATAATATTGATATTTATGGATATTTTTATCAAATCTCTTAGATATTCTACGAAAACTACACTGTAATATTTTTATATCATTACTTTTAAAATACAATTTTTTAATTTTATTTTTCTAAACCTTAACGTCAATGAAATGGAATTAATGGAATCGTTGTCTTTATTCTTTTTAACAATATAAATGAAAAAAAAAAGAGAGAAAAATATATTAGTTTTTTAAAATAAAAAAAAGGATTATATTACATACTAACTTCAAAGAGCCCACATGCATCTCCTTATAAGTTTTTTTTTTCTTTTTTTTCTCGTGTTTTTCTTTAACACTTTTTTTTTCTTTTTCTCCTCTTTTTTGTTTTGTTTTCTATTATTTTTTTTCATCCCATAAATTTCATCCTCTTTTTTCTTTTCTTTTTTCATCTTTTTTTTTTCTTTTGTTTTTTCCGTTCTTTTTTCATTTGTCTTTTTAACATGTTAGATCTTCATAGCGTATAAAAAAATTATAAAAAATACACACACAAGACGTGTGCTCATTGCTAGTCATTTTAAAAAACTACAATAACATTTACCAAAAAAAAAAAAAAAACTACAATAACAAGAAACAATAAATTAATCCAGCACTTACACGTGACCAACAAGGCGTCTGTGACGAGTCATTGATTCTCATAAGCGGCACGTAACTCTAGCCTCTGCCTTTCGTACACCCCTTACCAACTTTGGCAGGACATTTTTCATTCCGTACAATTTTTTATCTTTTTCCACATAAAAATATTAAAATATCTCTTATGAAGTGCTTGTGATAGTAACACTTGAGTTTTTTATTATTATTTTTTTCACTGATCAAATATTTAATTAATAAACTAACTCACTCTAACACCTTTTGATGTACAAGATAATATTTTTTCATATAACTACCTCTCTGTCATCTTAACCATGTAATTATATGAAATCTTTTGCATGCAACGAAGTAGTGGAATTACAACTTTTTTCTTTTATTCCATCATCACCTTTCTTTCTTTCTTTCTTTCTTTTTTTTTTTTTAAAGATTTAAGCGTTTATGATTTATTGGAAACTAAAAATAGATTATTGTACAATATAATGGTATTGCTTGTTTAATAATATCTTTTATGCAACAAAAGAATCCTTATTAAAAAAAAGGGAATTCCTTTTTATTAATTATGACGCAGCAAATTAGAATCCTTAAGAAATCTAAGTTTCTTTTATGAAGTTGTAAAATTCATGCTTGAAGCAAAAAAATAAAATAAAATAAAATAAAACCCTCTAAAATTAAATATCTTTTGGAAGACATTTAATGAATATGATGGAATTTTAAGAGAAATAATAATGGAATTTTTGGGAAACAAAGAGTAAAAGTTATCTCATGATTGATTTTTGAACGAATTTCTGTTGCATTAAGCAAAAAACTTTTTTATTATTTCCCTGCTTTGCCTAGATGAAACCAACTCGAATATGGTTGATTCAAAAGAACAATAAGTGGGCACAAAGAAATATTTATTTGTGAGTGGGACAGCCAGACAAATTGCACAAATGTCATGGTCAATACCATAAAAACAAGAGATTCAAAACACAAATTCAAAAACCATTCTACAAATAAATTATCTCTCTCTCTCATTTTTAACCATCCTAGAAAACAAATTCAAACTACTGATTTTGAAAACTTCAATTATACTTCAAGAAAAATCATTTAGTGTTTTTAGGTGGAAGACAAACTATACAATTGGAGCGCCAAAGTCATGTGATCCTTATATTAGTAATTAGAAATTGAATGCGAATGTCGTTAATTTGCCATAAATATTGAATTTTCATGTCCTTATTTCCTTCATATATATATATAAAACGCTGAGGATATCAATCAAGAATTGACTTGCCTAGTGACAAATTTTTGATCATTTAAAAGACATATTTACTAGATAAATAAGATAGCAAAGCAATATATTGTGTCATTAATTCTCTATATCTAAATCTTGTCTAAATGTATTTGAACAGTGAGAATTCAGATGCTATTCAGACAATAGGAAAGAAAGAAAAATATTCTTAGCAAATTGACATAAATATATAACTGTTGGCATGAATCTTTTTTTTTTTCTTTTAATTTGGTAGTTAACAGTTAGATTAGCCAAATCATAATACATACATATATATAGATATATCAACTATTGTATTCCCATTTTTCTTTTAAGAAAATACAAGATGAACTAAAATAGATTACATCGTGATTGAAACATATCTAAACTAAATAATAAGTAAAGTTGCTCTCAATAGAACTCTTAAATGAAAAAAAAAAAAAAAAACCCATGTGATACAATTACAATATAAATATAATACTACCTTCTCTTTAACCAAAAAAAAAAAAAAAAGCTAAAACTTGTCATAATCAGAAAGCACTTTTCATCATGATTAAATTGTTGGGTTTCAAAGAATCAATAAGTGGGGAGAAAACAGGTCAGTGCTAAAAAGATACAAATCATCCCAAGAGGCCTTGGTGAAAATACATCATATGGAGAAGGTTAATATAGGAAAACAGGTCCCTTAGTTGTCGGTTGAGTATCATATGAAATAACCCTTTCTTGCTTGGAAGAGTTTTTATATTATCTGCTAAGTCAAGCCTTCCGCTCTTTTTTTACAAAATGAGTAACGATCTTATAAAATACTAATTCGTTAACGAGTCCCAAAAATTGGAGTTATAGCCCGTTTAGAAGAACTATATTTTATAGTTCTAATTAAAATATTTGGTAATTTTAGCTAGAATTATAAAGTATAGTTCCAATTCCGTTTTCAAATAAGATATTAATTACTCCCAACTACATTATGATCAAGAAAATATTTTGATATTATATGAAAAAGAAACAAAAACGATACTTCTATAGTGCGGACCCTTACAAATAAAGTTTTGTTTCTTACTATTAAATATGGTCAAAATAACTCTTTTTTGCATATCTGACAACTGAAAGACATACACTTATCGATAGGTTACTTTTTTCAATACTCACCATAAAAGTCCCCAATTAATTATAGTAACATAATTTTGTATAAGATATTATCAAAATGTGATATTGTTTTTAACATGCACCTAAATCCCCTTATATTTTGTAGAAATGACACATTTCATTTCGTGTTTTTAAGAATGATACAACTAAACTATGTGCTTGAGTTTCATGTTAAACCTCTTATTTGATAAAACTTTATCAAACTTAAATTACAAAAATCATTTTGACCGTGAGAGGTTGAAAAAAATTAGTTAAATTTGAGGCGGTTTGAAGTCTATAAAAAGAGTTTTTGGCGATCTTAAATTTGATCAAGTTTTATCAAAATGTTGCCTTTTAACATAAAATTAAGAACACAGAAGATCCTCAAAATACAAGAGTAAAAGTTGACATTTTTAATAAAAGCATGTTTGACAAAACCGGTTTCAATCATTTTTTATGGCTCTAATCATTTTTGTTGAAGTGTTTTTTCTCTCAAAATTTAAACCAAAAAAACCAGCTCAAAAAGCAAGTTTCAAGCACTTACCCCTATTCACAAATCTTCTTTGTGAGTAGTTACATCATGAGAAGTTCCTCAAGAGTAATATATATATATATACACACACGTGTGTGTGCATTTTTATGTTGCTTTATGATCTCACGTGATGATTCAAAAACTTGCATCATCATCAGAAATCTCCAAAATATATATATATGCACACACACACAAACACACAAATCTCGAAGCCCATAGGAAAATATTAAATGAAAAACAATTGTAATAAGCATATTGAAAAACGTCAACGTACGATGAAAGTTACAAAAAATTGTATGTTGCATTAGGTAAAAGGACGTAAAATTAAATATTAACTGTTGATGGTGTGTTTCCACAAAGCAAAAAAGAAAAAAAGAAAAAAAAGTTGATGAAGAGTGAGGAGCTAAAAGAAAGTTAGT
Source organism: Artocarpus heterophyllus (assembly GCA_025403435.1). Lineage (NCBI taxonomy): Eukaryota > Viridiplantae > Streptophyta > Magnoliopsida > Rosales > Moraceae > Artocarpus > Artocarpus heterophyllus. The sequence continues at coordinate 7,220,705 of CM046344.1, forward strand.
CTGGTAAATGATCATTGAGTTATATCTTTAATTTCACTTTAGTCTTTGACTTTTAAAACATTTTACTTTAGTCCCCAATTTATTATTATGTTTCAGTTTTAGTTTTAGTTTCTTTAATTAAGTGTAAAATATTTGAAAAAAATCTTACGTGCTCCCCATGAGCCAACCTTTGTGAAGGAATGAAAGCATGCTCGTTTATAATTCATATTACTCCTTCTATGAGATGTACAACCTAAGCCAGTCACCAAAAAAAAAAAGAACTTGATTCATATTTTACTATTTGCTTATGTATATATAGATAGTAACTATAATGTTAACTTTTTAATTAAACTACATAATTATCTATTATTTATATGATGACATTAAAAATTCCAACTTATTTTTTTAATTAAAAAATTCACAACGTTCGTTAGACAAAGTATTAGCTATTAGGAAAGTTTATATATTTTTTTCAAGGTCTTGATATATTCTGTGGTCCGTAACAACCGATAGCAACTGTTCAAAGGTCACAGACACCCTTCAGAAAACGCACTTACCTCCCCCTCTCTCTCTCTCTCTCTCTCTCTGCATATACAGCCAAAGAAGAAGTGGGAGAAAGAGGACTTGAGGCCTCTCTCTCTCTCTCTCTCTCTCTCTCTCTCTCTCTCTACTTACAGCCAAAGAAGAAGAAGTGGAGAGGAGGACCTGACTAAGGAACCAACACAAACCCCATTTCTTTTGTCTACTTAAGGTGCATGGTAAGCTAAAGATCTCCTGTTTTGGGTGCATTATGTTTGACCAATTAATGATGCTGGTAAAGATTAATGCTTCTTTCTCAGCTTTCTTCACAAACACTCTATTTCTGGAGAAACTTTTACTTTTTTTTTTCTATTTATCTATATAATATGCATGCACGTCTCGTGAACTTCATGATGTTTTCTTTTTTCTTTTCCTTGTTTTGAGCTTTTTTCACTTTTGTTAGACTCCCCCCCATGTTTTTGTTTTGATCTTTTCTTCAGTTTTAGTAAACAAAATGGTTTATTTTGGTTTTCTTGTCTCTTTCCCTCTGTAGTATTTTCACAGGTCGTACATGGGAATATTGTCTATTTATTGTTTTAAAGAATAAGAGCCTTTCAGTATATAGAATCTCCACACGACAACAAAATCTTTCTATTTATTTCATCTTTCTTCCTCTCTCTCTCCCCTCTTCCCCTACATATGAGTTTTATGTATATAGTTAATGGAAAAGAAGTTTCATTTTTTTTTTATTTTATCTCTTAGTCATCTGGTTTTTCTTATTATCTTGTCTTTGTAGCAAGCATGATATAAACTTGAACTGTTGTCTAAATCAAATATCTTTGCTCAACTTAACATGGGTATGAACTAATTTTCCTTTTTTTTTTTCTTTTTTAAATTTTATGGTCTACTTTTTGAGTAAAATACACTCAATTTGCAATGCTGGGCTAATTTTATCTGATGATTTTTCCTAATTAGTTCAACTCAACTATTTCTTTTTTTTTTTTCTTTTGGTTGCTTGTCATGATTATCTTTTTTGTGTTGGTTTTTTGGAGATCAGGATTATAGATCATGCAAAAAAAAATTAATGGTTTTGCAGATTTAAGTGGATGTTTTATGAGAGCTAATTATCTGATAATTGACTCCTCAACGTTGGCCTGAGAATTAAACGATGCCAAATCAGCTATGGTTTGCAACGCTAATGACTTGCAAGAGTGGAAAGATTTCCCCAAAGGGCTTAGGGTACTTTTGCTTGATGAAGATGGAAATTCTGCTTCTGAGATAAGATCAAAGCTTGAGGCAATGGATTATATTGGTTAGAAATTTTTTTTTTTTATTTGAGCTCATTTGGTCCCATTAATGCTGTTTCTTTGTTTAACTCTTTTTGGGAACTATTCACTTTCCTAAATTAAGCAGAAAGTAGTTTCACTCTTTTCTCAATTCTCTATTTTAGTGCCCATATCTTTAACTAATGTTTCTTTAGTGGCCCTTTTTGGAAAGGAAAAAAAAAATCAACCTTTAACTTTTTGCTTCAATTTTTTTGAGTCCTTATCTGAAGGAAAAAGATGGGAAAAAAAGAAAAGAGTTTGAATTTGTAGTTTAGATCTCCGGGAGCATTTTTACCCTTTTTTTTTTTTAGTAAATATTGAATAATTAAGGTTATTCTATATCCCTTTTCACATTTTTTCTATTTGCAAAATTAGAATTTCTTGAATGAATAATGGAATGCAGTAACTTTAAATGATGCTATATCCTTTCAGGCAATAATCTTGTTAATTCTTTTTGGAAAATTCTCAGGCTCTGTTGTGGACTTTTAATTAATACTTGTTCTTTTGCACATGTGTGTCTATTGCAGTTTCTACATTCGGCAATGTGACCGAAGCATTGTCGGCGTTTTCAAGCAAACCTGAAAGTTTCCATCTTGCTATAGTAGAGGTGATGTGCTTTAACTTGAACTTTTCCTTTTCTGTCGATATGATATGCACCTGTAAAACATAAAGGCTCAAAGCTGTTTTGAACCTCTGGCCCGTATGAGCAAAACCATCAAATTTTTTGCTGGTACGTGTGTTTTGGAAGATGTATTTAGTTCTATTCAATGCTGCAATAATAGCTTAGAATCAGTACTATCAACCAGATGGACCTTAATTTTCGCATACCAACTTGGTTCCTTGGTTAATACTTAAATCTAAATTCTTGGGTGAATGTGTCGGTTTTAACCATGTTTGCAGGTAAATACAAGCAACGGAAATGGGACATTCAAGTTTCTTGAAACTGCTAAGGAATTGCCAATAATTAGTAAGTTTAAAAATATATGACTTAGGGATGTTTTATTTATTTCTTTTGTTTCACTATAGTGCAAGACTATTTTGTCACTTGACTGTCTTCTTTCTAGAAAATGATACAGTTTCTAACGTAAATTTTCATAATCTTCTTTTTAGTGACTTCGAACATTCATTGCTTGAGCACCATGATGAAGTGCATAGCGGTAAGCCATTTTTTCCGGCCTCTTAATTTATCAAATTGTACACAAAGAGGATACAAACTTCTGCTTTATCTTTGGGTTGTAAATCTGATTCAACTTTCAAGTACCGAATCAAAACCAGGATCTGAATTTGCCCTTTAGAATACAATGAATGAAATTACCAAGATTCTTATGACTTAGAACATCCTGTGACGATCTATATTCAGCTCGGTGCTGTAGAATTCTTGCGAAAACCGCTCTCTGAGGACAAGCTTAGGAATGTATGGCAGCATGTTGTTCATAAGGTTTGTGAACTAGTAGCATATGTCGAAATTTTCCATGAAAGTTTACTCGAAATTCCGTCTTCTGATTCTGTTAATGCTGAGCAGGCATTTAATGCAGGAGGTGGGGTTCTCTCCAAGCCGCTCAAGCCTGTCAAAGAATCGCTAGTGTCCATGCTGCATGTCGACCTGGAAGATGGAGAACCCGATAAGAAAGTCTCAATAGACACAGAGAATTTGTCTGAGATTCAAGAGAATGATAATGAGCAATCAACGGGAAGCGATAAGTATCCAGCTCCTTCAACCCCACAGTTAAAACAGGGAGCTCGGTTATTGGATGATGGAGATTGCCAAGATCAAACTAACTGCTCCCCTGAGAAAGAGAGCGGGGAGCAAGATGGTGAATCTAAATCCGTCGAAACAACATCAGGCGACTTCATTGGTGAAGCGTCTCTCTTAGTCGACCAATCAGAGATTCCAAGCAAGACAACATTCAAAAAGGAGGAGGAATCTCTTGATGGTTCAAAGAATGAGAGTCACATGTCTTCTCAACTAGGAAATGCTGAGAGTCAAAACAAGGTTACTAATGGCAGTGAAAATCCAGCTAAATCATCGGGTCCAACCAATTCCTGTATGTCTAAATCTAACCGGAAGAAGATGAAGGTAATAAAAATATGAAAATTATTTCCAAGTTATTTCTAGACATTTAAGTTATGCCCTTGCTTAGTTTTGACAAATAGATCCTCATAACTCTTGTATGGCTTTTTGCTCTTAGCTCCCGTAAACGCAACATCTCAAGATGTCATATGCTGACTATATCCAACTTGTAACTGGATGTGAGATTGACATTTATTTAAATATAAAATTCTAATCTTGACATTACATCATAGCGTCTTCCTATATCAATTTCGAAGACCAATTTCTGTATAAAGGAGAACTTTTTCTTAATTGGGTTTTCATAGATTGAGATGCAGATGCTCTGGATCAGATATTCTGAAAGAAATTAGAAACATGTCTGAACAGAGTTCTCACATCATAGACTACTTTTTCACTCCTCAAACGGTTACGGTTCCTTCCTTCAGTGAGGATATTTATATACAGTAATGTTAAGTATAGGAAAGCTTATTTGAGTTATAATTTTACTTGTGAATCAATTCCTTGTATCAGGTAGACTGGACACCTGATCTGCACAAGAAATTTGTGCAGGCGGTGGAGCAACTGGGCGTGGATCAAGCCATTCCGTCTCGAATACTCGAGTTGATGAAAGTTGAAGGCTTGACAAGGCATAATGTAGCCAGCCATCTCCAGGTTAGTATTTTAAATGGCTCATCTACACCCAATGTTACAAACTAGTATAATATCTAGGTGGCAAAACTTGCACATAGCTAATGCATGCTGGAAGACCTCTCAGGATTCCTGCATTTGTTATTTGGTTGCATTGACCGATATAGAATCTAATCAAAGTAAAATCAGAGGAGTTTTCATGATGAGGTTAACCAAAAGGGTCGGGGTCGTTTCTGTTCTTACCTTACCGGACGAGTAATTAATGTTTGTTAGCAGAAATATCGAATGCATAAGAGGCGCATCTTACCAAAGGAAGAGGACCAGGGATGGCCACGGCACAGGGATACAATGCAAAGAAACTATTATCCTCAGCAGCCCATCATGGGCTATCCCTCATATCATTCCAATCATGTTGCACCAATGCCGCCGGTCTATCCTATGTGGGGACAACCAGGGAGTCATCCTGCCGGTGTCCAGGTGTGGGGCCCCCCTGCTTATCCACCATGGCAACCTGCAGAAAGTTGGCATTGGAAACCTTATCCCGGGGTAATATTTCTATGATAACCTCCTATTTAACTAACATAACCAATTGTAAATTGTAATGTTACGCTTGTGAAATGGAGAAGCAGAGAATTGAGCTCGTTAATTGAGCCTTGTTTCTTATTTCAGATGCATGCCGATGCATGGGGTTGCCCTGTAATGCCAACTCCTCACAGCCCATATGCTTCTTATCCTCGAGTAAGTATACAAACAAATTCTTGTCTGCACGTTTTATGTACACATACTAATCTTGTTCTATTCTCATAATCTAAAGCCGCAGAACGCGTCAGGGTTCCAAAATGCAGGAGTATTCGACAATGGCCGCAGCGTGCCACAAAATTCTTTTGACCTTTATCCGGTAAGACTAGCGGTTTTTTCATATCGTTCTAAACTTTGATGTTTCATTCAGTTTCCGAGTAATATGCGGGAAACATTGCTTTTATCCATTCTTGAGTTGTGACAAGCTAAACAGCGGTTGCTATTGAGTTTAGAACGCTTAAGTTTTCTATAGCACTAGAATGTAGAATGTAGAATGTAGATGAGACATGGCAGCAATAGGAGGACTAATTGTGAACTTTTATGCATAAATATTTGATATCACCAAGGACAGGGAACGATAGAAGCAGTATAGATAGTTTCTGTAGTCCTGATTATTCCATTGGAGTTTTCTACGGTAGGGATACTTGCCCGACCGGTTGTGTTATGTTTTGGAATATTAAAAGTGGTCAAAATAACATCAATATATCTCCTTAAAAACATATCAAAATAAGAAAGTATGCAGATATATAATAAAAATTGGATTTTCTTTTAATTTTCTAATGCCCTTAAGCGAGAGTAAGTAGTATTTAGTAAATTTAAATAAATTTTACAATATCATTTCAAAACATTAAAACAGTGTCTATAGGTCTTTAAAATAAAATAAAACAATAATATACTTAAAATTTCAATCTATAGTTTAGTGTAGCACCAAATATTAAAAATACAATCATTATTATATAGTTCTCAGTCATTAGATAATTTAACACAGCCAATACTACAATTTAAGTATTGCACATGATAAAACGAAATATATATAAAGCTGAAAGAAATTTCGATACGTCACAGGCAATGTTATCGTCTACTATTCGTCGAATAGATTATACTGAATTCCACCTGAGGTAAAATAATAGGAAATGAGTATCAACATGCATAGTAGGAAAACCATTACTCACCTTTAATTTTTATATTTATCACACTAACATCTGCATGGTTAGTTTATTATCCAACAATATTATTTATTTTATAACAATCCCATTATATTCAAATCTGGTAGACACTCTATAATAAATCTTATCATGTTTCTATAACATATAATATAATTCATAATTAAATAATGTTTTTTGGTATATACAACGAAATTAAGAATCATGTCTCTCTACTCAACGTAACCTCGAAAGGCGCGCTTGACAACTTAAAGCTAACGGTCCAAGAGTTGTCGGGTGAGGGGACATTGAGTCTTCCTCTCACCAAAACGTTTCCTGTACAGTGCATTCTAGGACCTTTGACCCAAGGGAGCGCCAATGCTCCCCTCTATTTACCTTTTAGGGTATACATGTCCAAGGACGTAACCGCCACCCTCATCACATCTCACTATCCTCTTATGTCCTTACTGATATTTGTTGAGTCTGTATTATCTAATCATGCTTCTGAAAATTATATTAAAACATGCCTAATTACTTGACTTCACTATACATTACAGGACAAGTCTGCAGTATTATGCCTTAAGTAATATTTATATAATAATATTAACAAAATAATATATAATTTATCTTATAACATAAAAAACCAATTTTAATCAAATAAAATCTCATAAAAGTTGAGTAATATAATCTTTACTTTTTTATCGAAGAATAATTTACTGATAACATTTAACTCACAATACCAACTCATTACATAAGTTTCAATCGCTTTTTAATTTTATGATAACATAAGGGTTTTATATTACAATCATAAACTGACTTCTTTTTTTTTTAATGTCACACCGGCAAAGTGGTCATATTTGATAAAACAAAAGCAATCATATTTGACATCCCTATGCCTACTTAAGTAATGGATATAAAAATACGATTGCTCACTTGGCTTTCAATCTTGCTTATGATAGATCTTTGTTGCTTTGTTGTGTTTGTAATGGTAGGCAGAGGAGGTAATTGACAAGGTTGTGAAGGAGGCAATAAACAAGCCATGGCTACCCCTTCCGTTGGGCCTCAAACCTCCTTCCACTGACAGTGTTCTCTCTGAGCTCTCCAGGCAAGGCATCTCCAGCATCCCACCTAACGTCAACGGCTCAAACTCCTCCTGTCACGGCACTGGCTCCCAGCACTGGATGAAAGTGGACGGTCCTGATCAAAAGGGGTTAGTAATTGGTATCATCCAATCAAGTTCATGTATCTGCTATTGGCAACGATTTTAGTTGGGACTTGATTGGTGAGGACCAGCTACTTAGCCTAGTCTTGGTTCAACTTGATCAGAAAAGGGCCCCACCAACCTGACACTGAAAAGACTGTCAGAGATGTGTACAAAGAGTAGGAATATGAGTTGATTGAAGAAGCAGACAAGGTCAGGGGAAGTAGCTCTATCGGTGGGGGTAAACACTGAAGACATAAATGAACGGATGGAAATTTGCCACGTATGTGAGTTTTGTGGCGCATGAGAACTTATGGCTGTAAATAGATCCTAAATGGGTGGGACCCACATGGGTTTGTGACTTTTTTTTTTTTTTTGAAAATATCCAGTTTTTAGGACTGAATTGAAGGGTGATGGAGAACTCTGCTGTTGGTGGGTGGATGCCTGAGAGAGGTGAAGAGCTGGGTCTAATAAATGAAAGCAGAGAGCAGTCACTGTGTTTGCCTTGTTGGACTTGTGGATAAAATTGACTTAACCTTGGTCGATGTTGACTTCCTGTTCATCTTCCAGCCATTGGGGGATGTTTGGTTCATGTTCTTAAGTCGGTGAGTCTGAGATGTCAGCGTATATCATGGCAATTTATGGGGAGGAACTGTAATTTTTTTTGAATCGTTGACAAGAGCTTTATTTTAGTCCTTAGATTGAGTTTTGAATAGTCAGTTGTTACAAAAATTACACGATAAAAATAAAGAACAAGGAGATATAAAGATTTACATAAAAATTTAAGGTTAAAAAAACATAGGTAAAAAAAAATCATTAAATTCGTAAAGGTTATAAGATTGAGATGTCTAGAGAGGTTAAAATTTGATAATAATAAAACTCTAACGTAATACATTATATATATATATATATAAGTATAAATAAAACTCTATAGACTCAAAAACATAAACTAAACGATTTAAAAATACAAAGTTCATACCACGGGACGAAGCCCTCGCACCCCGAACGAGATAAATGGTGGGCTACGGGATCGGGCCTATTGGCCTGATTTTTTTTTTACCACCACAAATCTCATGAAAAATCTCACATTTGTTTTTCATCACAATTTGTGCACCGTGAGCTTTTCGGGTCAAGCTAAACTGAATTCAGGTCACCATACTCTAATATTTATCATACGAGAGTATTTACAAAATATTTAATAAATATGGTTAGAATCAATTCTTTTGTTACTAGATATTGTAAAGTTTTTATATGCTACAGTGAAAATATAAAAAGTTGTTACATTGTAAAGCTTTCACATGTTACTGTATTTTGAACCAAAACACTGGTTTTAATCATGCTTGTCAAACACTGTATACATTAGAAATGTGCAGCGTACTCTATCATAAATCAGACGATTTTAAAACTTGTCAAACACTGTATACATTAGAAATGTGCAACGTACTCTATCATAAATCAAACGATTAAAAAATTTATCAACGATTAAAAAATTTATCTAATGATTAAATTAATATTATCTATTGGTAGTGGCGGAACCATGTTGAGCCAGTAGGTTGAGCCGACCACCCCCACTGGCCCAAATGGTTCCTTTATAATTTAAGTCTTATTTTAAATTTTTTTTACACTTTTTTTCTTATTTTTTCCCACTAAAACTTATTCTTTACAATATTTACATTAAAACTTTTTAAAAAATTTCAACTATACCTTTAAATTTTATCTTTTGAATTTTTTGGGCTTTCAAAAACGTTATAACAATTTAAATTTTGTGAGAAAAAACACTATAACAACCTTAGTTTAAATCAAAAGTTTCAGTTTAAACCAATGTTTTCAGACAACATATTATATTTCAATTTTAAAACAGTGAAATAAATAACAACTCAATCACAATATTATATGAATTTAAAATTTTGTAACTTGTAAATTTTAAAATTTGAATTAAACTCTATTAAAATAATAATAATAATAAGGTGTTTTAGTTAAAAATTTTGGTTTAATTCATGCCCTTAAAAAAATTTCATGGCTCCGCCACTATCTATTGGTAGGGAAAACGACAGTTCGTAGGCTAGAAATTCTCATATATTTTGTTAGTTTTTCAATTTTCTTAAAAGTTTAATATGTAGTTTGAAAAAACGGTTGGAACTAACAATTTTAGTCTAAGAACTATAGTATGTGAGAGCTTTACACTGTAGCAACTTTTTGCTTTTTAATGTAGCATGTGAAAGCTTTACACTGTTCACGATTGTAACTAATAGTTCTAACCCTTCTTACAAACGACCTTTAAGATGTTAGAATGTGGATAAACAATAAGTTTATGCTCTAACAAGTGTTATAGGGTGTTTGAGAAAGCGGTTGAAATTGTATGGTTAGAACCGTATACTGTAGCATGCGAGAACTTTACAGTACTATAGCAAACTTTTGCCTTACATTTTAGTATGTAAGAGCTTTGCACTGTTTGTGGTCGAAAAGCTATCATTGAAACACTCTTTTAAGCACCACACTAAAATATTGGTTTACAAAAATAGATTCAACTTCAAATGCATTTTCATTATATACATTTTTAAATCTTTTTCTGATACTTTCCAATATGAAATTTGAAACACTCGAGAAAACAAACGGTGACTTAAAGAGTTCAAACTTGACGATTTTCTCACGAGCCCAATGATTTATCAATAAAATATGTGATTTCTACAACTTAACTTAATTTTTTAAACAACTCAAGTAATGTTTTTTGAAGAACCCAATGATAATAGATGTGATTTTCAACCAACGTGGTTTTTTGATGACTAGTCACAATTTTCCACAAGCCTAGTCCGGCCTAAGTTTTTGGAACCAAAGAAAAATTAACTTTATTATTTATTTTGCAAATTTTCTACAATTTTGTAGTGTTTGTTCATCTATTCAATAATGTATTATTATTCTGTAACGGTGGACTTTATATATATATATATGTGTGTGTGTGTATATGTATATCTACATACATACATATATAACAGATGATCTCAATTACCTATAGACAAGTCAAAATATAATCTTAGCACTCATGCCCATCCTAAGCAATTTCCCATCGCTCACGAAATTCACCTCTCTTTATTGCCGATAGAAAAGCTCCTGCAAGCCGCAAGGGTTTGCATTGATGTCTTGACCGCCAACAACCGCAAGCGTCATGGTTAATGTGTTATCTACCAATGTCCTTTGCGAGCATTGTTGTGATGAGGATTGTATTGCCCTTCGTTGTTGATTGTCTATTTTGTGAGGATGTTACTTGCAACTGTAAGGATCCATGAAGAACTTAAAAAAATATCAAACTTTTTTTTTCCACTGGCTTTTTCTTGGTCCATCTGTGGTGTGAATCCTATAGGAAATGTTTTGTTTCTTATTATTGGATTTGGTCCAAGAATTTTTTTCCAGAGATATGATAACTAAAAGACATATACCTATTAGTAGATTTTGTTTTCAATAACCACTTAGAAATCACTTAAAAAAAAACCAAAATAGTTGTTTTTCATTTTTTATAAACTTAAGCCACTCTTAATCTTTTATGGTGTGGACCTCGCTGATAAGGATCTATTTCTTCTCTTTGAATGAGGTCAAGACTCAAATTTTCTTAAAAGACATATGCCTATTAGCATGTTACTTTTCTAGTACCCATAATAGAAATTGAAATCCCCATATTAATTTTAAGAAAGCTTAAACTTTTTATTGTTACCGTATTTGTTCTTGCAAAAAATTTGAATTTCCATTGAGACCTATAAATCAAACAGCCAATAAGCACAACAAAGAGATTTGGAGAATTTTCATAAATGTTATTTTTTATAAATTCCACGTATGTTTAATTATGACATAACTTAACATGTAATATAAATAATAATATAACATATTTTTTTTAAATATAATATAAATAAACATAACTTTTTAAAAAATATGCCGTAACATGTGATTTTCTCAAGAGGTTTCCCATATCTTATATTGTTGGAAAGCCCAAAAGCATTTCCATTTTGGATAAATCCAGAATGAGCCGAAGGTCCATACCGCACTTGCTGCTAAGATTTGCAAAGGGCTAGGATTAACTCTTTCTTTGTGGGGCGTCTAACCTTTGAGAAGTCCAACATGGAATAAAGCCTTGTTATTCAATAGCTTGTGGAGAATTATTAATCACAGCACTTACCGTTAATCCGCTTTTAAAATTCAAGGTCGGGTCATTTTGTTGTTGTTTTCATTTTTTTATTTTTGGTAAAAAAAAATCAAGGTTGGATTCAATCTCAAAAATTAAAAACCCTAATTCACTCTCTATTCTCTCCTGACAGAGTGAGAAGGGAGAGTAACTTAGACTTTCAATAAATCACTAATTTCTAATAAAGGAGCAGTTTTAATGAGTGGTGTGTTGAAGGTATTTTTAATAAGTTGGAGTATTTGAGGGGCATTTTTGTAAGGTGTCCTTTTAAATTTAGGTCCTGAAGTCAACATACTTTATTAATTATTATAGCAACTTATATTTTGTTAGAAAAATATTGTAGTAAAATTAGTTTGAACAAAAACTTTTTTGTTCTAATTTATGTTTTCAAATGAGCTATAAGTTTCATGAGATTATCATCAAAGGCTAATTTGAACATGTTTATAAGTTCCTAGTTTTTTTTTTTAATATATATAACTTTGAAGTTTTTCTTAGCTTTTAAGCAGCAATTGTAAATATAGCTTTCTCAAAATTAGGTTTTTTGGCACATTTGATCTTAGACTTTTTGCATTTTTGTAACGTAATCTTTAAACTTTTTTTGTGACAATTGAATTCTTAAATTTAACAAAGAGTATCAATTAAGTCATAATCACAAATTCCTTCAAATTTGGGACGGAAACAATCACGTAAGACACATGTGACCCATTTAAAACATCTATGCACCTTGTTTACTTCTAATAAAAGTCAAATTATTCAATTTTAATCAAATAAATTATATAATTGTTAATGATGTTTTTAACAACTTTATTCATTTATATATATATTTTAATCATTATAATGCTTCGAAATTTTATCACTTCCTTTCTAAATGGGTCATATATGTCTCATGTGATAGTTTTTTATCTTAATTTTGACAAATGTTAATAATTACATACCTAATTGCCACACTTAACTAAGTTTACAGGACTTAATTGCTATGGAAAAAGTTTAAAGGACTATCCTCGTCAAAAAGCCAAAAATTTAGGAGTAAATGTGTCAAAAACCCTCAAAATTATTTTCATGTCAATAGAATGAATATATAATAGATTTATATGGTGTTTAGCATATTGGTTTAAACTAAAAATAATATAAAGCTTTCATATGCTATCGTGCAAAACAAAAAACAACTACAATTCAAATCTTGTACATGCTGCAATGTTTGAACGAAAAGTTTTGGTTCAAACTATCCAGCTAAATACTTCTTTAATCCAAATAAGGTTCATACAAAGGAAAGATGAGATAAAGTTATGGACCGTTTAGAAGAACAATTGAATTAATAGTTTTGATTTAAGAATTATAGCCTTGTGAGAGTTTTATCCTATTTACAATTATAATTAATGGCTTAAAACTGTTCTTTGACACAGCATTAAATAATGGATTTATAAAATAAATGACAGCCAACTAGTTGAATTCATGTGTATGTTTAGAAGGGTGGTGGGAATGTTGATTAGAACCCTTTTATTATAGTATATGAGAGCTTTATATTGCAATAATATTTTTTTACTATAACATATAAGAGTTTTATATTATTTATAATTGAAAATATAGTTTCTATCACTTTTGTCAAATAGATAAGTACTCCAAAAATAAATAAACGAAAGACAAAAAAAATAAAAAAATTGGCTTTTGCTCGGCTTCCTTTTTTTTTTTTTTGGCTGCAATTTTGCTTGGCTTGAAGTTGGTTGTCTTAGACCGACAGTAATGTCCCAAAAGCGACTCGGCATAATGTGACATTGTGGCATATTCTGCCGCCAACTTTTATTCAACTATAATTATTATCTTTCTCTAAAAAAAATTATCATATTTTTAAAAAATAAAAAGCCGTGTGATACTTTCTTTTTCTTTTTCTGTACTACTTACACATGCCTTGGGGTGGTGTTGAACTGTTGTGGCCCGTTTGGCTTTTTTCAACTTTTATTAAATCTTTTGATGGATTTTTTTATGGAATATATATTTTTTTATAATCTTGTTAGTTAGTTTGTTTTCTATTTATCAATCATTAATCTTTTTATTTGGTCCAAAATTTTCCAATCCTTTATCTTTTTTATGATTTTCTTTCTAGCAGATTGGTGGGACCATTGGGGATTGGCTGGTTTAAGTCTGACTTTGGGTTTGTACTTTGTTTAAAACAATTCGTTATTGATTGGTTTATTTATCTATCCTTCTACGGCACCGTCCCATTTATTGTTTTCAGATCGGAGCCGTTGATAATTAGTTGTTTTTTTTTTATTGTGACTTGTGTTTCCATGCAGTGTTTGATAGGATTAGTTTAAATTATTTAAAAATATAAAAATATATAAAAATTTTATATTATAATATATTTTATTTTATATTATAATATATAAAAGCTTTATATAATTTAAATTTAAATTAAACGGTTCAAATCAATACTTTAAACACTATAAATATTCTTTTTTTTTTTTAAGTTTTCAACCTCTTTATTCATCGAGGAATTTTTGAAATCACATATTTTAAAACTTATTTTTTAGATATGTTTCACATGTTTAAATGTGTTACATTTAAAATATGTAATATGACTAGTAGTCTAATATAACGCTTTTAAATATAAATATAAATAAATAAATTTTTTAAAAGTATAGTATCAAATATAATTTTCTATTATTTATCCCATGCATAATTTATGATTGGAGAAGTGAGGCTTAATTCTCCCTCTCTTTAAAAAAATACATAAATAGTAGGAAATGTCGCTTTCTCAAAATAATTTTAGTACATGTCAAGTTTTGAATATGTTTGTAGTAAATATTAAATTTATGATGTAAATAATTTATCTACCTTTTGTTTGTAGTGTAAATAAATCTCACTTATATAATGTATGAATTTATGGTGTAAAAAATGCATTTACTTCCTTGTTTCTTGTTTGTAATGTAGATACTTCTTATTTTATAATAAACAAGTTGTTCACATTTGTAAATATGACATTTATTACAAATAATTTTAAAACTTGATATTTACTTCAAAAAGTTTCAAAAATCTAACATTTTCCTCATACTCCCAAAAAAATAATAAATGGAAAACAAAAATCCTTGTTTGTTTTTGTTTTTAAAATTTTCGAAAATATTTTCACACGCTTTTAGAGACAAAAATTTTAAAAATACTTTCAGTATAATTCTTAAAAAATTCTCATTTTTTAAAATAAAAATATTTTTCTATATTTTAAAAACAATTCCAAACGACCTATTTGTAAAATTAATCACAAATCAATTTAAACTAAAAAATATTAACGTGTCAGCGCTTTTTTTTCATTGCTTCACAGATTGTGCGACATGCTATCATTGTGTCAATATTTCAAAAGAAAAAAAAATATTAGCGTGTCACGAGAATAAAAACAAAACAGTGTTACGATTTAAAAGCTCACATGCTCAGTTTTCTCAACATATGTTAAAAGCTTCTGTATTTTATCCCCAAAAAAAAACATTTTATATTTAATTTGAAATTTCAGATTCATAACGCACATCCCCACAAACATCTTTGATTTATTATTATTACTATTGTTATTATTATTATTATTATTATTATTATTATTATTCTTATCTCGTGTGATCTATCTAGCTATTTTATGCTTACCCTGCTTGGCAATTAGAACTATGTTCTTTCTTTTTGCTTGCCTGCTTTTGTCTATTGATGAGAGCAATATTCATGTTTACTATACGGCAAAGGATTGTACAGGAAAACGTTAATGAGATTGAAAATGAAAGTAAAATAATGAAATTGACCATTATTTATTTTTTAAGTGTTTATTTAATTAGAAATAAGAATTTTAGTTAATGTAATTACTAAAATATTTTTTATATAACTAATAAAAATAAAATAATAATATTTAAATTTTGACATCTAAATAAATCTGGTATTAAGAGCAAATCAATATTGAGAGATATTAGAAAATTAGTATTTTTTTCTTCATGTTTTATATTGTGTAGGGTTCATAAAGCTCTCATTACTAATTTTATAATTAAACACATTATTTAAAAGAAAAGAAAATAACTTCTTTATCTTCCTTTGCCCTTTAATGCAAAGTAAACATACCCCACCACAAAATATTTTAGCCCACCACAAAATATTTTAGCTCTTTGCCTTGAACATGTTAGTGTTTTAAAATATGTTGGATGTAGAAATAACAACAATCAAATGTAGAAGATGACAAAAACTTTTCCTACAAAAAGGAAAAATTTCAAATATAGGTTTAGTAATAGGGTGTTTGATAGAAAATGGTCTCGATTATAAACAGAAGCTCTCACATACTACAGCAACAATAAAAAAAAAGCACTACAGTGTAAAGTTCTCACATGCTAGTAAAAAACAGTTCTAATCAACGATTCTAACTACCCTGCCAAACACTCTATAAGAAAAATTTCCTTGTTGCAAAAGAATGATTTTTTTTTTTTTTGCTCCCAAATTATGTTACTTATTCTTATTACTTTAAACTTTTAAAATACGCTATTCTATCTTTTCAAACTTTATTCTCTTAGCAGGATACCCTAATTTTTAGTCTAATGCCATTAGTTTACGGGCATTTCTTCGTGGATGACTTTTATATCTTCTCCTCCCTTATGTCATATTATTCCCTAACTTTCAAAATGCTCTGCCTTGTCCCCTTAACCTTTGTTTTGCTAACAAGTACCTTTTTTTTGGTCCAATTTCGTTTGACCTAACAAATCATTATCATTTTTCTTTTAACTTTGAAGGACCTACACACAGAGAACAATTTGTTAAGAAGTGTAGAGCAAAATTTAACGCCTTTTAGAATATCACCGTACGTAGAGGATTATACTACAAAGGTGCAAGGAGAGAAAAAAAATTCAAAGAAAACCACATTTTGGACGCAGCTGGAGTGCACCCCAATGGAGAAGAATCCATGTAGCCATGCGCGAAGCGAAGCAAATTCGTGCAAGAGACGAAGAAATCTCATGCAGCTATGAGTGTCCCAAGCTTAATGCGAGTTTTTTGACTTTTTGTGTGGTTGTTAACCATTCTCTTGAAAACCTATATATAGATACGTTGTGTATTTTCTTTGTAGAGTGAAACTTAGAAAATTGAGTGTGAGAGACTAGAGAAAAAAAGAGAGTACATAATTTTTCTCTTGTAAACCTCTTTATCATTATGATGAATTATTCTGTAGCGGATGAAAGTAGAGGTAGCTTTTACATCGAAGGTGAACCACTATAAATTTCATGTATTCTTATTTACTTTTCATTTTCGGCAGAATTAGGGCTTCTAATACCCAACATAATTTAAGGAAAAACAAAATAAAAAACAAAAAACCACTACCTTTCAAGTGCAGAAGACGAGATCTTCATAAGACTTCATCTTTAGCAAAAGACAACTGAGGTGAGAGAGTTATGGAGGGAAGAAATATGTGTCGACAAAAGTATTTACTTATGGAGGAAAAGGCATTCGTTACTAATATGGTTTTTCCATATATAACTAAGCTATGCCTATAATCATATATATTCAATTTATATTAATTTTATCAATAAAAATATGGATCCCGGATATACAAAATTACTGTTTTTAAAAGAGAATTTTAAATTTGGTCCAAAAGAATATTAGTTATCTTATATTGTTTTATGTAACTTAACATAGAACAAAACTCTTTCCAAAAGCTTATTATAAGTTGTAACTTTCATGCTTCTGTCATTAAGATGTCAATTGTCTAAATAGCTTTAGTTGCGAATAAATAATTGGTAAAATGTAATCTTACAAATCTGATATCAAAAGCAGCAACTTGTGTTTATGATGTTTCAGGAGGAGTTTTGTACTAGTTTGAGGAGTTGAAAACAAAATGAATAAAAGGTGTGTTAAGGTAGTTAGAACTATAAATACTGTAGCATGTGAGAGCTTTGCACTATACTAATTTTTTTTATTGTATCATATAAAAGTTTTATATTGTTTCTAACTGAAAAGTTAGTTATAATTGGTTCGAACCAACTTTGTTAAACACCCATAATCTTTTTACCTTCGTGGCCTAAATTTAAAAATCTTGAGTGAGTCATGATTTTTTTAGAACAAAAAATAAAAGACTGCTAAATTTAAGTCAGAAAGGCAAAAATATTATTCATTTTGTTTTCAACTCCTCAAACTAAGACAAAACTCCTCCTAAAATTTCATAAATACAAGTTGATACTCTTGATATCAAATTTGCAAGATTACTTTTGACCAACTAATTATTCGCGACTAAAATTATTTAAACAATTGATGTCTTAATGACAGAAGCATCAAAGTCTTCTCCTAAATAAATACTTTTTTTAAAAACAAATTCGTCACACAAAAGGGTCTTTAGAAAAAATAAAAATAAAAATAAAAATGATGATAAAAATTAGAGCTTAGGAGAGGAATAAACTAAAGTCCACAGTTATCGTTTCGGTGGAAAAAGAGGCCCACAGACAACCATCATACGTGTCGGAATCCAACATCTTAAAATGGCATTGTTAACCCCAATGAACGACGCTAAAGCACCAACAAGCAAGCAAAAACACTAAGGGTACTTAAGGAATTTCAAATAAAACAGTAGAAAAGAAAAAAATAATAAAATAAAATAAGATCGCTCAAATAAAAAAAATGCCAACTGGTCGTTAGAGAAAAAGGAGAGAAAAACATTTGGGGTTTGGTGGCCACCTCCGAATTTTCAGTCTCTTTCTCGCTCTCGAGAATCATCAGAGAAGGAACCCAAAAAAAAAAAAAAAAAAATCAAAGTCCGAATTTCCTTTTTTAAGGATCCGATAAACCCTCTGGATCTTCGCTCCGTAATCTGTAAGTATTGATTTTGATTGTGAGTTTGCGATTTTTCCCAGCTTCCTTTGTCGTGAAAAGATTCATGCTTCAATTTTTGTTGGGGGTTAGTTTTGCGATTTTAATTTTGGTTGAATTTGGTTCGTGGAATGATGAATTTGAGGAAACAAGTGTGAATCTCTGTTTTTAATTTTCGATTTTGATGAATTCTATTTGCGTCTTTTATGCTAAT
The DNA here is from genome assembly GCA_025403435.1 of Artocarpus heterophyllus. Lineage (NCBI taxonomy): Eukaryota > Viridiplantae > Streptophyta > Magnoliopsida > Rosales > Moraceae > Artocarpus > Artocarpus heterophyllus. The sequence continues at coordinate 7,239,337 of CM046344.1, forward strand.
CGGAGCTGAATAGAGTTTGAAATTTAATTGGTAATTTTTTGGGTTTTGATAGGTTCCTTGTAATCGTAGCTGATTTTGATTGCTATTTTTTTGTCCTCAAACGATGAATTATCTTAAACAACGATAATTTTGATTTGGTCTAGTTAACAAGTGTTCAATTTTGCTAGTTCTGTTACGTTATGGGAGTTTTAATGTGGAATAATGTGGTTTGTTACTAGATTTCTTTATGGTAAATGTGGGGTTTTTTCTGATGATAGAGGGCACATTGATGAGATAAGAAGGGACCTATTTGAATTTTGTGATAGGGAGAATTGGAGAGCTTGTAGAGAGGGATGGCCTGCAGAGGATGCTTGGAATGTCTGTTAAAGCTTTTGAACTTCTTGTTGACCCTTGTGGGTCTGGCTATGGTGGGTTATGGGATCTACTTGCTGGTTGAGTACACAAGATCGACAGACAAGCCCCCTTTGCCTGTTGGCGATGATCATAATTCGATACAACTTGGCAGACCAATGCTCATGGCTGCGTCTATGTCGGCTGACATTTTCGATAAGTTGCCTAAAGCTTGGTATGGTTTTTGCCCCTTTGATTTGTTAACTTTGCTTGTTTTGAGGATTTTCTAGTTGGGCACTTTTATTGTTGTCATTGTGAGGAAAGAACCCCATTTTGTACTTTTGTTTCTCTTTTTGATGTTATTGAAGATCGTCATCTTCTCCGAAGAAGCAACATAATCACCTAATATGAGAAGAATGTAATATATACTCTAAAATAAAACGCATGTAGGAGGCTTACTGCAGTTAATGGTATGTTCTGTTAGCTAAAGGCAAGTTATGGGAGTTTTAGTCAAACCACTTGATTCTTCTCAATTAATACTGAATTCTGGTGCCTTTCCTTGTTTTTCTTTGTACTTTCCAATCACCTTTTTCCCCTGAAGATTTATCACTTACTTACGTGTGTCCTGGCGTTAATATCGTTTGTCTTTGAGATTCTGATTCTTTGGCGACGCTTTATGTTCAGGTTTATCTACTTATTTATTGGAGTAGGGGTGATTCTCTTTGTCGTCTCGTGTTTTGGTTGTGTTGGAGCTGTAACACGGAATGGCTGCTGCTTGAGTTGTGTATCCTAATTATTTGTTCAGTTTTGTAGCATGTCTAATATTGATTAATGTATTCTAGTTGTTAGTAGCTATGATGATTATGTCATGTTAATACATAAAGCATAGAAAACCCTGGTGGTTTTTGGTGTCTGATACAATGCATGTGTTTCCATTTCTTGTTGTTGTTGGTGGTCATAATTGCTCTCCTTAAGTCAATGCAGTATTCAGTGTTGGTAATCCTATTAATCTTGGCAGAGCTTGGATTTGCAGCCTTTTTATTTTTCGACAAAACATGGGAAGAGGTGAGAGTTGTTTGGAAATTTTTTGAATTCTTAAATTATTTCTGTTCATTTAAAAAAAAATGGTCTGTTTATCTGATCAGTGTCATAAGTATTTTTTCAGGAAATCCCCACTGATAAAACTGGTGACTTCGACATGATATATGCTTTCCTGAAAAAGCATTGGAAAATTGCTAGGTGGGTTGCTCTTGGAGCTGTTGTTTTTGAGGTGAGCATGAATTGATCTCTAATCTATTGTCATATATATATATATATATATATTTTTATATATATGGTGCTTGGTTGTGTGTGTGTGTGTGTGTGTGTGTGTGTGTTTGTATCTAGTGCTCGGTTGAAATGTCTTAATGATGTATTTTTTGCTGTTGGGCATTGTTTTCATTGCGCTCAACTCCAAACCACTAGAATCTGATAATGTTTTAAGATCAGACATTGCTAAGAAGCTGCTGGTGCACTTTGTTGATTGTGGAACCACATATCTTGTTTCAGTTGTTTCTGTGACTCGACTACTTATTCATCTTAACCTCTGGTTTAAGAGTGTTTTCATCATATTTTGAGATCAAGTAATTGATGAAACAGGATCGTTTCTGTTATCTAATGAAATACTTTATCAGGCTTGTTGTTTATAAATCTCCATGAAACTGATTTTTCAAACTTTCAGGCTCTGCTTTTCTTGTTAGCCCTTTTGGTTAGAGCAGCAAACAGGCCAGTTGAGTATGACAGCGATGACGAGTTCATTGCTCCTAGGCAACAAACTCGGCAGCCGTTGATCAGCAGACAAGCAGCTCCAGCAGCAGGCGTACCTGTAGCTGGCACCCTTGATCAGCGTCTGAGCAGAAATGATGCTTGGAGTACTCGAATGAGGGAAAAGGTGATATGCTCTAAAAATTTCTGTTCATAAACAAGTTTGTAGGGAATTCGTGGGATTTACCTTTAAACATGTTTTTGTACTGGAAATTCATTGCATAAGAGCATCAAGGCATAAGTCTCGTTTAAAAAGGTAACTAACTTTTCAATGAAGCAGTTGGGATTCTGGATTCTGTTTGACAGGTTTGATTTGGTTTTGCTGAACTAAACTTTAATGGGTCGTGGGTATAATTGCTCTGAAATGTATGTACAAGTTGATTTGTTTCAAGTTCACTTGTTTTGTGGGCCATAACGTGACAAACTTATCAGAGATAATCCAATTGTGTATTTGTCTGTCTATGCTTGCACTTGTATATATCATCTCTTGCATGCCTTTTTGTAGTTCTAATACTAGTGTTGTCCTTGTCCTCATTGCATCTAAACCAGTATGGGCTTGATACTTCCGAGTTCACATACAACCCAAATGAGTCCAACAGATTCCAGCAAGTTGCCACACAACCAACAGAAGAAAGGAGCCGCTGCGCCATCATGTGAGAACCGTTAGATTTAACCAAGATTCTGTTTTGGGTTTAAGTAGAAGAGATTCTTTCTGATCTGGCTTGGTGTCTGAAAGGCTGATCTCTTCGACCATGGTGTATAACCTCAAGTTTCTGAGATTCTCCTTCATTCGAGTTTGTGCACAGCACAATTTTCAAGGTCTTTTTAATGTTTGGTGTGTGTATAATTTTGTTGTTATTTTAGTGTCTCATTTGGCATAGTTCGTTACTTTGGTGGTGTCGCTTTGAGCATAGTTTTGTTGACCAAACTATGAACACATCAGGTGCATTCATGGGATATGAAACTGCTTTTGGAACTTGTTCAATTGCTTTTTATTTTTATTTTTTATTTTTCTTGTTCAAAATTTTAATGTTTTACAAGGCAAAATAGGGTTTTGGGGTTGATCGGTTTCGATTTTCCTTTGGACGTGTTGAATTTTTAATGGCAACAAGTTCCCTGGAATTCCGTTCTTATTGGTGCTCTCTTCTCAATGTTTAGTAACATAATGTGAGCCAAAAAAGTACCATGTGGGTCGTGAGAGTTTTATTGCTTTTTTTTATTTTTTATTTTTTTTATTACAAGAGCAGCAGTAACTGAGTTAAAGTGTTTTCTAGCCACAAAAAAGAAAAGGAAAAATAGCCGCATGTGTTCATTAAACAGGTTTATATACGTAATGATGGCCTCTGATTAATAGGCTTATCGAGTAATATTTATCGATGATGATAAGAAAAACGACAGAAGTTTCGGTAAACCAGTACAGGCACAAAAACTAAAACCGAAAAAAAAATCCCAGAGAAAAAAAAAAAATCAAACGACCATAGGTTAACAAACGGCAAAAACTTAATGGACGCGAATGAATTGGAAGGGCAACTGCCTCGAAACGAAAAGGAAAACGACAATGAAATCAGAACACCGTACAAGACATTGAAAACGACAATAGTTGGAAAAAGGGCGAGAAGCGAAGAACGAGAATCATCGGGAAAGTAAGACAACCTAAAAAACGACATGTATTGAAAAAGAAGATAACTTGTAACATAGTTAAAACTGAAACACAATATAAAATACAAAAACGACATAACGCAGGAAGTTACAATGATTTAAAAACGAAGACTACCCCAAATAGGAGTATGCTCAAGAGACCGATGAAACGACATTCATTCCAAAGAAAAAAAAACTTGAAAAACGATTGTAGCCTAACACATACGAAATGGAAAACGGCAATAGTTTTACGAACTCGAGAATAAATTAAAAATGACTAAATTCGGACATGAAAACAATATCAAAAAAGCTTTAAACGTCAACAACAATTACTGGGAAAGTAACAGAAAAGTTTAGAAACGACAATTGGACGAAAACGACTATAAATTGAAACAGGAAGGCTCAGGAAATATAACGACGACGAACTTCAGAAAACGACAACTTATAGAAAACAACATTGCAACATTTTTTTTTTCAACCAGAGCAATCAAACGTAAAAAAATAATGATAAATAAACAAAAACAATAAAAAATAATCTAAATTAAAACGACGATTAGATTTGAAAGAAACAAATAACTGAAAAGCAAGAAAACCTCCATATAAAAAAATTAATGGCAAGAAAACCTTAGTATGACGATATAAAAGTCAAAACAACAAAACATTAAATAAATGAAAAATGACACATACCATGAAAAAAAAAAAATTTATACACACAAGAAACTAAACTATAAGACGTTAAGGGTGAAAAAGCTGGGATGAAATAGTGTTCTAGTTTTATATTATCTATCCATTGAATTTGACAAATGTCCCTTCATAATTTATCTTTAACAAATATATTGCTGCATGTTTAGAAATGATCGAAACTTTTTTTTTTTTCTTTACCACTCTTTCTTTTGTATCTTTTTTTTTCGGGTGAGTCTTTGGTGGAGAATGGCAAACTTTTTCACCGATGGAGAATGATCCAATGGTCGTATGTGATTCTTAGATTTAGATCAATAGTAAAAAATAAAAAAGAAGAAGCATAGAATACCAAATCGAAATAAACTCTACCACACACAATCCAATACATATTTTTCAACTTTTATTCTTGAAAAAATAATAATAAAAGACAACCATCTCCATACATTTTCTCCTTCCTCCGTCGTCTACACCATCGAAGCAGATTAATGACGACCGCCGGCGATGAGGCGCGAAGGAGGATGAGATATCGTGAAAACCCTAATCGGCGTTTGATTGATCTCTATTTTTATTTGACCTGCCTTCTGGCTTTCGCCAAACTCTAAAACAAATCTGTTTTTTTAGTGAAATTAATGGAAGATTGAGATCTTTTTATGTTCATGTCATGCAGTAATTATCTCCACGACGTTATGTTTATGTCATCTTCTTCCCTTATAATCTTTTTATTTTAGCCCAAAAAAGTTCATAACTTAAAAGTAACCCCCAAAAAAAAAGGTTGTGGACCTCGTTCGCTTTGATATGATAAAATTTAGCAAACATGGACAGCAACTAGAAAGAATATGATTTCCAGGGACGAAATGCAAACCTAACTCTCTTATAATTCCAATTCCTAAGCCTAGAATTGGTTCACCGCAATTAGAACTAATCATTTTGGACAAATGCCAGATATTAGACCATCATAATTATTTCAACTTAAAGTGAGTGGTATTATAATCATGTTGTCCTTGCCATGTGACCATTCGGTGACTTGCCTACTTTTTTTTTGGTGGCATTTTCTTGGTTTGATCTTACCTTGAATTTCGTCACTCTTTGGTTCTAAACCAACCATAGACATTCACATCAAGCCTGAATTCCTTGCACTATCTTAAGAGGCCGCAACATAAGATTGCGATATATCATAAAAAAGGAGAAACATCTATATATATGTAATATGTATATATATATACACACACACACACATTTAATGACCACTTGAAAGTGTATGATAATTGATTGATAATGGGATCGTGGGATGCATTATGTTGATGTCTACTTACCATTACTTTAATTTAAAATCTATTTTTGAGCCATCTCATTTTAATCAAGTATCGTTAAACTATGATATTTTTTTTTATTTGAAACAATTTTGATATGATCTAAGAGTTTAAAATTATATTTTAAATAAGTAGGATATTGTTTAATACCCAACCACAAAATTGTCCAACTTAAGTTTTGCATTTTACCTTTCTGATGTACTTTCAAGTTAAACCAGTGTATGTGTTGGATTCCTAGCAAGAGTTTAGAACTATTACTTGTGTTCAGTATCTTTTCTCTCATCAAGTCATGAAGAAGTCTAACGTGGCACAAACAAGAGTCTAAAGCCAATCAAAATAGAAGAAATGAGGTTAGTCGTGGAGGAAATTTCACGTATGAGATGTAGTAGTGTGATGTTTTTATATTGGCCTTTATTTAAGAAGTTTCGTACGTCCAACCAAGTTAAGAGTATCATAAATATGATATTCCTATTTTTTAATTAGATATTATTCCAATTATAAAAATAGAAAAAAAAAGTCAAATTAATCTATAGGCGCCTAATTCGGTCACAATTAGACCTAAAGTCAAAACATGTGTTAAGTAGCAAAGCAATAAAATTAAGTATTCTAGGTTTGTATTCTGTTTGCACTTTTTTGTAATAGATTTTTCTGGTGATTATGAAAAGAAGATTACGTGTTGCTTCATGTAGTCAACTTATCAAACCACATTAAATTCTGTTTTGTTTTAAATATAATTTCCTTTTTTTTGTTCTACAACTATTAATATTATATGCTTATGGTTAAAATAAGTGCTCTTAAAGCATATGATGTTTGTAAATGATATATTGATAGCTATGCAAATGAATTTATTCCTCATATTTACATGTATGTATTTTGAATACTTTATGAATATCATTAAAATTCCATAATCATCTATGTGATCTTAAATATTATATATAAGTGTTATATACAAGAGGAATATAATAACATATAATTAATTATTCAATTAAAGTATAACATCTTTAGTTATGCATTACTAGTGCAAGTCATTTTCATTAAGAATAAAATGATTTTATTCGAACCGTTAATGTAGTGAGTCATTAAATGAGTGCACTATACATAATAAGATTAATAGGACCAGGACACGATGTGATATGAACAGCTAATAATTTTCTTTAAATATAGTAAGTTCTAATCATATCGATCTATGGTCATATGTAAGATGATTTTAATCCTAAGTTATTAACAGACTCCTATTTATAGATTTATGTCTTTTGATTTACCCTGTAAGAATTTGAGAATCTAGTTTTATTCCTTGTATCTTAGAGACATAATAAAGTAAGTAGCCGTGAATGTTAATATTGTAAGATAAAATCTATTCATTCTCTAATGAGAAATGGATAAATAATTTTGTTGAATTTTAATTCGAAGCTTGACTAATAAGAGTGTGTGATTAAGTTCATAAGTTTATTATTTATTAAAGAATCAATAGTACTCAAAGATAAAAACGTAATTAGAGAGATTAATAGATTTTACCTAACTCTAATTGTAAATTATTTATGAAGGATAGACTTATATGAAATGGCTACATCAAATGAACGACTCTAACAAATCAATAATTAAATATCTCTAATTTTCAAGAGTGCAATTCTAAGTATTTAATAGAGTTACATTAGAATTAATAAAAGAGTAATACATTAATTAAAGAGTTTAATTAATATATTGGTTTTATTGGAGTTTGAAATTATGGGTCCATTAGTCCCTATGCCATATTTGCGAACACTATTTGGACAAGTGAAATTATTGGTTTAAATAATTGAATAATTAATTTAGAATTATGGAATTATAAATTAAATATCACTCAAAATAAATTAATTATATATTAATTTATATTTATTAAATAATAAGATTATTTAATAAAATAATTAATTTTAAAAAAGCACATTGTGGGACCACTTACTGTATAGGTGGCACACATAGTAGAGGTCCCATTGTGTGTGGTGCCTATAGCACAAAGGGAAAGTCCATTGTGAATGTCAAAACTTGTTTACAAAATTTTCATATTTAGAATTTCTAATATTGAATAAATGTGATTCAATTCAAATATTAAAAAATATAGAGACAAATGAGATTGGGTAATAAGCAGATTTTTTCTCTTCCTTCTCCTAGAGGTGGCGCCATATGCAGATATGGTATCTATGTGTGTGGCGCCTAACACACTATAGGAAAGGAAAATTTGTGTTTTTTTTTATTTTAATTAAATATTTGATAATAAATTAAAATAAGGAGACTTTTCAAAAATTAATTAGCTCTTTTATTCTCTATAAATAGTGTCTTTCTCTATTCATTTGAGACACACAAGTGAGTCTTGGAAAGACTAAGAGAACTCTGCCAAATTACCCTCACATAGGCGTGTAAGAGAGAAAGAAAGAGAAGAAAAGTTCTTCTTTCCAAAACCCGTTTTGCTCATGTCATAAAATTAACGGGTGACTTAAATTATTTGCGTGATTTTTTAGAAACCATATTCCTCCAACGCCTACTTGTTCTTCCATCCGAAATTGAGAACTAGGCGAGGAAGGTGGTGGTTTTGCCTTGAAGGGAACGTCTTTTGCTCTTCGTTTATTTCAAGTTTATCTCTGTTCGTTTTAGTAAGTAAAGTTTTATATATTTATTTAAGCATCAAATTAATATAATTTATAATATTTTATAAAAGTTTTAATAATGTTTTTATTATACACAATCCGCACCACAACTTTGTTACCACTACTTATGTGAAAATCGTTTTCTAGATCTAGTAATTACAAGGTATTTGAAAAGTGTGGTTAGAACTAAAAATTTTGAACTAAAAACTGTAGCATATGAGAGCTTCATACTGTAACTTATTTTTCTTGATCATTGTAATATGTAAGAGTTTTAAACTATAGAAATCAAAAGTTTTGACTAAAACTGATTTCACCAAACACCACTTTAGATTAATTTTATGCTAAGTTTTGATTTAATACTTGTCTTCTTTGTTTTTCTGAGGCGTTGGTGGAAACTTCAACTCCTTGTAACTCTTTTTCTTTCTTTCTTTCTTTCTTTCTTTTTTTTTTTTTTTTTTGGGCCAAGAACTAACTCGTTATAACTTCGTACGTTGTTTGGTTAAGAAGGTGATAGCCACTAGGCTGACAATTGTACATCGGATAGAATTTCTTGATGTTTTCATTGACTTTCAATTTTTGTGCTTTTCTTCTTTATTACTTTTGATTCCATGCTTATCTTTTGAGATCTTTGTGGCTACTTTTGGGCACCACAAGAAAGAGATAAACACCCAACCATTAGCATATTACAAAAAGCTTGACTTTGAAAGGGCTTCTAATAGGATCTGATCCATGTTTTTTCTTTTCTTCCTTTTTATAAAAAAATGAATTTAGCATAAAGGCAGTCCTTGATGTATTTTTGGGTACCACGTGAAGAAGGTAAGTACTTGGCCTAAAGCACAAACCAACAAGCCAAAGACTTTAAAAGACTTCTTATTGGATCTGATCCAGTTCCTTTTGTCTTCTTTTGGTTTTTCTGAAACCAATGAATTCAAACATAAAGTTGATCCTTTCCTGTACTTTACAGATCATATCAAGCCTTTCTTACCAACCTGACTGGAAGAATCACAACAGAAAATAGGCTTCCAAGGCTAAGGTTGCATGGACTTTAGAGTTGTAATGTAGGAGATAGAATATCAGAAATGAGAAATATTAAGAGCATGACTTATTAATATAGAGGGGATTTTCTAGGTAAATATCAAGAAAATAATCTATAAATATTTATTTTTCAATCGTTAAATTTATAAAAAAGAGATAATTTTTGTACAAATATAAAAATCTGAAAATAAGTATTGTTTGTATGAAATATGTTTCGTCGCATATATACCTCTACCATGCAACCCAAATTCACTTATTATTCTTGATACAAAAGTATTTAAGCACATAAATTATCGATGGAACGAATTCTAGCTGGTTGAGCAAGTAAAATATATAATAAAACTTAAAATTTTTCAATTATTTCATTCCATTTGCAATTCAAACATTCAAGGTTTACAAATTGCAAGCATATTAATCACGGTAAAAATTATTTCGGGAGTTTATGGAAATGTTTTTTTACGCTTTTTGAGGTAAAAATTTCAAAAATACTCGACACAATTCCTTAAAAATTTTCATTTTCTAAAACAAAACAATTTTCACTTATTTTAAAAAACACTACCATACAAGCCCAAAATTCGCAAATATGTTACTTTATTTTACAATTCCAATATTTGAGTTTGTAAGTATTTTGTTTTCCTCACAAACTCATCATAATTTCATAATCGTGTCCGTAAACTCTTTATATTCGATAGTCATTTTTACAATTATGATCGGAAATTTATTTCGATATATAACTGAAAAATCCAGTTTCTTGTAGGAGAAAGAAAAGAAAAGAAAAGAAAAGAAAAGGAAAGGAGGTTCCATTTTCTTGTGATCGTACTGAAAACAAGACTCAAATGTGAAATATTTTTTATTGTACCTAGTCAATCGAGATAAGGTCTATCTGCTTTTTTTTTCCCCTTCAAATAAATGATTTCATAACGCCGAGAAGCACCAATGACCAAGGACACTCGTCTTTTTATTTATCTAAAAGAAAATTGAAAATAAATAAATAAATAAATAAATGCGCATAAAACAAGTAAAGTAAGCAGATATACATTGCCAAACTCTTGTCTTGTCATGCTTGTGCAAGTAGACCACACTTGATGGTGTGGCCCCCGAATTGGTCTTGTCAATAATTTTTGTGTGAGTGACAAAATCTTGTGTGTTTTTTTTTTGTTTTTTACCTCTTGGAATATCGGGAACAGAATCAACTATATAAAATTGTCCTATCTTCTCAACAAAGAAATAGAAAGGCACAGTAGATTTTCATAGTTGGCATCAAAAGATTTTTATGTCACTACCAAAGCACCATAGTTTTCAAATCTATTTCATAACGGATGGTGTTCTGGCATCTAGCTTGCGCTTGTTATTTTGTGAATTTTATATAACAAAAATATCCAGCACTTTTATTTTTTAAAGAATAAATATCCTACTCTTTGTTTTCTTTTAAAAAAAATCCTAGTCCTTATTTTTTTAAGGAATTCTCACGTGAGTATAGTATTTTAGTCGTCAGATTAATTTTATAATGGTCTAATTTGTAACTATTTACGTTAAAAATTTATTGTGTATAATATAGAACTACTTCTAGTTATAAATTAATTGTTGAAAAGTTAATTCGATGGCTAAAACATCATATTTTACTAGTAGAGAAAGTTTGCTTTTTCTGCTCTAAGGATTCCTATTTTTTGATAAGAAACTCTAGTCTTTATTGATTATATAAAAGAAAGGTTTTTTTTTTGAATTTTGTTCTTTTTAAATGCATCAAAATAAACTATTCTAAAAAAATATTATTAAACTATTCATTTTATTGTAAGGAGACTTTGGGATTTTGTATCATTTTGATCTGTTAATCAACAGCATGATTTGTGAGTATATTTGACAATGTAGTTAGAATAAAATACTAGAACGATATTTATTGTAGCATTTGAAAACTGTATAATATAATTTATTTTTATTTTAGACTATAATATATTAAAAATTTACCCTGTAACAATTGAAATAATATTTTTTCAATAACGTTGTCAAACACTCATACCATATTCTAGCTGTAAATTCATACCATATTCTACCAAAAAATGAAGACCAAAGAGTTTGAATCCTACACTCTCAAGTTAAAAAAAAATTGCTACTTATTTTCAACTAATGGACTACGTCCATCTATCACAATCTTCCTCATCATATCAAATACTGAATAATTTACATATTTAACCTAAAAATATAGTGGTATACGTATATATATATATATTTTAAAAAATCATATAATTTTAAGTTGTTAATTTTTTTGAGAATTCTTTAATTAATTTCTATTAATATTTTTTAATTTGATATGAGTTTGAATGATCACCATTTTGTTTTCTCGATAATTTTTTATATCCTATTTTTTTTTATCAAATTTTATTAAATTTGGAGACCACTACTGTAGTGTAACACCCGAGATTTTTAGTGCATTAAAAATGCATTAAATTAAAGATTATATTAAGACAAAGTACAATTAAAGGAAAATACTGTATAATAAGATGGAAAATTATACAGTGTTAGAGCAACGCAGTATAAGAATTGAATTGTGTGGACCACAATTTCTTTTTTATACTTTTATAAAAGAAAAAGAAAAAAAAAAGAGAAAAATCAGAAATTCAAAGCAAATTCGAGACTTTCTCTCTCCTCTTTCTCTCTCTAGATTTTCTCTCTCTCTCCTCAAATCTCGTTTGAGATTCCGGCGTTATTTTTCGACACCTCCCATACCAGTGGGAAGCTCTCGACGAGCTGAGTCCAACGAGGTGTCGTGCCACCCAAAACACCGCCGGAGGAGGGCCCACGCGCCGCCCAAAGTGGCGGCGAAACCCATATTTTTTCGACGTCGTTTCTCGGCCGTCCGACCACCAATCAACGTGATTTTGGTGTCTATGGACTCAGTATGAGGAGAGGAACAAGATGGTACCAATTTTCCAGCTCAATTTTGGCTGGAAAGGCTTCGCCGGAGCTGCCCCGTCGCCGCCGTAGAGCCGCCGTCGCAGCCGTCGTGCCTGGTGGCGGTGTGGCACACCGCCGGTGCCAAAACCATCAGAGGGCGACGGCGAGTAAGACCCCTCGGTCAATTGCTCCATTCCGCCGCCCCTCGTCGGAGAACGAAGGCACCCGCCGTGAGCCGCCGTGGGTGTGTTTGGGTTGGCCATTTTAGGCCGTTTTGTGCCAAATTGAAGGCACAAACACCTTCAGAGGACCGAGAGGAAGAAATTCGGTACCTCAATTGCACGAAATGATGGCCGGAGGACGGAGAACGGCATCCCCGTCGTGCACCGCCGTGGAGCTAGGTGGAGCCGCCGTTCCACGGGGTGTTGAGCTGCCCCATCATAGGGGAAACACTCAGAGGAGGTCGGGGAACAATTCCCCCACCTCAATTTCACGGTATCTTCGCCGGAGATAGGAAATCGGAGCCGCCGGTTTCCGCCGTGAAATCCATCCTCGATTGGAGCAGATGGAGGGCAAATTGGGTGAAATTGACCCCACCAATCGACTCAGGAGGGTCGAATTAGGGGGGGTAGGCTCGAGCTCAGCCCTCAACGGAGCCAACCGCCGCCGGTCAACGGCCGGTCAACGCCGGTCAACGGCCGGTCAAAGGGCAAAATGGGATTTTGTGATCCGGACCTCCGATCGAAGATCCGAGACCGCCTCCCGACTCGTTTCGACGCTCTGAACGCAATGGTGACCTCCGTTCAAGCTAATTCCACTCCGATGAAAATCGTCTGGTACCGACTGCACGCGGATCGAGGCGATTCAAACAGCAGTATCGGAGTCCAGAATGACAGTTTCAAGAATGAATGATCTCCAGGAAGCATTCCTAGCCATTTATGATCGCTCGATGAGCACTGCAGAGGATGCTTCGCATACTGTAGATGCAGCGAGATACAACTGGATCTGCTTAGCTTGGAGTTCAAGTAAGTAGGAATCTCGACTACAGTATGAACTGTTTTAGATGCTTTCATAGAAATTTATGAAATGCATGATTAGTGATTGTTACACTGTTTTATGTGAGAATGGGTTTTATAACGTTACAAGGTGACGAAAAACCCGTTAAGGGTAAAATCGTCATTTTTAAGGAAACGGCTAGAACGGAGTCGAACACTCCGATTTAGCATAATGTTATTAGATGGAAAATGTTCCGTGATACGTTAAGTAACGTAACGGTCATGTGAGATCAGAGATTTCATAAGAGATGTTTTAAGTAAACGAGTGGTAACCGATGGGTTACAAAGTTAAAAGGAAAAGTAACCCCGGTGGGTTACAAGGCTAAATAAAGGAAATGTAAACTGACAATTTATAAGGTTGAGTTAAAAGAATGGTAGACCGATAGTATACTAGTCGAAAAAGGAAAGAATGATTAATGTTTACGTTTTATTATCAATCGAGTGGATTGATAATAAAGAAAGTTAATTAATGAGTCGGCTGTCGTTTGATCAGGACACAGAGGCCGACCAATGGAAGGAAAAGGAACGAGAAAGGAACGGAATAGAGAACGCTAGAGCATAGTTTGGGTAAGTTTCAAACCTCACCTACAGCATGAAGTAAATGATTTTTAAATGTTTATTTATATGATTTGCAAATGTGTTTGCAATTGTTAAGCAAGTTTCTTTTAAAGTATGTTTGCATTTATTATGCAAGAAGTTTTAAAGTTCAAGAAAAAGATTTGCAATGAATTTGCAATCGTTATGTTAAAGGTTTATTTGCATATTGATATGCATAACGTTATTTAAAAGTTTAAGTTATGATTTTCAAAGTATTGAAAGTATGTTTTGCATTATGACAATGCATAATGTTTTATAGTTTAAGTTAAAGGTTTAATGATGCATTTGCTATGCAATAAGTTGCATTTGATGTGCAATAAATTTAAGAATAAAAGTTAAAGTTTGCAAAATGTGTTTGCATTTTATGATGTATTTATTAAGCAATATGTTGCATTTGTTATGCAATGAGTGTTAGAATGCAAATTATGATTAGTAAAATATGTTTGCATTTTATGTTGCATTTATTGTGCTATATGTTGCATCTGTTATGCAATAAATTTTATAGTACAAGCTATGAATTGCAAGTGTATTGCATATGATGTGATTGCATTTGAAATGCTCACTAAAGTTAATAAGAAGGTAACGTTAAGATAAAAAGAAAGTGTCGTACCAGCCTCTTTGTTATGAGGTAATGAAAGTGAAATTAAAGTTTGACCTCCTAAAGGTGAGGTACAAGACCTCAATGTTTGATGGTCTCAAGTCTTCTACAAGGGAAGCATCATGTATATGATCTCATGATTAATGAGTTGGTACGAACACTAAAGTAAAGTAAGGAAAATGAAGGTTACAAGATAAAGAAAGTTAAGGAACAAGAATAAAGGTTGAGAAAGAAATGAATATTTAAGTTTATAGAATGTTCATAAAAGGCTCATAATTAAAGTTAATAATTGAGCATAAATGAAGTCATGCATTCTAATGTTGCTTGAATGCCTTTCATGAAATGTTTATATGCTATGTTATGGAAAACATTCAGAGAAATGTTTTATGACAAGTGTTTATGAAAAACATTTTCATGTTTTCAAGAGACGGTTTATGAACGACGTTTTAAGAAAAACGTTCAAGAAATGTTTTAAGAGAAAGGTTTTACATTAAATGTTTATGAAAAACATTTCATGTTTGCAAGAAAAGGTTTACGAATGACGTTTTAAGAAAAACGTTGAAGAAATGTTTTATGAAAAATGTTTTCAGAAATGTTCTATGAAAGACGTTTATGAAGAACGTTTTTAGAAATGTTTAAGGAAAACGTTTATGAAAAATATTTTCATAAATGTTTATGGAAAACGTTCATGAAGAACGTTTCAAGAGAAAGGTTTTCTTGAGAAAAGTTTTAAAGCATGTTTAAATGCTTTGTGAGATTATGTTTGAACTTGCTGAGCGAAAGCTCATTAAAAGTTTTTCATGCTGTAGGTAACTTATGGGTGACCAATGGGACCCGTTAGAAGAGCCGGGTGCTGCGGAGGACAGATGCGAAGATTTGGGTATGGATACCATCACTGTTTGCTTCCGCTATGCAAAGAAAATGTTTTCCATTGTTAATGTAGTGTTTTCAAAGTTTAAAGAAAATAAGTTTTATGAATAGTATTAAAAGTTTTAAGATACAGTTTATAAACTGTTTTATGTAATTATAAAGTAAAGTTTTAAACTATGATTTAATAAGTGTTTCTTATTAAGTTTTGAGAAACGATTTGAAATGATTTTAAGGTCAAGTGTTGAGCGATGTCTCCACTTGAATGCGACGGAGGTCGCGTCAGTTTTAAAGAACGTTTAAGGAAAGAAAAAAAAATTTTATTACAGTATTTTCTTACTAAGTAAGTAAGATTACTGTTTATGAAACTATGTTTAAGAAAGTAAAGTGACTGCCCGAAAAGGCAAGTCGTCACATGTAGATCATACCAAAACAAAAAAAATCTATTAATGAGAAACTTATTTTAAGCATCAAATCAGATTAAACTAAAAAAAATTAAAAAATGATAATTTAACAGAATTTAATAAAAATTTTGTAATTAAAAACTATGTCCTATTGATTTTTATAGCCCATTAGAAATCGTTCCATTAACCTTATTTTATAAAACTAAATATATAAATTTGTTTTTTTTTATGTAATCAAAATTCGTTTTGAGCCAAGCCAAAAATTTGTTCATAATCCCTTGTTAATTTCTAGAAAAATAAAGAAAAAACAAAAATCCAATAGAGATATAAAGGTAAATTACTTTTTTAAAAATGCTTTTAAAATAAATGACTGCAATATATTTTTTTGATGAATGACCATAATTTTTGTAAATTAAATAAATAATTATTTATCAGTGATAAATATTAAAATAAAAGATAAACATTAACATTTTTTAATTTTAATAAAATAATTATTTATTTTAAAAATGTTATTAAAAAGGTCATTTAATTTAATTTTTATAAATAATAATTAAAAATAAACAGGAAAACAAGGCACAAAAGAGCCAATGGGAAGCTAATAAAAATCGAAAGCCACGATTAATCATGTGGTCATACCATAACAGTACAGAAGCCGTACTCATGCCGACATGCAAATTTTACGTCATTCTGATTTATCATGTTTTTCCTTTTTATTTTCTAAGTTAGAGAAAGGAGAGAGAAGGGCAACTCGAGAGGGTTCTTTTTTTTTTTTTTTGTGTGCCTTTTTTTTCCCTCTCAATCCCATTAAAGTCTTTATTTTATGTGCATGGGTGTTATTAAAAGTTTTATTATTATAAACAAGTACTTTGCAAAAGTCTTCTCCAGCTTTCAATGTCTCTCTCTGTCTCTCAGCTAAGGCGGCAAAAAGATTTTCTCTCTCTCTCTCTCTCTCTTTTTTCCCTTTTTTTTTATTCTTTCATTTTCAAGTTTCACATTTTTCCAGCCAAAACACAGATGGGTTTTGATTTTCCTTCTTTCTTTTTGCTTGTGAAAGTTGAAAACTCAGAAGAGCAAACGCCATTCACATATAGTGCGATGAGTCCATTTCTGTGGTCCCTTCAATATCCTTCCTGTTGCCCATTTGACCCAATCTTCAGCATTTTGGTCTCGACCCCTCTTTTGCTTATTTGAGTTTTAATATTTCAATCAATTTTTATTTATTTTTCTACTGGTAGGGTCCCTTTAATTCTTTTCTGTAATTGAAAACCAGTATCATACATGAGACATATATACATATATATATATATATGTCCATTAATTATTGGTTATGTATTTATTATTATTGCTTAATATTAACTTTGGTTGCTTGTCTTGATCAGGTGTTGATTATTTATTTATTTATTGGCTGGTATTAGCATGGGAAGATTTCTGATTTGTGGTGGGGGATAGTCAATAATAATGCTTGGGTCACTCTGATTTGGGAACCAGGTAAGAAGAAGAGACAACATTTTATATAACTGTAAATACCCAGTTAGGATTTTCCTATTCCTTAGATGTGCAAAGAGCAACTTTGTGTACTAACTGTCGGTCAGTATTGTTCTTTTCTATTTATTTTAATCATAATTATTAAAATTTCAAGCTGTTTTAGTGAATCCCAGTTCTCACTACGTGTCAATGCCTTATCAAAATGGCTGTGGGCATCATCAAGTTGTTTAAACTGTAATCCATGATTTGTTATCTTTGAATATGACATTTTAAGTTTTTTGGGAGGTGGTTCTTGTTCTGTTTTGCCCTTTTTTTTTTTTTTTTTCCTTATTTAGTGAATTTTCTATTATGTCATGCGGTTTGTTGTGTATTACATGGGTTGGAGGACCATTGATTATTCCTCCTTTTTTTTTTCCACCCCTTCAAGTTGAGGTTGTGGACGTCTGTTCATTACGTTCATACTTTTTGTTGTCCTGTTTTATTTGGTCATACAAATAAGCTCTTACTTACAAGGAGAAGTACCTAAAAGCTATAATCTTTTTATATAATAATTTAACAGTGATAATTGGATTGCTAAAGCTGCTTCAATATTTTAAGAAGCTGTGCTTTCATGGTCTTCGTATATAAATAGTCCATCTGGGTTTCAACAATAAAATTTTGATCTTGAGGCAGTAATGAAGACAAAGAGGGGAAAGCGCTCGGAGGTATCTTTTCTGTTTTTGTTTTTGTTTTTTTTTTTCCTCATCTTCTTTTGTGAACTGAGACCAAAATTTTATTATTCTGTAGCATTAATTTTGTTTGGTTTATTTGCATTTTATGGCAGCCCTTTTGGCCTTCCCTTGTGATGAAGAAATGGCTAAATATACAGCCTAAGGTGTATGAATTTAGTGAGGATGAGGTTGACACCGAAACTGAGAGCGAAGATGATGGTATGTTCTAAGTAGTTTAGCATATGTAATAGTACTCTTCCTTATGCTTTATGAGCTTGATCGCATTTCCGTGTTTCTTTTTCAGCTTGCTCTCTTGAAGATGATAGAATGCACTCATGTGAGGGTCATGCCAGTAGGATGCAAAGGAACCAACCTGTGTCAAGTAAACCTTCAGGCAATATACTTAATATTTTTAGAATTCTGTTTTATTGAAATTCTTTTGTTTTTCTGAAATTCATTATCTACTATATGCACGTATTCTCTTCTTTGTCATGTGAGGAAGCTTGTTTCCTTGTTTGTTATAATTCTTTGCTTCAACTGTTTTGTGGTTTAGCTGCTTTTATATGTTTAATTTACAAGAATTTCTATATTGTTTTAGAAGCCTTAAAATATTTGAAAGAACAACCATGATTGTGATGTTGGTTGGTTCAGATACAGCTTCTAAGGGCTATCAGTCAAGGCACAGGAGAGGAAAGTCGGAAACTCTGCGCGTCCAGTATATAAACACAAGGGATATGAGGTTTGGCTCTTAGCTATTTATGCTTACAATGATTCCTGAAAGCGCTGCTAACGTGGTTCTTACTGGAATGAATTTGGGGCACTTGGTTCTCTGTAGGGTGACAATTGGCAGTTGGAATGTTGCAGGAAGAATTCCAGGAGAAGATCTCGATATCGAAGATTGGCTTTGCACTGAAGAACCGTCAGATATCTACGTTATCGGGTGAGTACAAGAAAGTACTTTGATCTTGGATGAATTTTAATAACTATGGAATCAATTGGGCTTATCTTTAAAAGGACTTCTCAATATGTCAGTATGTTAATCGCTAGGGAAGTAGTTCTGGCAATTGGAATAGATGTAGTATCTCATTTTTTCGGTTTCTAGAACTTCTTAGGCTAAAAGTTTTTATAGGAACAGAAGAACCCCCTTGTGTTCTGAATTTTCCCCACTAATTCTCTAAATATTGGTAACAAAATATTTGGCTATGAAAAGACAATTTTTTGATGAGATTGATCCACCCTTTTACAGTTTCCAAGAAGTTGTCCCTTTGAATGCTGGGAATGTGCTGGGAGCAGAAGACAGCAAACCAATTCCAAAGTGGGAGGCAATCATTCGAAGAACTCTGAACAAATCCTCGGAACCTGGGAGCATACACAAAAGTTATAGCGCCCCTCCGTCACCAGTAATGAGGACATCTTCTGTTGCTGATGTACTTGCAGATGAGATTGATGCTCATCCATTAGATTTAGTGGCCAATTCATATGATGACGGGTTTGGCTTAGAAGGAGAAGAGTTTAACAAAGCAGTTGGTAATGGGAAGAACTTACGGTTGAAGCGAATATACGGGATTGATTGTGATAGTAGATTAGACTGGCCTGAACATTCATTAGATGCCACCCCTCAAGTTATCTCCTCCAACTCGAAGCTGCGACGGGTACTGAGCAGTTCTGCAAGAATTGGCTTTAATTCCTTGGAAAATCCTCCTATGTTTGCTCTTCCACTGAAAAATGCTGGTGGGCTGAGAAGATCACATCACAGCTTGGGAAACCTTGGCTTGATGTGGATTAATAAACAAGAGGACCCCGAAGTTCGCGACACTCTACCAGACGTGCCCAACATTCCCTCTGAAGAAGAAGAAGAAGAAGATGACACTTTTGATGAAATTCCAGACGATCAATTGGATAAGGAATTTATCAAGACCGTGAAGTCGATTCCTAGATACGTGAGAATTGTCAGCAAGCAGATGGTAGGGATATATGTCTCGGTCTGGGTGCGTAAGAGGTTGAGAAGACACATAAACAATTTGAATGTTTTCCCTGTTGGCATTGGCCTAATGGGTTACATGGGAAACAAGGTACTTCCTTTCTTTTTCCAGGATAAAAATTCTCCTTCTTTTGTGACAAAAGTGTTTCTTCCTCTTAAGAAAGCTGAGACTGAATGTCAAAATGGAAAGTTCTGATATCCGATGACTATATATTTTTGGCGCATAAGTTTAATGTATGCACATTGATTGGTGAAAATCCAATATTTTTGGCAGGGTCTAGTTATTAGTTATTTAAGAGATGACACATGATAAACAGTTTTTAACTGATCCATTGTTTGACATGCCTTCTATGAATTGCAATCACAATAATTTTTGGTTGATGATGTAGGGATCAGTTTCTGTAAGCATGTCTCTTTTTCAGTCGCGGTTATGCTTTGTTTGTTCACATTTGACCTCTGGTCAGAAGGAGGGGACTGAACAGAAGCGTAACTCAGATGTGTATGAAATAATAAGACGTACTCGTTTCTCGTCAACTGTCTTTGATGCTGATCAACCACAAACAATACCATCACATGAGTAAGCATTATATGAGCGTTATAATTTTTTTACTCTGTTCTCCTATTCACTTGAGATTTTTTGGGATAATTAGTATCTTAAAATGGTGTTTAATGTTAGGTGTATCGAAAACTATGCTCAATTTGGTTATTTTACATGGGAAGTTCTCGTTCATTGTTTCTTTCTTTTCCTTAAAGATGAAATCTGATTGGTTTTTTTGATAATCAGTCAAATATTCTGGTTTGGGGATTTAAATTATCGCCTCAACATGTTGGACGAAGATGTGAGGAAGCTCGTTGCTCTGAAACGATGGGATGAACTTATAAAGAATGATCAGGTGAGACACTAAGTTCTAATTTTGAACAATCACATCCTCTAGTACAATCTGTTTACCTTTCCTCTTATTATCATGAAAGTTTCTTCCCTTGAGCTCATGTTAACAACTATCCAGGGAAATCTGTCTCGTAATCTGAATGACAAACACCATTTTGAAAAATTTTGGATTCCCATGTGACTTTAGTTTTGTGGTCTGTATTTGACACAATTTAGAGTTAGAAGCGTCATTCTGCTAGTAGGGAAGAGAGCCTTAAAAGCTTAACCAGAAAGGAAATGCTACAAATTTCGAGGCATTATTGTCATCTAAAAGATCCCTAAGAAAGAATTTTGAAAAAAAAAAAGAAGCGCCTTTGTGTACGGTACATTCTTTAACTGTCTGATCATATTAAAATCATATCAGATTAAGAAAAGTATGATAGTTAACAAAACTTGATGAAAATCTGACGATTAACAACTGTATCTAACCGTTGGATTTTTTGGGCAATACCCTACCGAATAGCTCTCTTTTCTCCTTTACCCTTTCTTTCTTTTAATGAGACATTGAAAACTAAGGTCAATTGAGTGTTGATTGGATTGTTGTCAGGATTAGACATTTGTTTTCCTGAGGTTGTCATAGAAATGCTAATATCTGATATTCTCCATTATGCATTAAACTCTCCCCCTGAAAGATGCCATCTTTAGAAGAAAAAGCAAGAGGAAAAGATAAAAAGGAACAACGTAATATTCTTTCTTGTCAAGATGGAATTTATGCTTAATGGGTTCACCTAACGTGGCATGGCAGCTAAGCAAGGAACTCTGCAGTGGGCGTGTATTTGAGGGATGGAAAGAGGGGCTCATTGACTTTCCACCCACCTACAAGTATGAAGTCAACTCTGATAGATACGTTGGCGGGAACCCAAAAGAAGGAGAAAAGAAAAGATCTCCAGCCTGGTGAGTACAACTTTCCGATACTCGCAGTAGTGTTTTGGGAAGAAAGTTATTGGCCTGTTTGTTTTATAGGTTCAAGTTATAGTTTGAACCATTTTGCAATAGTATTGACCATACATTTCTGACATTCTTTCCTTATTTGGAGCCAAAATTTGAAGTTACTGGTCTTTTAATATGATTGGTCTGGTTAAACCCTTTTTTTTATTGTCAAAATTTTCCCTCTCTCTAGATTTCAGGGATCGAAAGTAGCTTTATATTTCTATTATTGCTTCACTTTACTTGTCTTGGATCAGAATTACAAGGATTTATGACCTTGCATCGTTGGATTCTTGTTATGCAATTATAGGTGTGACAGGATACTATGGCTTGGAAAAGGTATTAAACAACTTTCCTACAGACGGACGGAATTGATGCTTTCGGATCATCGGCCAGTCAGTTCAGACTTTGTGGTTGAAGTTGAAGTCCTAGATCATAGGAAGCTACAAAGGGCTCTCAATTTCAATTGTGCAGCCGTACATCCTGAAATTTTCCCGGATGAAGTCATGAACTTTGACTATTAGCAGAGACGAGGTCAGATTTCTCTCTCTCTGTTTTTTTTTTGGCTATTGAAATCACATTCTAGTGAGAGGTTAAAAGAAAAGGCTTCCACATAGGCGATCCGGTCATTGCTCTGATTATGTAGTTCAAGTTGTCTACAATATAGGATTATTCACACAGCACATGTCTTTGAGAAAACAAATGCGTGATTTTACTAAGAATTTGTAAAACTTTCTCATTGATTGACCAAACTAGTCGCATGGGATAATTTACTTTGTCGTGTAACATTATCCGAACGCAACGGAACAACACTACCTTCTTTTGCTGCTTTATACTTTTCTTCCAAAACCATGCAAAATGGTCATGTTCAAGTGATTGAATGAGAACGAGATAATTATTATTTATGTCTCTAATTTTGTAACTCGAATACAAAGCTTGCCCTTCTTGTAACGCGGGTTTAGTTCTGAAGCAGGTTCGCCGGGAATTATTTACGCTTGACAAAAGTTGGAGTGGCCTGTTTTTTTTGGCCAATGCATTTCAAGATGCTGCACCATCGGGTCCCATGACCAGAAAACCAGCAATATCTGAACCTGACTGTTTGAGTTACACTAATAAAGTACGAGATTAATTTTTTTTTCAAAGAGAATAAGGTGTGAATGTATATAGCAATCCAAAATATCTGTTTAAAATAGAGAGACATGACAAACAGTTGTGTTTCTTAATTGGGTTCATATGTAATGACATAAACATGTTTCTTTTCTCTCTCTCTCTCTTTTTGGGTTGTATTTGTTTGGTGGGATACTAATTTGGCGATGGGTTATGGTTTTTTTTTTTCTTTTCAAACAGACAGTAATGTTGCAAAATTAATGCTATAGAAACAAAGAACAAAAACACGCAGAGAATTTACGTGGAAATTCAAAACGGAAAAAAACTACAGATAGAGGAGAAGAAAATCACTAAACTCGTGAAGATTACAATGGATGCGTTAAGGAGACTCAAAATTCGTTAATGATCAAGCTCTAACGTAATACATCATATAAATAGGTATGAGCGAAATTTTATTGGTCAAAAATATAAACTAAACTGTCCAACAATAACGGTCTATACTACGGGGGCTTCGTCCTTGCACCTTCGGCAAAATCAGTGGTGGGCTACAGGATCGAGCCTCTCATTTTCACTATAATTTGTCACACCGTAAGCTTTCAGGTTGGGTTAAACTAAATTCGAGTCACTATACTTTAACAAGTAAAAAAAAATAAAATAACACATTAGTTTTTAAGTACTCCGGCAAATGAATTTTGGTTTGCAAAAGAGAGACGTTAAGAGATGACAATAATGTTTAACTCTGGGTGCAAATGTTGGTCACCTGCACATCCCTAAAACAAAGCCTCCATACAGATTTGAAGATGATCTCCTTGCAAAATAATTACAAGACCCTTTCGTTTTGCTCTATGTGCTGTTGCTTGAAAAGTTGGCTAGTATTATCCTCCGTGGATTAAGATTTTAAAAAAGTTGGTCCAAGTACTTAGCAAAAATGAACTATGTTATTTAAAAAAAAAACTACATATGTATCTTTTTGGACTATGTCATCATGTCAGTTGAGTATTGGTCCATCCATGCGTGACCAGTGTGATTAGATAATCCCTTTGATCTCACGCTTTAATATAACCTGACCCCCACCTGTCGTCTTGACCATTTGTCAACTATGTTTCACATAGACCCTTATTCCTTTTAAGGAAACTTTTAGTGTAGAATTACTATTTCTTCTTTGCCTAAGAGCTGTTATTTTAGTGATTGGATGGATTTTTTAGCAACTTGATATATGAATATCGATCTTAAAAATTAAAATTACCATAAAAATCAAATTATTTCAAACAAACTTGATTGTTTTTTAAAAAATAAGAATAATAATATTTAATCTTATGAGATATTTACCATAAAATTCAAATTATTTCAAACAAACTTGATTGTTTTTTAAAAAATAAGAGTAATAATATTTAATTTTATGAGGTTATAATTTTATTACTGATAAAATAATAAGACCTAATCTAAAAAATATATTATATATTAAATTAAAAGCTACAATAAAAAGCACCAATAAACTTCGTTATTGAAAAGACTGTTTCCACTACCAGTTAACGTGAGACACATGCGCTTCATTGGGTCCACACGCAAATTGTAATGGATAAATAGCCGGCCCCTTTTTCCAAAGTGGAAGTTGCACTGCAATAGTGGAAGCTCGACCACAAAAATATCTCACAAAGAAATATGCAAATTAATTCCATCTGTTGGTTGTGAGAATAAAGGATATTCTATCTAGGCTTTTTCTAAGAAAGAAAACCAAAAAAAATATGATGTGTCAAAGATTTAATAATGATAGTAGAGGTAAAGATTATATCTTTGACAACTTTACTATAAATAAAATGTAAACCGATAAAGAAAGAGTCTTTTGAGCTCAATCTTTATACGTTGATCATTTTCTCTTCTTTTTTACTCTACTTTAAAGTATCTCTATTATTGTTTGGTTAAGATTTATAGTGCCTTTACAGATTAATCGATGACCATCTAGAGGCGACGAAGCTCTAGGTATCCCATCGGAGATCATTGGGGCATGTATAAGGAGATTGATGTTTAAAAATTCACTCTAACAAAAGCTTTTTTAAGAAGTAATATTTTATGGCTTTGACTGAAGTTATCATTTGTGGCTTTAGTTCCGACAGAGTATGTAAGTTTTTGGTATCAAAAAATCAAAATCAACTTTTAAAAAGTCCTGTCGGTCAAATGAACCCTAAAAAGCTTCCTATCATGGTGTCTTTTGGGAGCTGTCGATAGTGTACATGGTGTGAAACAGTAAAGCCGCAAGCCCACAACTCCACTCAACATTGAACTTCCATCAAAACAGATCACCGAATCTACGTTCAATTTAGGAAGGCTTGCACCAGGTGGTCCCCGAATCTACCTTATTTTATATTTACAATTCACATTTTAAATCGTCAAAGATATTATAAACCGAATGAAAAAAAATAAATTGACACCAAATGGCAAATGCCTTTCATTTCAAAGTAAACAAAAAAAAATTTTGTCAACACAAAATACAAAGTTTGAGACCTAAGACAGATTCCAATTCAAAATGCCGAGAGTTATAAATAAATATAACAAATCTATATCATAGATCCACATCCTTATCCTTACATATATAAAAGAGCCAAACTCTCTTTTAACAAACTCTCATACTCTTGTGTCAAGTGTCAACCACTTTTTCTTTTTCTTGCTTCTCCTACTTTTTATTTTTATTTTATTTTTTTTTCCTTTCTCTTTTCTTTTTTTGCTCTTTTTTTTTCTCTCTATTTATGTTCTTTTTTGTTATAGGCTCCTCTACGATCAAGTTATTAGAAATTTGTAATGTGCTTTTGTAAACACTTTTTTTTTTCTAGTTTTGTTACTCTCTATTAGACAAAAATTTTCCCTATCAACATTTCATTTTAGCAAATATAATATTAATGTTAACTACATATTAATAGCTACAAATGACCTCTACTCTTAAATAAGCTTAAAAAATAATAAAATAATAATCAAAACATTAAGACGTGATAAAAATTACAAAATTACGATGCACGTGGCACCGACTAGTATTCCATAAAAGACGTACATAATTATTGTTCAGAAAAAGAACCATTTATTTAATTTTTAAGATGCTAACCAACCATCTACAGCAATTTCTAAAGATTATTTGTTGAACTATTTTATAACTAGCAAAAAGCTTTATAATTGGCTCCACTAGTGGCGCTGGTCATTGTAAGAGACTAAACCCTTCAAGAGAAAAGAAAAGTTTAATATAAACAATAAATAATAGAGCACTAAAAAAAATCACAACATCCAGCCTAAAAGATATTGGTTGAAAGAGATACGCCAACTAACACTAACCGATAACTCTAGTTTAGAAAGTTATTTGGCCGCTTTTAGTTAGCGAATATTGCTGTGTTCTTGAAAAAAATTACATAAAACACCCAGCTTTGTCATGAAGGTTTGCTTTTAATGTTGTAGGTTGGAAAAAAGAAAAGAAAAGAAAAGGGAGCATGAGCACTAGAAAATGGAGAAAAAATTGCAAATCAAGCACGAAATAGGAAGCTTTTTGGCAGAGGAGAACCACCGCGGCACCTGAGTTCGACCTGCTCATCGTTTCTTGGCAGAGAGCTAGCACCGCGGCATTGGAATTGGAGCACCGCGGTGCTACGACAAAAATAACGACAGGAGCTGCGGCACTAGAAAAGAGGGCCGCGGCGCCGAGGGTGATTCTTCAGGCGTGAATTCTGGACGTGAAAAAAGGGATTTAGTTAACTTAAGAGTAGTATAAATAGAGGAGGATGTAATTATCAAAGGACAGCTAGAGTTTTCATTTCTCAGAGCGGTGTTTACTTTTCTTAAGAGCTTTCAAGCAATTCGGAGTAAGAAATGAAAGATTGGTGATAGAATTTCTTTTTACTTAACTCTTGATATATGTTTGATTTAATTAAATTTTCAGTTTTTATTTTTTTTTCAATTATGTTCTAATTTTCTTAGTTAGGGCTACGATGTAGCTTAATCATAATGATGTAAATTTCATATTTATTTATACATCATAATTGATTTTATTTGTGTGAATTGTATGTTATTGTTCGTAATGCATTTGGATGATTAGTTACCATTTAAATGATCTGATGTGCATGTTTGAAACTGAGAAGAAAGAATATGCAGATGCTTCAAATAACATATAACCATAAATTAAATGTGGATAGAGATAGACCATGTTATTTGTGTGACTTTCGGTGATAAGATGACCCAACAAATTCATTGTAAACCGGGAATATTTATGGATCTTAATGCATTTAGGTTTATTTAAATTCACATAGAGATATAGTGGATTAATAAACTGAGTAGGCTTACTATACCTAGAGATAAGATAGTGAATAGATTGGGAATTTCTGCCATCACATGTTTATTATCAATCAGGGTGCATAATTATATGAAATTCACATCTAGCGATTATGGTGAAATCAAATGCCTTAACGCTTAATTCTCATTGGATTTAGTTCCTTTAATTCAATTATCTTCTTTTCTAAAATTAGTTTTAGTTGTTAGTATTATATCTAGTTTCATCTCATTTTCAATCTATTTGCTAGATAAATTTTAGGGTTAGTCCAATTTTAGTATTTAATTAGGTTATTATTCAACAGTCCCTGTAAGACGATACCTATACTCAATACTTTATTACTTGATCGATAACATACACTTGCGTTTGTGAATTTTTAACCAACAAGTTTTTGGCGCCGTTGCCTAGGACTACTTGTTTAATACTAATTAATATTAATACGGGATAATTCTTGATTTAATCTAGGTTTTTTTTTATTTTTGTTTATTTTTCAGTGAGTGCATTGGTGTATGGGAAGAACTAAACAAGGTGAACTTGTTAAGTTTGATCCATAAATCAAATGTGCTTTCAGAAGGCTGTTAAGGTAACAGAGAAATTGCACTAAGAAAATGGCGGATGTAGGTGAAGCTAAAAATCCTTGCCGACTTTTGAGAGATTATGCAGCACCAACTGTTCAAGGCGCCACTTCGAGCATCAGGAGACCGGCCATTCAAGCAAACAATTTTGAGATCAAGCGATCTCTCATCCAAATGATGCAACAATCGGTGCAATTTAGTGACTACCAAGTGATGATCCAAACGCCTACATTGATGCCTTCCTCGAAATCTGTGACACTATTAAATTTAATGGTGTGTCAGATGATGCAATTAGATTGAGATTGTTCCCATTTTCTCTGAGGGATAAAGCTAAGAACTGGCTCACATCTCTTCTTGCAGGATCAATTACGACTTGGGATACTATGGCTCAAAAATTCCTTGGTAAGTTTTTCCTTCCAGCAAAATCTGTAAAAATGCGTAACGATATTACTAATTTCTTGCAGATGGACAATGAGTCGCTATATGAGGCATGGGAAAGATTCAAAGAGATGCTAAGGAGGTGCCCTCATCATGGATTGCCAGTCTAGATGCAGGTACAAACTTTTTATAATGGGTCTAGTGCAAGTCTCCGTGTTACCATTGATGCAGCTGCAGGCGAGACATTAAATAATAAAACACCTGAGGAGGCTTTTGATTTAATAGAGGAAATGGCATCAAATAACTATCAGTGGCCTACTGAAAGGCTACAAACTAGGAGAACTGCGAGAGTTCATGAAGTGGATGCACTGTCTGCACTCACAGCTTAGTTTGAAGCACTTAACAGAAAGATAGATCATATGAGTGCTTTAGCTATGAGAATTCAGAATGCGACCTGCGACTTGTGTGGAGGAGGACATGCTAGCACTAAATGCCAAGTAGGTAATACTTTTGCTCAGCCTACTGAAAATGCTAACTTTGTTGGAAATTTTAACAAGCCACAAAATAATCCCTACTCCAACACTTACAATCCGGGGTGGCGAAATCATCCTAACTTCTCATAGTATAATCAGAATGCAATGAGACCACCACCAGGCTTCAAGCAACAAGAAGAGAAAAGGCCTAATCTAGAAGACATTGTTGCTAAACTGGCTTCGTCCACTCAAGATTTTATAAAGAGTACAGATGCACGGCTTCGAAATCAAGAGGCATCCATCAGAAATCTAGAAATGTAGATAGGACAAATGGCCAACATGATCTCAGGTAGGCCACAGGGTTCATTGCCAAGCAATACAGAAAAGAATCCCATTGAGAATGTGAAGGCAATAACTTTGAGAAGTGGCAAGCAAGTGGGGCAAGATGATGTGCAAAAAGAGGCCCCTAGTGAACAAGAGGAAGAAATTGTTGTGCAATCAAATGAGGCATGCAAGAGCAAGTTTTCCCAGACAATCCTAAGCCCCATGTGCCTCCTGTTCCATTTCCCCAAAGGCTCCAGCAGCACAAGACAGATAAGCAGTTTGCTAAATTTCTAGATTTATTTAAAAAGTTGCATATTAACATTCCTTTTGTAGATGCTTTGGCCCAGATGCCCAGTTATGCAAAATTCTTGAAAGAGATTTTAGCAAACAAAAGAAAGCTAGAAGACTATGAAACTGTGAAGTTGAATGAGGAATGCTCAGCCATTCTACAAAACAAGTTGCCACCTAAACTAAAAGATCCAGGGAGTTTTACAATTCTTTGCACTATTGGTGACTCTTACTTCGAAAAAGCAATATGTGATTTAGGTGCTAGTATCAATTTAATGCTTTTTTCTGTCTTTGAGAAATTAGGTTTAGGAGAGGTTAAAGCAACTACAATGTCACTTCAACTTGCAGATCAAACAATTAAGCACCCAAGAGGTATTGTGGAGGATGTACTAGTAAAGGTTGACAAGTTTATTTTTCCTGCAGATTTCGTTGTTTTGGAAATGGAGGAAGATCGTGAGGTTTCGCTCATTTTACGCCATCCTTTTCTAGCAACAGGAAGAACCTTGATAGATGTGCAACAAGGGAAATTAATTCTTAGGGTTCAAGATGATCATGTCACCTTTAATGTATTTGAAGCAATGAAATTCCCTCAACTGATGAGTCTTGTTTTAGAATTGACACTATTTATAAGTTGGTATCTATGGTTTTTCAAGAAAATGCTTTCAAGGATCCGCTTGAAGCTTGCCTAACCCAATCTACAGGTGCGGATGTTGAGAATGAGGAAATAAGGGAATATGTAGACTTTATGGACACAAATCCACCAAGTCCGAGGCATAAGGCATTGCAACTTGTAGAAGTGGGATAGTCCACCATAAGGCCTAAGCTGTCAATTGAAGAGCCTCCTATTCTTGAGCTTAAACCCTTACCTTCTGATTTAAAATATGCTTATTTAGATGGCAAATCCTCACTGCATGTAATTATCTCTTCTTCTTTGACAGATCTTGTGGAAGAAAAACTGCTCAGGGTGTTAAGAGAGCACAAAGGCGCAATTAGATGGAAGATTGCAGACATCAAGGGAATAAACCCCTCCATTTGCGTGCACAAAATTCTTATGGAGGAGAAATACAAGCCCACCATTCAACCCTTAAGACGTCTAAACCCAAAAATGCAAGAAGTGGTGAAAGCTGAGGTCATCAAACTATTGGACGTTGGGATCATCTATCCCATATATGATAGTTCATGGGTAAGTCCTATGTAAGTTGTGCCAAAGAAAGAAGGTATGACTATTCAAAAGAATGATAATAATGAATTAATTCCAACTAGAACAGTTACTGGGTGGCATGTTTGTATGGACTATAGGAAATTAAATAACACCACTAGGAAAGATCATTTTCCTTTACCATTTATTGATAAGATGTTGGAAAGACTTGCAGGACATGAATTTTATTGCTTTCTAGATGGATATTCAGGGTATAATCAGATTCCTATTACACTCGAGGATCAAGAAAAGACCACATTCACTTGTTCCTATGGCACCTTTGCATATAGAAAGATGCCCTTTGGTCTTTGTAATGCACCAGCAACCTTTTAACGTTGTATGATGGCCATTTTTTCTGATATGGTTGAGAAATTCATTGAAATTTTCATGGATGACTTTTCTGTTTTTGGCTCATCATTTGATTCATGCCTACATAATTTGGCTTTGGTGTTACAAAGATGTGAGGAAACTAACCTTGTTTTGAATTGGGAAAAGTGTCACTTTATGGTACAGGAAGGAATTGTGCTTGGACACAAATTTCTAGAAATGGTATAGAAGTTGATCGAGCCAAGGTGGAGGTTATTGCAAAATTACCTCCACCCACATCTGCTAAACTTGGTGCGGATTCTTGGGACATGCAGGATTTTATAATAGGTTCATAAAGGATTTCTCTAAAATTGCTACACCTCTGTCTAATTTATTGGTTAAAGATGCTCTATTTGTTTTTTTTTTATTAATGCTTGCAGGCTTTTAACACGTTGAAGGAAAAGCTTGTGTCAGCACTGATCATGGCAGCACCTGATTGGGATTTACCCTTTGAGCTCATGTGTGATGCAAGCGATTCTGCAGTTGGAGCAATGCTAGGCCAACGAAAGAATGGAATGTTTCAAACCATCTATTACGTCAGTCGGACCTTGTCGGGAGCACAATTGAACTACACAACAACTGAAAAGGAGCTTTTGGCGGTAATTTTTGCTTTTGATAAATTTCGTACTTATTTGATTGGGTCTAAAGTAATATTTGACTCTAATCATTCTGCTTTGAAGTACTTTCTAGAAAAGAAGGAATCCAAACCCAGGCTAATCAGGTGGATCTTGTTGCTACAAGAGTTTGATTTGGAAATCAAAGATAAGAAAGGAACTAAAAACCTAGTTGTAGATCACTTGTCTAGAATTCCTAATCACGATGAGTGCCCAGCCCAATTCTGGAGGAATTTCCTGACGAGCAGTTATTTTTTATCCAGTCTACAAGAGCTCCCTGGTACGTTGATTTTGTTAATTATTTGGCAAGTAATGTTTTACCCCCTAATTTGTCATATCAATAGAGAAAAATTCTTTCTTGATGTTAAACATTATTTTTGGGAATAACCATTCTTGTTTAGAGTTTGTGCAAATCGGGTGATAAGAAGATGCACTCCCGAGGATGAAATGGTGAGTATCCTACAACTTTGTTATGATGGAGAGGCTGGTGGTCACTTTGGTAGTTCTAAAACCGCAGCTAAAGTGTTGCAATCAGGCTTTTATTGGCCCACACTCTTCAAAGATGCACACTTTTATGTAGCCGCATGCGATAGATGCCAAAGAACTGGAAATATTTCCAAGAAGAATGAAATGCCTTTAAACAATATTATTGTTTACGAATTATTTGATGTTTGGGCTATTGATTTCATGGGACGGTTTCCACCTTCTTTTGGGAATGAATATATTTTAGTGGCAGTAGAGTATGTGTCTAAGTGGATAGAGGCTGCAGCTATGCCAACAAATGATACTAAGGTTGTGGTCAAATTATTTAAAAAGAACATTTTTACTCGATTTGGCACCCCTAGGGCAATCATCAATGATCAAGGGTCGCATTTTAGTAGCAAGCAATTTAAGGCACTTTTGGGTAAATATGGGGTCACACATAAGGTGGCATTAGCTTATCATCCTCAGACTAGTGGTCAGGTGGAGGTTTCAAATAGGGAAATCAAGAGGATTTTGGAGAAAACAGTGAATGCCTCTAGGAAGGATTGGTCTATTAAGTTGAATGATGCACTTTGGGTGTATAAGACTACATTCAAAACTCCTATTGAGATGTCCCCTTTTAGGCTAGTATTTGGAAAAGCATGTCACTTGCTAGTAGAGCTAGAACATAGGGCTTATTGGGCAGTTAAATTCTTGAACTTTGATGCGCATTTGACTGGTGAGGCCAGATTGCTGCAACTGAATGAGTTGGATGAATTTCGGCTTGATGCTTATGAAAATGCTAAGTTTTACAAGGAGAAAACAAAAAGATGGCATGCTAAGCACATTCTCAGAAAAGATTTCGTAGTTGGTCAACAAGTCTTGCTCTATAACTCTCGCCTTAAATTGTTTCCAAGTAAACTAAAGTCTAGGTGGTCAGGACCGTTTACAGTAACACAAGTCTTCCCATCTAGAGTAATAGAGGTTGCACATGAAACCAAAGGCACATTTAAGGTCAACGGTCAGTGCTTGAAGCCCAACTTTGGTGATGGTTTTAACAGGCATAAAACCACCATGGAATTACAATCTCCTACAAAGTGATAGCTGAGACAGTCTGGCTGAAGACTATAAAGCAAACGCTTCTTAGGAGGCAACCCAAGCATTTCCCTATCTTTTATGCCCTTTCAAATAAAAAAAAAAAAGATCAAAAAGAAAATTCAAAAAGAAAAAAAAAAGAATATAGTTCAAAAAAAAAAAACACAACAACAGCACAAAGTAAAAGGGGTTAGGAATGACTATAGTAGTGGTGATGAAGACAATGAAACGGGTTGAAAGGAGTGTGATTGAGGATGATATGATTGAAGTGCTCTTTGAAATCAACATGAGATGGGTGAATTGAGCCTAAATTGACTTTTATCTTACCTGTAACCCAGCCTTACGTTACAAGCTAATAAAGTCCTAATGATTTTGGTCAGATGGTTAGCCTACATTAGTGGAGAAAGAAATGAAAGGTGAACTTATGAAACTTGGTCTTTACAGAATCCTCAAGGGTTCACACAGCAATGTGGATGTCTCTGAACTACACACAATTTGAAAAGAATGGAAAGCACACACTCACATGGGTCATGGAATTAGAATTAGTTTTAACTAGCAAATCAATCTCAATGTTTGGATGAGAATTTGTTCTTTTCTTTGAATTTGTTCTTTTCTCAATGTTTGGATGAAGGATTTGTTGTTCTATGTTTGTGTTACTTATTGGTTTTGCTCGAGGACTAGCCAAAGTTAGTTTGGGGGGTTTTGATAACTCTAGTTTAGAGAGTTATTTGGCCACTTTTAGTTAGCGAATATTGCTATGTTCTTGAAAAAAATTACATGAAACACCCAACTTTGTCATGAAGGTTTGCTTTTAATGTTGTAGGTTGAAAAAAAAAAGAAAAGAAAAGGGAGCACGAGCACAAGAAAATGGAGAAAAAATTGAAAATCAAGCATGAATTGGGAAGCTTTTTGGCAGAGGAGAAGCGCCGCGGCGCCTGAGTTTGGCCTACTCATCGTTTCTTGGCAAAGAGCCAGCGTTGTGGCGCTGGAATTGGAGCTCCACGATGCTACGACAAAAATAACGACAGGAGCCGCGACGCTAGAAAAGAGGGCCGTGGCGCCAAGGGTGATTCTCAGGCGTGAATTTTGAACATGAAAAAAGGGATTTAGTTAACTTAAGAGTAGTATAAATAGAGGAGGATGTAATTATCAAAGGACAGCTAGGGTTTTTATTTTTCAGAGCAGTGTTTACTTTTCTTAGGAGCTTTCAAGCAATCTAGAGTAAGGAGTGATAGATTGGTGACAAAATTTCTTGTTCTCTTAACTCTTGATGTTTGATTTAATTAAATTTTTAGTTCTTATTTCTTTTTCAATTATGTTCTAATTTTCTTAGTTAGGGCTACGATGTAGGCTAATCACAACGATTTTATGCATCATAATTGATTTTATTCATGTGAGTTGTATGTTATTGTTCGTAATGCATTTAAATGATTAGCTACCATTTAAATGATCTGATGTGCATGTTTGAAACTGAGAAGAAAGAATATGCAGATGCTTCATATAACATATAACCATAAATTAAATGTGGATAGAGATATACCATGTTATTTGTGTGGCTTTCGGTGATAAGATGACCCAATAGATTCATTATAAGCCGGGAATATTCATGGATCTTAATGCATTTAGGATTATTTAAATTCACATAGAGATATAGTGGATTAATAAAATGAGTAGGCTTACTATACCTAGAGATAGGATAGTGAATAAATTGAGAATTTTCGTCATCACATGTTTATTATCAATCAAGGTGCATAATTATATGAAATTCACATCTAGCGATTATAGTGAAATCGGATGCCTCAACACTCAATTCTCATTGGATTTAGTTCCTTTAATTCAATTATCTTCTTTTCTAAAATTAGTTTTAGTTGTTAGTATTATATCTAGTTTCATCTCATTTTCAATCCATTTGCTAGATAAATTTTAAAGTTAGTCTAATTTTAGTATTTAATTAGGTTATTATTCAATAGTCCTTATGAGATGATACCCGTACTCAGTATTTTATTACTTGATCGATAACGTGCACTTACGTTTGTGGATTTTTAACCAACACTAACCCACTTGGAAGAGCATCTCTTCTTTTTTGAAATGCAAGAGCATCTCTTCTTTTTTGAAATGCAAGAGCATCTCCTCTAGAGCTTCTACTAACATTTCCCTCGTGCAATAACAACTATATATATATATATATATATATATATATATATGTTTCAACCACCGGCCATTATTATATATATAGAACAATAATTGTTCCAAAAAAAAAATAATTGATTGAGAAAAATAATGACATTAAAAAATTTGATTGATAGGCTCTACCACTACCTGCAAAAGTGATTGGGTCCACGATCCGCACACTAAAATAGTTGAACCAGAACCAAATTATTTGACAAAGAAATTTGCCATTGATTCAATCTGTTGGTTGAGGGACATGGAGGCTCATCGTGAGGAGCTTAGGAGAGAAGTCGACGAGGGATCAGGTAATTCTGTTGTTGTTCCAGTTATAGAGAATGTTGGGGCTCTCTCTCTAAACGAGTTGGAGGAAATCCCACATCACTGTAGCCAGCCCCATGAGGATGAAAATGATGTGGTGGAAGTTGAGGATAGTACATATGACATTCCAGTCATTGATATGATCAAACTACTTGATCCACACGCCCACCATGACGAATTGGCAAGGCTGCATTCGGCTTGTAAAGACTGGGGCTTCTTTTAGGTACACATCAAAATCATATTGATTTTTTCTCTTTACGTTTGGAAGAAACTGAGTTGAAATAGTAGGACTACTTTTTCTACAACCATTTGTACAAATTTGTAAAATGCTAACATCCCAAGTCGAGTGATTCGGTTGGGGCCGATTCCCCCATCTAATCCCAACTCTAACCTAAACTGGGATTCATAGGGGTGCTCCATAAATTTGCGTTGAAATGTAAAGGGCGTTTGGCGTTGTGAGTTTCAACCAAAACTTTTGGTTGTTAGTGTAAATCTCTAACATACTATGATGTCAATGAAAAGTAAACTTATAGGGTGTTTAAGAAAATAGTTTAAACTATCAGTTTGGGTTTAAAAACTGTAGCATGTGGAGCTTTACAATATAGCTTTTTACTGTAACATGTGAGAGTTTTACACTGTTTATAGTTCAGACCTCTTTCAAAAACCCTATCAGTGTAAAACTCTTACTTATAGTGTTTTTAATTAATTGGTTCTAACTAATACTAGTAATGCTCCATGCTCCATAGAGTCATACAAAAAGGCATGTCATTCTGTTTCGTGGGCATCTGACCTAGGATAAGAGGGGGAAAAATGGACTTAGTACAATCTACCATTATAAATTTATTTAAAATGGAACTTAGCTTGTTGCTTGTAATTTTGATGGTAACAGTTAATAAATCACGGTGTTCCAGAGGAAGTCATTGAGAAAATGAAGATTGACATAGAGGAATTCTTTGAGCTGCCACTTGAGGAAAAGAAAGCTTGTGCTGAGCTGCCAAATAGCTGTGAAGGCTATGGGCATGACTGGACAGACCGGCTCTACCTTTATGTTCGACCCATCTCCCAAAGAAATATGAGATTTTGGCCTACTCATCCCACTCCTTTCAGGTACGTAGTAGAATATTTATATCAATTTGCATCACTTTTCACAATAACTAGCTCAAGTGGCAGATCCAGGTTTTGATTCTAAAAAGGCATAAAAGTAATTTTATTAATGGATAATTTAACGATAAAATTGTACATTAAAATAGAGAGCGTGGACAGTAAAATGAGGGTGGCAATTGTCCAGTCTGTTCCTAAACTTTTTTTTTTCCCACACAAGCACATTGGACCATGGTGAAAAACCGTCGTCAAATGTTACACATACGACGACTTACGATTTTACATCAATTAGGTACTTTAACGGAGTTTTAAACATTGTCATGTCTGCCAATTTCTACGGCTATAGAACATACATATATAGTTCTCCAATCGTTTCTTATTTAGAGTACTTCATGAATTTGCATTGAGTTCCTCGTAGACAAAAAGCTGATGTTGTAATGATTGTTTTTTATTTGCTACTCTTCAGAGAAAACTTGGAAAAGTACTCGTTGGAAGTGCTGAAACTTACAATATGTTTGTTGAAGTTCATGTCAATGAACTTGGGGCTGGATTCAGAGACATTTACTAATATGTTTGAGCAGGGAAGACAAGCATTGAGAATAAATTTTTATCCACCATGTGTGCAAGCTAACAAGCTAATGGGTCTGGGTCCACATTCTGACACAAGCGGACTGTCATTGGTAGTCCAAGTGAATGACGTCCAAGGTTTGCAAATCAAGAAAAATGGTAAATGGGTGCCTATAAAAGCAGTTCCCGGTGCATACATTGTCAACATAGGTGATCTCATGGAGGTAAGTTGCTACAATCATTAACATGTATTCGAGCCTTTCCCCGATGAGATCCTCACAGATAATGTATGTTTTCAAACCATTGAATCTGGTCAAAAGTAATTTTTTTTGTAAATCTAACTGCTAAAAGATAGATAGATACCTATCGGTAGGTTATCATTTCAGTATTCAATGTTACTATGATCATCAACATATATTAGGGCCTTTCTCTTGTGAGATCTCACCGATAGTATATATTCTCAAACCATTGGATCAGATCAACATAACTTTTTTTTGCAAACCTAATGTCTGAAAAACAGATACGTACCTACTACTAATAGGTTCCTCTTTCAGTAGTCACTAATGCAATTGTCTATATATTATGCCTTTTTAACGAATATGTGAATAGCAACAATAGTCATCATCATGGTAGAAAGTAAGCATGCCTCTACTAATTTGTTCCTCATTTTAGATTATGACCAACGGAGAATACAAAAGCGTAGAGCACAGAGTTGTTTTGAATTCGGAAAAGTACCGTCTTTCAATTGGTGCATTTCACTGTCCAGATTTGAAAGCCATTATCTGTCCTGTACCAGATCTTGTAAAACAGAACAGGCCAAACTACAAAAGTATTCTCCATGCGGATTACTTGAAGCCATTTCAGCAGAGTAAAAAGCTAAACAGTAAAAGCCTGATTGATCATGTGAAGCTGCAGAAGTGACTCAAAATGACTATTATATGGTGCTACTCGTTTGGCTAAAGAGTTCATTATAATAAGACACTTTTATTACCACAATGGATATTCTGTTGTGGAATTAGGCGACTCCTAATTCCAAGGATCGCAAGAACGAACAATTGCAGAAAATAAATAGGAGAAAAGAAGAAAAAGAGACACCAAATTTTTATACAGGTTCGTCCAAAATTGAGACTACGTCCTGTTTCTGCCGCTTGCAGATTCCACTATGATGAAGGAGATTACAGATTACAAGAGCAGTTTCTCACACACTCACAAACTGTGCTTACCAAAACTCTCTTCTATCTAACACCCAATGAGAATTTTTCTCTCTCTCTCAAGGATGAAGCTCTCAAGAATTTTGTCTCTCACAAAATTATGCCTCTCACAATTTTCACACACACAACCCTAGCCACCTTGTGTCTATTTATAACCAAAGGAGGAGAAAATAGCAACTAATGGGAAACCCTAGTGGTTTCCCGTTTTTGGGACCTTTGAATTCGACTTTGATTCAAAACACATCGCGCAGCACAGCGCGTCAGCGCCGCGGCGCTCGAAACGAGCGCTGCGGCGCCTAGGCGCTCTGCTCCTGGCGCCTAGGCGCTATCAACTCGACGCCTCGACTTTATCTTCCTGGCGCCTAGGCGCTCTCCACATAGCGCCTAGGCGCTCTTGTCCTGGCGCCTAGGCGCTCTTCACCTGGCGCCTTCGCCCAGCGCCGCGGTGCTCTTCTGCCAGAGTCGCGGGGCTTGCTCCCTGCCTTCGAGGACGCGATTTTCTCCCTTTTCCTTCCTTTTGCTGGGTTGTCTACTTGATTTGGCTCCATATCTGTAACATATTCCTCCTCTTCTCTCCTTTTAGCTATGTTTGGCACATTATATTTGTGTATGCAGGCACTCTGTTAAAGTTTTATATATATATATGTATATATTTTTGTACATGTATATATGTATGTCTAAGTTTAATCAATGTGTGAGCTTTATGTGGTTGTAATTGTGTGCATGTTGATATGTTGTAAAACTTAAAAAGAGTTTTTCTAGCATAGTGACTTTTATCAGCTATCAATAATGTCTTTGGTTTGAAAGCCAAAACTCGAGATGCAGCTTTGTTTGGAATGGCTTAAAAAAAATCTGGCTTCTACTTTTGCTTTTAGTCAATAGAAAAGGAGAAATAAAAGTCGTGATTTTACGTGCCCAAATCCACGTTCTTGAAAGAGTTTGAAGAGCATCTCTTGGAAGAGCATCTGCTCTAATGCTTCTAATAACATTTCCCTAGTGCAATTATAGCCAATTAAAAAAAAAATATTTCCGTTTTCATAACAAGCCCTTATTATATAGGACAATGAGATTGGTTTGAAAAAAAAAAGCTAATTGATTAAGAAAAATAATAGCAATAGGAAAATGAGATTAGTTCAAAAAAAACTAATTGATTAGGAAAAACAATAGCATTAGGACAATGAGATTAGTTTAAAAAAAACTATTTGATTAAGAAAAATAATAGCATCAGGACAATGACACTAGTTCAAAAAAAAAAAAAACTAATTGATTAAGAAAAATAATAACGTTAAAAATTTTGGTTGAAAGGCTCTTCCACTACCTGCCAATGTGAGTGGGTCCATATATAGTCCACACATTAATTACAATGGATCATAGTCAATTTTTCTAAGTAGAAATTGCACTAAAATAGTCAAACCAGGACCAACTTATTTGACAAAGGAATTTGGCATTGAATCCATCTATTGGTTGAGGGAAATGGGAGCTCAACTGTGTTCGGATTTGTGAGCTCATCATGTATGAACAATATAACATCTTTCTCAAGGCAAAATATCATTCAAGCTTGCTAAAAAAAACTCACTAGCAAGTAGTACTTCTTTTTCTACACCCATTTGTACAAATTAGAAAAATGCTGACATCCGAACTCGAATGATTCGGTGGGAATCCCGACTCTAACTTAACCTAAATTAGGATTTACAGGGTGCTCCATAAATTTTCCATGAAATGTAGAGTCATGCAGAAAGCCATGTCATTTTGTTTTCTGGGCATCTGACCTTGTTGAAAGGTTAACTACTAATCAAAATATTCTCATGTTCTTTGTCCATAGATCCAAAGATAAGGAGGAAAAAAAAAAAAGCTTTGAATAGTCTACCACTATAAACTTAGTTAAATAGAACATAACTTGTTCGTAATTATGATGGTGACAGGTTCTAGAGGAAGTGTTACGAAAATAATGCGGTAGAAACAAAAAACAAAAATACATAGAGATTTACGTGAAAACTCAAGACGGGAAAAAATCACTGGCAGAGGAGAAGAAAATTACTAAACTTGTAAAGATTACAAAATGTAGGTGATTAGGGAGGCTAAAATTCAATAATAATGAAACCCTAACGTAATACATCATATATATATAGGTATTAACAAAACCTTATGGGCCCAAAAATTCAAAGGTTCATACCATGGGGGCAGAGCCCCCTCACCCCCGGCGAGATTTATAGTGTTTTTCACCACAATTGTCACACTGCGAGTTTGCGAGTCGGACTAAACTGAATTCAAGTTACCATACTCAAATATGACGTCATTGAGAAAATGAAGATTGACATGAAGGAATTCTTTGAGCTATCACTTGAGGAAAAGAAAGCTTATGCTGAGCTGCCAAATAGCTTTGAAGGCTATGGACATGACTGGACAGACCGGCTCTTCCTTCTTCGACCCATCTCCCAAAGAAATATGAGACTTTGGCCTATTCATCCCACTTCTTTTAGGTACGTTGAATAATATTGATACCAATTCGCACCACTTTTCTAAATAAATGGTCCGAGTGATAGATCCAAGATTTAATTCCAATGGAAGCATAGAAGTAATTTTATTAACGGATAATTCAATGATGAAATGGAGAATAGGATACTAAAATGAGGGGTAACAATGGACCCATCTGTCCTAAACCTTTTTTTTTTTTTTGGTTTCACATGCGTACATTAGACGATGATGAAAAACCGTTGTTAAATGTTAGATACTTTAATGTAGTTTTAAACATTGTCATATCTAACAAGCTCTACCACCGATTCTACTAAGTATAGAACATACATATATAGCAATTTGCATTGAGTTCCTCGTAGACAAAAAGCTGATGGTGAAACGTTGTTTTTAATTTGCTAATCTTCAGAGAAAACTTGGACAAATACTCGTTGGAAATGCAGAAACTTATAATATGTTTGTTGAAGTTCATGTGAAGGAACTTGGGGCTGGATTCAGGGACATTTACGAATATATTTGAGCACCATGTGTGCTAGCTAACAAGGTAATGGGTGCAAGCTAACAACGTAATGGTTCTGGGTCCACATTCTGACATAGGCCGGTTGTCACTGGTTGTCCAAGTCAATGATGTCCAAGGTTTGCAAATCGAGAAAAGTGGTAAATGGGTGCCTATTAAAGCAATCCGCGGTGCATGCATTGTCAACATAGGTGATTTCATTGAGGTCAGTTACTATGATCATTAACATATATTAGGGTATTTTGCTGGTGGAATCCTAACGGATTTTTTAAACCGTCGAATTTGATCAAAATCAATTTTTCTACAAATTTAATGACTGAAAGACAGATAGATATCTATTGGTAAGTTACTTTTTCAGTATTCATCGGAGAAATCATCTATGTATTATGCCTTTTTAACAAAAATGTGAGTAGCAACAATAGTGATCATTATGGTAAAAATTAAGCGCACCCCTACTAATTTGTATCTCATTTTAGATTATGACCAACCGAGAATACAAAAGTGTAGGGCACAGAGTCGTGAATTCGGAAAAGCATCGTCCGGATTTGAAAGCCATTATCGGTCCTTTACCAGATCTTGTAAAACACAACAGGCCTAACTGCAAAAGTATTCTGCATGCGGATTATTTGAAGGCATTTTACGAGTATGAAAAGCTAAATAGCAAAAGCCTCATCAATCAAGTGGTGCTGGAGAAGTGACTCAAAAATGACTATTATATAAGGCTACTCGTTTGGTTAAAGAGTTCCTTGCAATAATATGTGAGAGAGACTGTAATATATTTTTCAAATATAAAGTTAATTGTTACATTTGAATGGAAAATATATGAAAATATTTTTCAAATATAAAGTTAATTGTTACATTTGAATGGAAAATATACGTTTTCATATGGAAAACAGAAGTAGCATCGTGCCCAGATTTTCTGGCACCGTTCCGCCAGT
The DNA here is from genome assembly GCA_025403435.1 of Artocarpus heterophyllus. Classification (NCBI taxonomy): domain Eukaryota; kingdom Viridiplantae; phylum Streptophyta; class Magnoliopsida; order Rosales; family Moraceae; genus Artocarpus; species Artocarpus heterophyllus. The sequence continues at coordinate 7,281,675 of CM046344.1, forward strand.
TCATGATCTCAAAATTTTGAAGAGTTATGATATAGAGTTATTTCGGGCCATTGTGCTATTTGGTTTTATGTTTTCATACAAACCTAAATATTTATTAGAATCGGACATAGCCGTAATAATAGATGTGAGGTTATATGAAAAAATACCTTTACAATGAAAAGTACCTTCATATGAATGGTTACATGTGTAGCAACATTTTTATCAATTGATGAAATAATACCCCTGTATTTTACCAAATCTCCAAAAAAACTTCACATTTCATTCATGTTCTAAAACACAGTATTATTGCTAGATATTGTATTGAAGAGTTTGTTATATCTTGGAAGTAATTTGCCATTAAACTTGTTAGCAAACATTGTTTAAGTGAGAACAAATAAAAGCTTTAAAGAAAGTATTTCGATACACCTCAAACTCTACATTTTTTTCTAAAAATTCTCTCCTCCAGTTCGTCTTACACACATATACTCCAACATGGATCCTCCTCTTCTCTCCTTCTAGCTATATTTGGCACATTGTATTTGTGTATGCAGGTACTCTGTTAAAGTTACGTACATTTGTGCATGGACATATGTACATATTGTTGGGGAATTAGGCGACTCCTAATTCCAAGAATCGCAAAAACGAACAATTGCAGAAAATAAATAGGAGAAAAGAAGAAAAAGAGACACCAAATTTTTATACAGGTTCGTCCAAAATTGAGACTACGTCCTGTTTCTGCCGCTTGCAGATTCCACTATGATGAAGGAGATTACAGATTACAAGAGTAGTTTCTCACACTCACAAATTGTGCTTACCAAAACTCTCTTCTATCTATCACCCTGTGGGAATTTTTTCTCTCTCAAGGATGGAGCTCTCAAGAAGTTTTGCCTCTCACAAAATTATGCCACTCACAATTGTCACACACTTTTTCACACACCCAACCCTAGCCACCTTGTGTCTATTTATAATCAAAGGAGGAGAAAAATCGCAACTAATGGGAAACCCTAGTGGTTTCCGTTTTTAGGGCCTTTGAATCCGACTCTGACTCAAAAACATCGCACAGCACAGCGCGTCAGCGCGCGGCGCTCGAAACGAGCGTTGCGGCGCTCCCCTGCGGCGCCTAGGCGCTCTTCTCCTGGCGCCTAGGCACCATCCACATTCGGCCTAGGCTTAATCCTCATGGCGCCTAGGCGCTCTCCACATGGCGCCTAGGCGCCCTTGTCCTGGTGCCTAGGCACTCTTCACCTGGCGCCTAGGCGCCCTCGCCCCAGCGCCGCGGCGCTGGCTCTCTGCCTTCCGAGGACGCATTTTTCTCCAGTTTTCTTCCTTTGTGCTGGGGTGTCGACTTGATTTGGCTCCACATCTGCAACAATCTCCCACTTGGAGACTAATCAATCACCATGTCTCCCACTCCAGCGGCAACGACTTCTCACGCCTCTTGGAGAAGTCCAACTGAAGTTGCACACAACTTCAGTTTCTCGATCGAATCCATCTTGGTGAGCATATCTCTGGATCCTTTTACCACCCACCTTGCCTTATACCGTTTGCTGCTAGCACTTTTATTTTTTACCCGGTATACCTTTTTGTTGTGCAAGGACTTTTTACCCTGTGGTAACTTTGCCAGTTGCCATGTCCGATCCAACTCGTCCCTCATGGCTAACTCCCACTTGACCGAATCTCCAGCCTCCACGGCTTCATCAAAGCTCTCTGACTTACCTCTGTCGGTCAACAAGATATAATGCAGAGTTGGGGAGTATCTCTGCGGTGGTCTGGTTGTCCTGCTAGACCTCCTGACTGGTGTGGCAGGAGTCCTTTGGTTTCCTTCTGGAGCTATGTTTTCCTGGTCTTCAACCTCTGGATTTTGCACCTCCACTTCAGGAAGATCCTTAAATGGAATCACCTCATGCTTCTTATCTTCAGAACCTGAACCCCTGGAGTCAGTGTTGTTTCTGTCCTTGTACAGAACACCTTCATTGAAGATCACATCCTTGCTCCTGATAATCTTCCGACTTTGGTCATCCCAGAGACGATAACCATACTCAAGTCCGCCATAGCTAACCAGAAAACACTTCTTTGACTTGGCATCTAGTTTACTTCTAGCAGCAGAATCAATGTGTGCATAGGAAACACAACCAAACACTCTCAAGTAAGAGAGATCAACCTGTTTATGGCTCCAGACTTCTTCTGATAGCTTGAACTTCAACGGTGTGGATGGACTTCTGTTAATCAGATGAGCGGCTGTGTTAATTGCCTCAGCCCAAAACATCTTTGGCAGCCCTGCATGTAACCTCATACTCCTAGCACGCTCGTTTAAAGTCCTGTTCATCCTCTCAGCTACCCCATTTTGTTGTGGTTTCCCTGGAATGGTCTTCCTCATCTTTATCCCATTCTCAGCACAGTACCGCCTGAAATCTTCACCTAGGTACTCTCCCCCATTATCGGACTGCAAGTACTTCACCTTCAAATCTGTCTCGTTCTCCACCATGGCTTTCCATCTCTTGAAAGCATCGAACACATCAGATTTGTTTTTCAGAAAGTAAACCCATACCTTCCTGCTTGAGTCATCTATGAACGTCACATAGTAGTTTGCGCCACCAAGGGAAGTCACTGGCGCAGGCCCCCACACATCAGTGTGAACAAGCTTCAATTTCTTGGACTTAGGCTCTCTACCCATCTTTGAGAAACTCACTCTCTTCTGTTTACCAAAGATGCAGGCTTCACACAAATTGTGATCAACAGTTTTCAAAGCCGGCAGTTTTCCTTTGCAGTGAAGCATCTTCATACCCTTTTCACTCATGTGACCAAGCCTATAATGCCATAGCTCGGTATTGGCAGCAGAATCAGCAACTGCTAGGGTATCTTTGCAACTTAAGTTCATGTAAAGAGTTCCAGTCTTGCGTCCCCGAGCAATAACCATCGCTCCTTTTGTGACTTTCCAACCTTCACAATTGAAGGTTACTTTATGTCCTTCATCATTCAGTTGCCCCACCGAAATCAAGTTGCGCATTAGTTTAGGAACATGTCTCACCTTATGAATCTTCCACACAGACCCATTAGGCTTTTTTAAACTGACATCTCCAATGCCAACAATATCTAAAGGTTCTCCATCAGCAAGATAAACCTTACCATGATTTCCAGCAACGTAATTCTCCAGGACATGACAGTGTGCAGTGGTGTGGAATGATGCTCCTGAGTCTATCACCCACGAATCAAAAGAACTGTCAACTAACAAGATCAAGGCATCCTGTTGCTCTTCAGTGGCGGCGTTAGCTGCGTCGTTAGTCTTATCTTCGTTCTTCCTTGAAGCCCTACAGTTCTTCTTCAAGTAGCCAGTCTTCCCACAATTCCAACACTCCATGGTTCTGTCATTCCTTGACTTGCTTCTCTCATTCCTCGACTTGCCTCTCCTGCCATTATCCCTGTTGGATTGCCTGTCAAGTTTCCTGCCCCTATTATCAACATTAAGGGTCGAGTTCGACGAAGAGGCTTCACCTAAGTCCTTCTTGCGAACTTCTTCCGCCAGAATAGAGTTTCTGACATCAACAAACTTCAATTTTGCACTCCCAAGAGAATTCGTGATGGCCACCCTCATGGGTTCCCAGCTATTCGGTAACAAGGCCAAGAGGATTAGAGCATTGATCTCATCATCGAATTTAATCTCTACCGAGACCAATTGGTTTAGGACGGTGTTGAAACTGTTCAGGTGCTCTACCACCGAAGCACCTTCAGACATCTTTAAATTAAAGAGCTTCTTCATGAGATGTACCTTGTTATTGACTGAGGGCTTCTCATACATCTCTGACAGAGCCTTCATCATCCCTGCTGTAGTAGTCTCCTTCGCAACGTTGTGGGCAACGTTCTTTGACAAGGTCAAACGGATCACACCGAGCACCTGTCTATCAAGGAGATTCCACTCCTCATCGTTCATGCCTTTGGGCTTATTACCCAAGGGCAAGTACAGTTTCCTGCTATAGAGATAGTCTTCAACTTGCATCCTCCAATAGGAAAAATCTGAACCATCAAATTTGGTGATGTCGGTTGCCATACCTTCTTCTCCAATCATCGTTCTTAATCAAAACCTCCGCTCTGATACCAGTTGTTGGGGAATTAGGCGACTCCTAATTCCAAGGATCGCAAGAATGAACAATTGCAGAAAATAAATAGGAGAAAAGAAGAAAAAGAGATACCAAATTTTTATATAGGACGTAGTCTCAATTTTGGATGAACCTGTATAAAAATTTGGTGTCTCTTTTTCTTCTTTTCTCCTATTTATTTTCTGCAATTGTTCGTTCTTGCGATCCTTGAAATTAGGAGTCGCCTAATTCCCCAACACGTATAAGTTTAATCAATGTGAAAGCCTTATGCCTTTGTAATTATGTGCATGTTGATATGTTGTAAAATTAAAAATTAAAAAAAAAAGGTTTTCTAGCATAATAACTTTTATTAGCTAAAACAAATTGTCTCCGGTTTGAAAGTCAAAACTCAAGATGAGGCTCGTTTAAAATAGTTTTTTTTTTTTTAAAAAGAACTAACTTTTGCTTTTGTTTTTAGTAAAAGTCGCGTTTAGAACCACATTCTTGAAAGAATCTCATAGGTCAAAATAATTTTTAAATTTCTAACAAGCAACGAAAGTGTTCTGATAAAGTTTGTAACGTCCTGCTAAAGCTAACATACAAGTTTTTAAGTCTACTCAATGACCTTGTTTTTGGTTTTGTTATTTCTTTTTTTCTCGTTGAAAGTACAGTTTTGTTATTTCTATTTTCCATTCGTATTACAATTTCCGATCGTACATGTATTTTGCCTGGAACTTTCAACAGAACGGGTCATAGAAGTGCAATAAATGTAAAAGTAAAGATGTAACAATCTATTAATCCTATATCTAACAATAACTTTAAAAAGTCGTAATAAGGAAGACAGAAAGACAGACTCTATAATCTTACCCTATAATATAGCTTAATTGTTGTATACTCCACAAAAATAGGCACAATTTTGGTCTTTCAGAAAACTTCAAGAGACAACAAGCTATAAAAAAAATAAAAAAGAAAAAAGGAAAGAAGAAGAAGAAAACCTTCAAAAGATGCTTGCTAATCCAATAAAAAATTGCATTTGTCTCTGTCTCAAAGTATTGTGCATTGGGCCAAAATTTTTTATCCCTTTCCTGCGTTGTTAAGAAAAAGTTCACATCGTCCATTGGTTAAAACTCCATCACATTGTCTTTTTCTACAGTTTTGCACTCAATGATCTAGGAAGTTCCTAAAGTCGCATCTTAGACCAATTTGAAGATGATTTAAAAAAATCCTTTATACCATCAAAACAAGAAAGCAAACCATCATCAAAACAAGAAAGCAAACCATCAATAAGTCTTAGGACCTGTTTAGAAGTATTTGCTAAAAGCTACTTTTGATTTTTTGAGTTTAAAAATTGTTCTAAAAGTGTTTAAATCTTCGTCAAAAGTGCTTTGAAGCTTTTCATAAGTGTTTTTTGTACGGTTTAAAAGAAACACTTTTAAAATAAACTTTAAAACTCATACCAGAGTTTTAATAAGACATTGTAAGTTTCATTATAACATTTTAAAACCATTTTGATCCCTTTAAACTCTTTTAAAAATATAGTTCTAAACACTGATTAAAAAGTCACAATTTTTGCCTATCTTTATTTATTGTCTAAAAACACAAGCAAAAGTTACATCGAAGGCCCTTACTCCACTGTAGCCAGAGTTTTCAATCCTAAATCCGTGTTGCATTTGACTTGATGCTCTAACCGCAGAAGTACAACGAGGTTTCCAAATTACCTAGTTATCCCTCGTTGCATTGATGTTCAAGGAGAAAAAACTCAACAATTATGCATTTGTTCAAAAAGAAATGGAGTCAGTGGTTAAATTTGCGGGGCTTAATAAACTGGGAAAAGCAGTGACCTCTACTGATCGAGGCAAAAAAAATGCCTATGTTCTTACTACTCGAGGTGGTAGGGATTTCGAGCAACATAAATAAAACCGGATTGGATCATTTCATTCGAGGTGGCTGGATCTGATCTTTTTTCAATTTTTTTATAATTTTTTTCTTCCGTTTATTAATTAATCACTAGCTAGTTAGCCAAACTAGCAACTTCTATATGCATATACATGTAAGCGCGCGCGAGAGTGTTATGCTATTTTTAGGAAAGTTACAAGTACTAGACATATTAGAAAACAACCATCGTATTTCCTTTAATTTTATACAAATACCAAGTCACATCACCTATTGAATTTGCAATAACCGATGGGAAACAATTAAATATGAACTTAGTAGTCTACTTTTAACCTGCCTCAACTCCAACAGGTGGCACTCTAAAACCATGTGTCACGTAATAACATCTTCAATGCAATGTTAAATTGATATATCAATGACAAATTTAGCATTTGAGTGTTAAAAAACTCTCTAATTCAATGTTATTTTTAATGCCAAAGTTGCTATATGCTAAAATTTGTCATATAACAAATTTGGTCTTTAATTTTTAGTTAGTACATTGACTTGTTTGCTTTAATAATTACAATATTCTTATTGTTTAATTATTTTAACATAAAAAGTTTATTTTACAAGTTTCAAGGTTTAGTAGTCCAGACAAAAGACAAATATGACATTCATTAAAGTATAAAATAAAATTACACATTAAAACGCTAAATACTTTTTAGTAGCAAATATAATATTGATATTAACATTTGCGTTAGAGATAGTCTAGGGTTAGGATGGGAGCAAAGTTCTGTGTGTGTTGTCAGAGCAAACAAACTTGTTTAATTGAAAAGAATCCAGTGCCGTCCACATAAAAGAACTAATAATAGCTAGTCAGATACATCTAAAAATCTTCCCCATAACATATCATTCAATGGGCAGCACTAGTTAAATAGTTGTCCATATTATATGAAGCATTCAAATCACCATATATTGATATTCCAAACAGCTAGAAGTTGCGTCTTCTCTGTAGAGATACTGCATTTGTTAATGGAGACTGAAGTGATTAAGAGAGATGATTATGGTGGTTCTCTCCCGGTTGAGAATGTTCAAGCTCTCGCTTCGACGAATTTGACGGAAATCCCACCTCGATATCTTCGATCTGAACTTGAATTTGATCAGGTTTCTGTTGAGAACTCACTGGAAATTCCAGTAATTGACATGACCAAACTTCTTGATGATCATCATGATGAATTTGAAAATTTTCATTTGGCTTGTAAAGACTGGGACTTCTTTCAGTTAAATTCTTATAGGGTGTTTGAAAAGGTGGTCGGAACCAGTGATAGGAACCACTTTTACTGTAGCATGTGAGAGTTTTACACTGTAGCATTTTTTTTTTATTGTTACTGTAGCATGTGAGAGCTTTACACCGTTTATAACTGAGATTGTGGTGGAAACCACTCAGTTCCCACTACTGCCAAACACCCCCTTAGTAATCCAGAAACATGCCAATGTTATTTTTAAAGGTTTTTTTCTTTTCTTTTCTTTTTGAGGTAGGACTAGCTAATTTGGTAATTATTTCCCTCTGTTTCGGGCCCAAATGTATCCAAGTGTTTTTTTTTTTTTTGTATTTTTAAAAAAATTTCTGCATATTGAAAAAAAATGTACTTATCCGTTCACTCAACCATATTTGTAGTGTGAGTGGATACTGTAGCATGTAAAAATTTTATATTCTAGTAAACTTTTGGTTTTAGGTTGAAACAATGTTACCAAACAAATCATCTTCACATAGATGCTTATTGCTTTCAATAGTTATACAGCTCCCCACAGACTAGATAAAGCTAGTTACAGTATAATCTACTGATGTAAAGAAATTGTACCATTTATGTAATTCAAATGGGACCCAAATAAATGTTGAAAAATTGTGATGGTGAGGCAGTGAATCAATCATGGGATTCAAGAGGAAGTGACTGAGAATGAAGAATGACATGGAGGAATTCTTCAAGTTGCCATTGGAAAAGAAGCAAGCTTCTGCTCGGCTACCAAACAACATTGAAGGCTATGGGCAAGCCTTTGTTGTGTCTAAAGGGCAAAAGCTTGACTGGGGTGACATGCTTTTCCGTCTTCCTCTTCCTGTCCCCCTCAGAAATATGAGATTCTGGCCTACTCATCCAACTTCCTTCAGGTAATTAAAAAAAAGTAGTAAATTTTCGCAATCTTGTCATGAATCAAACAAAATTTATATGCATTAACCAAATTAGACGAGTATATAAGTCATACAAACATTAATATGTATTCATGTCATGAAAGGAAAAGTGAAAATAACGAGTTGTTCTATTTCCCTTAAAGGGGTTTAATTATGAGCCCACACAATATATAAATAATAAAAAAAAGGAAAGGTCAGTTCTTGCATCTTCATTGAGATTGATTCCTTATCAAAACTAATGAATGTAAAATTTAGTCATGTGTCCTTAATAAGTTCCCATGTTATAAGCTAACGATTGTTTGTTTATATAAAAAGATATTTTAATAATTAATTATTAAATGGATAAAACTACCATTTTTAAGTTTAGTAAACATTGAAGAAAAAATTAGGTTGTTTCTCATTGTACCATCTTATTGACAGCAAAACACTAGAAAAAGAATCATCACTAGAATAATTCTCATTTTTGTTCCTTTGTTTCCAATACTGTTACCTTTCTCATGATTACGTTTATCTACTGTTTAATCATATGTATGGAAAATCCTCCTTGGCCTCATCGGGCTGTTGTCCTATGAGAGACAAACTGGCAGGCCCCATAGGTGGGCCCACCATTTTGTCTTTGACGAGGAAGCAGCCCGATGGGGTTGAATATAATTGCTTTATGTGTCTAGTTGGTGTACTCATTGTTGTTCGATCAATTGATTTGTTAATCAGAGAAACACTCGACAAATACTCGTGGGAATTGAAACAGGTTACAATGTTCCTATTAAAGTTTATGTCTAGGAACTTGGGGCTGAATCCGGTGACAGTTGCTAGTATGTTTGAAGAAGGGACACAAGGAGTGAGAATGAACCATTGCCCGCCTTGTGTGCAGGCCAACAAGGCTATGGGTCTCACTCCACATTCTGATGCCACATGACGCACTCTACTACTCCATGTGAATGATGTCCAAGGCTTACAAATCAAGAAAAATGGTAAATGGCTACCGGTAAAACCCGTTCCCGGTGCATTTATCATCAACACAGGGGACATCATTGAGGTAAGGAAAAACAATCAAGGCAAATTTAGTTCAGCTTAATCATGGTATAAGCCCCAAACGCCTTTCATATAAAGTTTTTTAAAAAAGTACACAAACAAAAAGAAAACTTAATTAGCTGATACTTGGTGCATATTGTCCTATTAATAAAATTTAGTCCATATTTCTTATAACTCGCACACAAGATGACGCCGCCACTGTGTAGGACCAATTTTAAATTTCTCCCTTAAAGAATAAATGTTGTCTCACTTTGTCCTTTATAATTCAAAATGAGACAAAGCTCTCTCGAAATTATCATAAGTTGCAACTCTATTACTTTTGTCATTAAGTGGTCACTATATTTAACACTTTTAACTTGTTTGTGATATGAGTACAAAATTACAACTTACAATATGCTTAGAGAGAGCTTTGGTCTATATTGAGCTATGAAGGGGTAAAGTGAGAGGATTACTATTTTTTAAGGGCCAAATTTAAACTAAGCCGAAAGAGCAACAAGCATAAATGGCTAAGATAAGATCGCTGCTAAAAAGTAGGTGTACAGTTACCCAAAGCTTAACTATCATGTGAAAAGGAGTAAGTTTTGGGTTTGTTGTTTCCATATTTGTGCATGCAGATACTGAGCAACGGAGAGTACAAGAGCATAGAACACCGGGCCGTTCTGAACCCAGAAAAGCGACGCCTTTCAATCGCTGCATTTCACAGTCTAGATCTCACAGCCATGATTGGTCCTTTACGGGACCTTGTGAAAGACAATAACACGGCTAACTACAAAACTGTCACCCACCAAGACTTTTATCAGGCTTACTGTGGGGAGCAAGCTTGATGATGAGAAGCTGATGGATCTCATGAAGCTCCATTAATAATGCTCAAAACGTGCGGGCAAACATTCAAAGTCACAGCGTATTATAGTTAATATGTCTTTGTTTTTCATATTATTGATGTGTCGGCTTACACTTTTTTTACTCTAGCATAAATCTTAAAAAAAAAAAAAAGTGCTGCTTTAAGTATAAATCTTTAGAGTTAATTTCAAATAGTATTATTATTTTCCAATGTTTAGAATTCATAGAAGTCTACGTTGATAAAAAAGATAATAGTTGCACTCAATACGGCAACAATTTTATCTAATCATGTTGTGTGATAGCGTGCAAGTTTTTCTATTACTGCTAGAAAACACACAAACTACACGAAAGTTTTATATCTAGAGTAGAAAATCGTGAGAATATTTTGACTGTCATCAACACATTAATCTACAAAAAGAAAGGGGCATCGTCTGCCGCATGGCGGCCTAGGATTTTTTTTTTTTTTTTTTTACGAAGAATGTGAAATGAACAAAAATTTTAAATTAGAATAATTTTAACGATTACTTTAATTGTGTTTAATTTACAAAATTGTAAATTTTGCATGGTATGATTTTTGGTTTGTTTTAAGGTTTAAAATGGAAATATATTATAAGTTAAACTTGGGTACAATTAAAATTAACTTGGGTTAACGAGACAAATGCTCAATTATATTTGTTGAATTAAAATATAACTTTAATTTATAAATACTCTATATACGTCCCAAAATAATATCATTAAATTACTATATAATTATGTAGTATAAAATATAATATCATTAATATAATTATCATATAATTAAGGATATTTTTAAAATATTTTAAATATTGTGTTACAATTATTTGGTGGTCATGTGTTGTTATCTTTCAACGCTTAACATTTCACTCTATACGTAGCAATTCGAAATTTTTAGGGGGACTAAATAAGGTAAAACTTGCACACAGACCCAAAAAAATGAGGGAATTTAAGCCAAAATATAAATTAATTAAAATTGATAGTCTAAAATTTAAAAAACTTCAATAAATAGGTCGATCAGATGTGACTTCAGAGACGCACTCATCTCCTTTATCTTCCCAAAAAAAGACGCCAGAAGGCATTTTTCTCTCTCCTCCTCTTGTCTCTTTGAAGACGTTAGTTCCTACCATGAGGAGCCGATGACGGAATCATCACGATGCCAAGTAGAGCCAAGAGCGACGATCGCCGTGAGGCCTTTTCCGTTGAAAATCATTCACTTGAGATTCCAATAATGGATATGAGCAAACTGCTTGATGAACAATATCCATCAAGCCTCCATGGTGAATTGGCTAAGACTTCACTCAGCTTGTAAGGACTCGGGCTTCTTTCAGGTAGAGTCCCACAACTTAACCCAAAAAACGTGCATTTAAAGAAAAAGTAAATCATGTAAATCTACACTATATATCTTAACACCATTTACCCTCCAACTTTTCACCATATTAAAATCTATAAAATTAATCCAGTTGAAATTTGAAGTCAAATAATCTGTCCATATATTCTAGGCCCAGGAAAACACAAAAAGTAAGTCGTTGAATCATGTAAAATAATTCTACGAATTGAACAATGTAAAAATTCTTGGTAGTTGAATCATGTAAATTTTACTGAGATTTACCATTAACTTGCCTCGAATGGGACACAGTTTGAAATTGGGTTTGGATTGTAATGGTGAGGCAGTTGATCAACCATGGAGTTCCAAAGAAGGTCATTGAGAAAATGAAGATTGACACACAGTAATTCTTCCAACTACCACTAGAGAAAAATAAATCTTATGCTCAGCTTCCAAATAGCATTGAAGGATATGGGCAAGCTTTTGTTCCGTCTGAAAAGCAAGCACTGGACTGGGGAGACATGCTCTTCCTTCTTGCTCGACCCGTCTCAGAAAGAAATATGACATTCTCACCCACACATCCCACTTCTTTCATGTAAAATCTTGACGCCACGGTTTCCTAAAATAGCAGACAATTGAAAGTAACAAATGCAAAACACATAGTTCTCCAGATAATTTAACTACTATCATTATTTCATTTACCATCTTCAGAGAAAGCATGGACAAATACTCGCGGGAATTGCATAAAGTTGCATGCTGCCTATTGAAGCTCATGTCTAAGAAGCTGGGGCTCCATTCTGTGGCAGTTACTAGTGCATTTGAGGATGGAAGGCAAGGGCTGAGAATAAACTTTTACCCGCCTTGTGTGCAGGCCAACAAGGCACCGGGCAATAGTCCACATTCCGATGCCACGGGATTGAACACTTATACTCCAAGTAAACGATGTCCAAGGTTTACAAATTAAGAAATATGGTAAATGAGTACCTGTGAAACCCATACCAGATGCATCGATCATTGAGGTAAGCTAGTGGCACTTCCGCGAATGCTAAATTTTTTTACAACAAATGATGTGACAAATGACCGCAATGTGGCTAAAAAGTTACACATCACTTGGAATGAAAAATTTGGTGAAAGGGCAAGTTTCCCTAATATTACTATATCGAACTCACATGTATGTATAATCAAAATAACAAAGAATCGTAGTCTAATACTGAGAATAACAATACCTAAACATCTAATGTGATTGTCCATTTTCAACTGTTGATCAATGTGGGAAATAGGAACCACATTAATGAACAACTAAAAAATGAACAATCACGTCAATCACAACTGTCCTTCGCAAAATCATAAAAAGGAGAAATGACAAGTGTAATCTACCAATCTTGTCACTTACGACTGCAAATAATGAGCAACGGAGAGTACAAAAAGCATAGACCACAGAGCTGCATTGAACACACAGAAGTAGTGCATTTCACGGACCGCATATAAAAGCCACAGTTGGTCCTCTACCAGAGCTTGAAAAAAAGTGTCCAGCCAAGTACAAAACTATCAGCAATGAGGAATATTTGAGGCTGCTTCTGAGTAGCAAGCTTGATGGTAAATACGTAAAACGGGTAGACTTAATTTACTATTAAGAATAATAATACTTCAGGTGCTTGTCCATTTCCAATCATTAATCAAAGTGAACACAACTACATCAATGTGCCATCACATTTATCACAAATCTGAAACAGACGAGTGCTATTACTTGTCAGTAGCACTCGTCTGTTTCAATGTTGTGTGCATGTGTCACCAATTTAAAAAGAAATATAGACTGTTGTACTTTTCCTGGCTTTATTCCAGCAAAGTGAAAGGGCAATACCATATAGTCCGACGAGTTATAGCCCAGTCAAGCATAGGTGGTGTGCCCTCCCCACCCAAAAACGATTAGAGGCTCAAACCAATTCTTCTTCCTCCACGTTCAAAATGATAAATGAACAAATCACAACACAATTTGTAATATGCACCTAGATTTTTTTAGATTTGTTAGATTATCAATTCATGTGTATGTTTTCAACATCTATCCAAAACCCAACTTAACTCGTTCCGGTTCAAAACGAACCTTTTAAAAACCAATTCAAACACTAGTTTAAATTCAAAATCTCAACTCAAACCACCCAAGCCAATCCGAATCAATCTAAATTCAAACTTTTCTGGTTTGAACTGACGACGATCCAAACACCACAATAAAAATCTATTTGGATTACAATATATAATATTTTCTTGTGCTATAAAGACTTGTATAAACCTAGGACCTAATTAATTGCTTCAAACCCATAATTGTCTTATATCCCAATGCACAAGTGAAATAGACAACGACAAAAGATGTTGTTAAGGGGAGGCAAGCGAAGGATCTCTTCCCAAAAAAAAAAAAAAGACAAGTGGTCATTGAGCATATCAAGAAATTATTAAACTAAAATATACAACTTATAGGGTATTGGAAAGAGTAGTTAGAACTAAAAGTATTAGTTTAAACTTATGAGAACTTTACACTATAACAATTTTTTGCTTTTTATTATAGTTGCTAAAAGCTTTGTATTTTTTGTTAGTTCGAGATGCCACACAAAGGCTTAAATTTGAACAATTATCAACATCCTTAACAAAAAAAAAATGAGAGAGAGCTTAAGTAAGACATTTATTATAAGATCTCCATTTAAAATTCAGCATGGCCTTAAAATTTAAAATAAGAACATGCCAAATTTCAAATGGAATTCCTATAACCATGTTGCTAAAACAACTAAATTAGAGGGAACAAGCCCATCACCACTTGTGAGAGATGAGGTTCTAACCCTGTCAGATTGAACAGCATTTTGTACAACTAAAAAATACTTGTCATCCCGAGAAAGTTAGAACTCCACCATTCACAAGTGGTGAAACCCACAAGGTTAAACGGAGTACTCAACACATTAAATCATATGCAAAAAGTAAAAATTTGTTTGAAAGAGGGGTTAGAACCAAAAAAACGTTAGAATCACAATTTATAGTTAGAACTTATGTCTAGTAAGCTTATCAAAATATTGGTTTTGGTTGGTTTAAATAAAAAATAATAATAAGATAAAAAAAATTGAAACTGAAGAAAAAAAAGTGGTAGTAATGACAATGGGGCAAACAATAATTTATGGTTGAAAAAAATAATCAGACAATGGACCAAAAAATAATTTATGGTTGGAACTAAAAAAAGGGTTTGAAACCGCAAGAAACGGTTGGAACCATAATTGCCAAACAGGGACCAAAGAAACAAATCAATAGGACCACCACAACTTGAATAGAGTTTAGCTATTGTATAACTGAACTCTATGTGAAGTGTTCAATATTACGAAGCCAAACAACACTGCTCAACTACTCAAAAAAACAATTTTATTCGGCTCCGCAATATAAATACACTATATTCACATTCCAAGTACAAAGCAGACAAACAATTTAAGATTTGAACTTAAAATAATAAATTTGCACATTCCAAGTCAATACACACAATGAGAGGGTTAAACATTGGCTTCGAACATATAATTTTCTTCAAGCGATCAAATTTATCCCAAGAATATTCATCACAAAACATCAAATGTCTCGGGGCACAACATCACAAGAAATCTCACAAAATAAAACCTGAATCCACCCTGTCAAAATTCTCTGCGTTTTCCTCTGCCCAAATACTATTTATTAACAGAGCACCCACTTCTTAAAAGACATCAACAAAAAGAAAAAGTTTGTAGTCCTCCATTAGTAAGCTTGACTTTTCAATGACGTTTCTACTAATGCTATTTAGTAAGTGAATAATGTGTCGATCAATAATTTGTTAGACAGACAATTTGATAGAGAATACAAGTTCCAAGCAAATATGATACTTGTGGCAGGACATTAATGTTTAAGATCAAATTTAACTCAGTCCCCTCTAAACAGATGAACCGCATCAACTTAACATAGTCAGCAGGACCCACCTCTTGTGAGAAAAACCAAGAAGACTCAATCTTGCCCTTCAACATTTCCCAGAATGGTGCAACACCATGAGTGTAAACTTGCATTTATCAAGCGGAAATAGTTTCAACTATTATGAAAATATTGTGCAACTTGACAAAAAGCTATAGCACCAGAATCGCAAGGGCTACCCCAAACCCACAAATAAGACCGCTGCTAATCTTGGCAATCTTGGCACTTAACATTCAAGGGGCTCAGAGACACGACCTCATTGTTGATTTCCTAATGTTAAGGAGTAGGCAAGCTTATAGCACACATATTCTATGGGTGTTAGAAATGTTTAGTGGAAGGGACTCCTCAAATCTTATGCTAATGCTACATGCAACTGCTATTGATGAATGTTATCGGTGCTCCACCGCAATTGTGAAATCATTTACGTTTGGCACAGTAATGCTCAACAACATAAGAAACAAACAAGCAGAGCGACCTTGGTAAGAACTAAGAATCCCGTGAACTCTTCCTCAAGCATTTCTTGCATTTCGAGCATTTCTTGGATTTTGAGTCATGGACAGACAATCCACTAATTCGGTGGATCAAGCATTACGAACTAACACAGCACGAAATTATTATTCCTTCTCATGTCGTTGACAGAGAGCAAAAGTTCATATTCAACCAAAAAGTCTTCACCATATGCCTAGAAAATAAGACACTGGACAAGGTAAAGAACCTGTTTAGGAACATAGTTCAAATTAAGAGTTTGAACCTAAAGGTAAGAAAGTCTAATAACAAAGTCAAAAAACAAAATCAACATGAACATAAAACAAAAGGGCATCAGGTCTCCAAGGTGATAGAGCATCAACGATAGCTTCAGACACAAATTACCCACTTATACAAATGGGATTCATCACATGCCCAATTAAGTGAAGGCTTAAAAAGAAAAACATCACACGCAGAAATCATTCAAACAAGCAACAAAACAGTGGCTTAACCAAGCATAAAAGCGTGAAAAGAAGAGATTGAGATTACAGCTCAAAACTTCTTAAGAGGGTCGTGTGGCCGTCATAAGCTGTGACAATCCAAGGAGACTTGCCTCTGGAACACAATAAGAATTATCGTCAGAACAGCACAGAGACTATAGAAAACTGCTGTGGAAAACCAGACAAATCGGATATAGATACATACATGAAGTGCGCTTGCTCTCTTGTGCTGGGATGTTTTTAAGAGGTTCAGAGAGAGCCCACCAAGGACAAGAGTCTGCCCATAAACAAATTAGAAACAGCCCTTTTCTAGATGTGCTTTTGGAGATTGGCATTTAATAATTATGTAGAAATATATGTTCTTCCTCAAGAACTGTTAGAATGCAAGTCCATATAATAATTAAGCACGGCCTGTCCAAATGAATCAAATGAATCAAATACATTCCTAACATATTTGTGGCGTTTGGAAGAAGAATTGGAACCACAAAATTCAGCCACGTAGTGCAACAACGTTCATTTGCTTTACACTGTAGTTTCCAGTTGAAACTTCGATTGGAACCACAACCCCCAGGCACCCTAATTGTGTCATTCATTTGAATATTATAAATGTGAGGTGATTTTCCTCATGCAGGGAAACATCTACAAATTATTCAGCCCAATAATAATCGAGGTTAAGCCAACTCAACGGTTTTTCAATGTAATTTTCAATCCATTTTCAAATCCTGAACTGACCTCCATTTATGTTTACAGTTTATTGGTTATTCTGTTGAATGGTTGAAATGGAATTAGGTCCAAACTCAATAAATGTTATTAACTTTTAAGTTTTATCTTGCTTAATAGATCCTGTTTTTTCATTAGGAACCTCTCTCCAAGCTAGATATTTTCAAGTTCATACTTCAAAGAAATGACGGAAATCCCAAACTTGATCTGTTCTGGTCAATATGACATCACTCGCAGAGCTTAAAGTCTGAACAAAAGAGAACGATTTGCACGATCGACCTTGAACTTAACCCACAAAGATGTCAAAAGAACACACCTTTTTGCTGTTTGTTGGGGAAAAGAAAGCTATGTTAAACCAACATATTAAAAAACAAACACGCCAAATTGTATTTGCAACCTTCTTTGTAATGTTTTTTTTATCCAATTTACCAAAACGGGTGTCAAAAGATTGAGAGTCAAAAATACATTTTTTAACTGAACAAATTAAATCCTAAAATAAAAGATGCTGGCTTTAAAAAATAAAATCAAATTCAACGTCTACCTAAAAAATGTTATATAACATCAAAAACCAATCATTTTCAATAATCAGAATTTTAATTTTGAAAAACAAAATACATAAATTAGGTACAAATATCATGTAGGAGAAAAACTAAAACGGCATCAGGTCTCCAAGGTGATATAGCATCAATGATAAATTCAGACGCAAATTACCCATAAATAAACCAGATTCATCACATGCCCACATCAAAGCAATCATTAAAAACCCCAAAAAAAATTACATTAAAAAAACGAAAAATCAAATCTTCATCTATGAAAGAAGAGAACTGAATGGGATAATGGAGGAGAGAGAGCGATCAGAACCTGTCGGGATTCATGGTAACATCACACTGTATTTACAGTTCAGTGGATTGACAGACATGAATTTCCATCGTCACCTCGCCTTCAGCAAAATTATACCCCACAAAAATAAAATTTTGAATTTTGTGCACAAAAAATAAATAAAAAGCAAGAAAATTCAAGCTCAGAACTTCTTAGAGGGTTGTGTAGCCGTCAAAGGCAGAGACTGCCTCTGGAACACAGAAAAAGATCTTCATCATAGCCATGATTTTTTACTTGGAGATTCGAAACGGAATGATAAAAACCAAAAACAAAGTATATATGAAATGAGAATGAGAAATTAAGAGTAGACGATTGAGGCAGACGAACTCTAGGGTTTAAGAGGATGAAGCCTGAAGAAATCTGGAAGCGAAAGGGGCTATATATAGTGGAATGTTTCCTCCAAAAACCCTAATTCTCTTGTTTGAAAGGAATTTTTTTCTAAAATAATAATAGGGTTTTTTGCACTAATGCCCCTGAATTTAAATACATTTGTAATTTTACCCTAAAAGTTTAATGCAAGTAATTTATCCCTAAATAATTTATCCCTAAACTTACAAATCTAAGGGGGTGTTTGGCAGTGATGGGAACCACTTAGTTCCCACCACAATCTCAATTATGAACAGTATAAAGCTCTCACATGCTACAATAACAATAAAAAAATATGCTACAGTGTAAAACTCTCACATGCTACAATAAAAGTGGTTCCTACCACTGGTTCCCACCACCTTTTCAAACACCCTATAAACAAATCTCCTAATATTGGTAGCTATAATAATTTTTTTTGACTGAAATTGAAATATAATTTTCTCATAAGTTGATAACTACAAGCATGAAACGTTTTTTTTTTTTTTTTGAATGTTATCCCAATTTATGTTTAAAATCAAGTTAATTTAACTTTTTGTTTTGATAAAATTAAAAATCTCAATCACGTAAAGTTGAGTTAAAAGATATAAATTTAACCATTCATGTGTAAAGTTGAGTTAAAAGATATAAATTTAACCATTCATATGAATAATGATACGTGTTAAAATCGGGATATTTTGATAAAAGAGTCAAAAAAAATTTTGAATTGGACAAATGACTTCTTTTTTTTTGCACTAAAAAATATACTTTTTTGTGCAATAAAACTGCTCCAGTTTTTTGCAGAAAAATAAGAGAAAGACTTATAACAAGGAAAGAAACCTCAACAGAGTGAAAAGAAAAAAAAACTAGAGCAGTTTTCATGCTCAAAAAACTTGTTTTTTTTTATGCAAAAAAAAGATTATTTTGCCAAAAAAGCTTTTTCTTAAAGCTACTTTTCAAAATGCCTCATTAAAATCACATGTCAATTTCAATCAAAAAATTAATATCACTATCAATAGGGGATGATTTGCTACAAATATATAAGTTCAAAAAACAAAGTGTAAAAATCACAAAATTAAAAGAAAAAATAAAAATGTGTGTAAGTTCACGAGGCATTGATGTAAAAAATTCATAATAATAATAATAATAATAAAGAAAAGGACTTTTTTTTTTCAATAAAGCAAAACTTTCACGATATTATTGGCAAAAACTAATATCATAAAAATAACTACTTCGAAATTATATGGTACAAATTGTAATGCTATTATGATAATTATCATATAATTTTTCTTATTTTTATAATAAGCATGTCAATGGAAAGGGCGTAATTTCCCCTCATTGGTGACGTAGAATCCTATGTTCTCTTAGAATTTATTCAAGCGATTTTAACAAATTGAACTCACATTTGAAACAATAAGATAAACAACAACAAAAAAAAGCCCCCTGTCTTATCCTTTAAAAAAAAAAAAAAAGAAGCAAAAAGCAAAAGACAACAAACCATAGCTCCATGGACCACCACCCACGTCGTCGGCGTCTCAGCTCCACTTTCGCCCTCACCACCCATGAACCTCCCGCACTTAATGTTGTCGGCCTTTGCAACCGGCCGCATCGCCTCACAGCCGTCGCTCCCCTCGCACTTGTTGACGAACTAACCCAACATTCACAAATTTGGCATCATGGCCAGGTTGCGACGGACCGTTAAATTGAGGGTCGTCAAGGGTGGCGAGGTTGCGACAAATAGTTGAACGGAGTGTCGTGAAGGGTTAGAGGGTGGCAGAATCATGGCGGAATCTCAAACACGACAAGATGATAGTGGAATTTCGACCACGACAAGAGGGTAGCGGAGGGTCGTGACCCCACGGTGGTTATCAGCAAGATCTGGGAAGGCCGCAATGCTTTACGTTGCTAGTGTTGAAAAAGAATAAGATCTGAGAATGCTGCCGAAATCTCGGCCAGGTGGCAGAATCTCGACCCAGGTGGTAGCGGAGGGGTCACAACCCCACAAGGTTGCTGGTGAGATTTAAAAACCATCAGAGTGGGTTTTATTATTTTATGGCATTTTTTGTATTTTTTTTCAAAAAAATCAGGTGTGGGAGGTCTTATTTTTGCTTGGTAGGCCATCATCCTCTTCTTTTTTTTTTTTTTTTTACCATCTGATTAACATCTAAAGTTTCAAAGAATTTCAAATTTTAATCACGAGTGAGGGGAAAAGGCCCCGTTTACCATAGACATGCCCTTTATAATATTCTGAAATTTTTGTTAAATCTCAAGTGCACCTAATAACTTTTATCACTTAGTGTAATTTTCTAAGAAGAAAAAGAAATGGTTCATGTCATAATTTAATTCAATGTGAAAATTACTAAATATTCTATAAAAGTGGTATGTTTTTACATCAGTTCTCTAAAATTGGTTCCTTCAATTCACCCATCAGACTTCACATAGTAAATCAGGCTCAATGTCAATTTTAAAGTCCTAGTTATTCATCTATACCACATTTATGCGTGAATTAACCTTAAATCCTTCCATAAAATTAGTATGAATAATTACCAACCCTCTAAAAGTGGATTCCTCCAACTCAACCCAAAAAGGTTGTCATAAAGAATGCAATGCTCTATTTTATGTGTTACCGAAATTATAATTGTGACATTTCCATAAGACACACACGATCAACTCAAGACTATGTTCCAAAATATCTTCTCGATTGCTTTAGTATCAGAACTTGTTGTTTTACCATGAGAGCCTTGTTTATAAAGTTTTTATAAGTGGAAAATCATTTTAGCAAATGGGTTCTATAATAAGACCTCATGTCGATAGTACATACTTCTGAACATGCATAACAGACAGTCTCTGATGTAAGTGAGACGGCTAAAAAAAAAAGAATTATGCCATGCTTTCAAGTCCTACCAACAAAATCGCTTTAGTAAATATATTTACTAACATTTATTCATAATGTTCATCCAAGCCTCTAGTAACGTTTTAAGAGGATATCATTAACTCTTTATATATAGGAGCTATAGTTCCAAAATTTGTCAACAATGGATAACACGTACTTCAAATGATGAAAGATTCCAGAATTCCTCAATAGTCCATTAACTATGCTATTATAATTGACATCATATTTTCTTTGCTGAGAAAAGTCTCATCAATTAGTAGGGGGTTTCAGTTGATGCCAAATACCTTGTTTCTATCACTCATATATATATATATATACACACACACACACACACATAAGAAGCCCTTATTACGTTTGATCAGATTTCAGACTTTACAACAGCTTTAGTCTTGTGCACCAACAATTTACGAGCTGAAACTTCCCTAATGACAAGAGTAGAGAGAAGTTTCATGAATCTTACAAGTAGATTCTAGCGATTCAATTGAGATGTATGATAAAGCAAATCAATTCACTAAATTTTAGAGCCACTATTCTTTTGAACAGATGAAGCTGACTCTAAGAAGAAGCAATTTTTTTTTTGCCCTATAAAACTGAGAGGATGGAAGCAAAATTTTTTGACATATTCCGATTAAAAGGCAAAAAAAAAAAAACAATAATGATGAAATATGCGAACTTAGCAAAAAGGGATAATTTAGGAGAAAAGAACAAGAGAATGAAGCTAAATAAACTGTGAGATAAACTAAAAAAGGATGACATTGTCCGTCCTGTTGCTTAGCTCACTGGAAAATGCTACTCAGGGAACTATCGTCATGAACACGCCAAATCGTTTCACCCAGCAAGTTAGCTACTGTAAGAACAGTCAACTGAGGGAAGTAGTTCTTCTCCATAACAGGAATGGTGTTGGTTACAATCACCTCCTGAAACAGGCCACTTGAAAGCCTCTCAATTGCCGGAGGGCTGCCACAAAAAGAACCGCCATTAAGAAAATAATAAACTCAGATTGTCAAATATCAAGATGAGTTCCCATATTTTTAGGAAGATACCTTCCATCATGATGAATTAAAGTTTAAGGTTAATCTTGGGGTGACTTCTAAAGATTCTCAAATCAAAGCAAATGTTGAAAAGTTACTCGCCAAGAAAATAATAAGATCTATACAAAACCAACACTGTATCTAAAGAAATGGCCCACATAAATGTGGCTTATTGCTGAGAAAAAAAAAGAATCTGTAGAATATCCTACAAATATAGCGGATACCTGAATACAGGATGGGTGCAGCACGCATATACTTCCCTTGCCCCTTCTTGGTGCAGAAGTTCTGCACCTTTTGTAATTGTCCCTACAATCAAGATCAAGCAACGACAAATTAATAACATTCAAGAAATTAATTATACCAAATATGTTTTCAATGTAAGCATGAAAATGCAAAACCCCACAATATTTCTCTTAATGAAATATTTTTCCACAATTGGAGTTAAATCAGCAAGAACACACCACCACCCCACAAAACCTAATTTTTGGATAAACCAAGGAGTAGTCCAAAGAAGAGGGAGCAATATATTTTTAGCAGATAATAGATCTTAACGGCATAGCATATATATTATCAGTTATGTCATAGAAATCTCGGCAAAGAAAGATGCGAAAGAACATAATAAGAAGCTCAAAAGAGGCAATATAACGTTAATGCTTACGTTCCACTGACCAATAACCTTGAGCTATTAAACAACATTAGACTAAGCAGAACTTCAGTTTTGCTTACTTTTTGTTATTTTATTTCAATTTTCCCAATGTAGAAGGTATATTTCCAATACGTATTGTGTATAAAAACATATGACAAAAGTTGAGAAACGCTTCACTAACCAGCAGTATCAATCATGTCATCCACCATAACTGCAACTTTGCCTTTCACATCGCCAATCAGGTTCATCACCTACAAAGGTGAAGTAAAGGGCCGAAAAATTGTGACTTTTAAAGGCTACCGGAAACTAAAGGATTTTTTTTGTTAAAACTTGAAGATTTTCTTCCAACAACTTCTTTTTAGAACTTACTAAGTTCTGGTAACTGTTTTATCATGCAAGAAAATGTGTTACCCAGTGTAAATAGGCTTGGAAGACCACCTCTTTCTCCAAGTAATTACTATTTCTTGGTAACCCAAAAACAAATGGGCAGTTTGGTATTGTTTTTAAAATAGGTAAAAATGTTTTTGTTTTGAAAAATGAGAATTTTTTGAAAATTATACCAAGAGTGTTTTTAAAATTTTTGTCTCGAAAAACGTGCGAAAAGATTTTCAAAAATTCTAAAAACAAAAACAAACGGGGCTAAAGTATTTCTTGGTACAATATGACAGATAATCAGCAAGTTGTTGAGAAAAAAGACAAGTTATAATCAAGCGTAGGCTCAAAAAATACCTCCGCAACGTTGTGTCCATGACGCCTTTTGTCTACTATGGCTAAAGGTGCATCAGATAATTTTTTTGCAAAAGCACGTGCTCTTGCGACTCCGCCAACATCGGGGGAGACCACTACCAAATCTTCATAGCATATTTTCTTGCTAGCAAGATAATCGAGGATCACTTGCTAGAATGGACAAACAAAGTAAACATTAGTGGACATGAACGACACCAATGATAAAAACAAAAAACCACAAGCATGTTTACCTCACAATACACATGATCCACAGGAATATCAAAATAACCTAAGGACTGCCCAGAGTGAATGTCACAAGCAAGAACACGGTTTGCACCTGCTTCTGTTATAAGGTTCGAAACCAGTTTGGCTGCAATTGATTCACGCCCTTGGGTCTGAAAAAGGAAAAAAAATAAGACAAGTTGCGAGGAGAATTCATAGTTTCAAAACATACTTTGAATGCTCAAAAATGCAAATACAAGACAAACATTCTGTGAAACCATTCATGAATAAAGGAAAATAATATCTGTCAAAAAAAAATTTTCAAGCATTTAACATGAAATGAATTGAACTTGCAAGAGCAAAAAAGTTTAGGCTAAAATGGGAATCTACTTTCATGAAACTTACAGAACTCTGATGCATCAGCATTCCAATTACCCAAAGTTAAAGGCTAAAAGTAACAACGCAATATACCATCGGGACAAAGATGACTTTCGAGTGGTCAGGAAATTCATGATTTCCCTTTTTGCAGCATCAACAAAATCAAATGATTGAAACTACTCCATCTAATAGACTCCTTGGTTTGGTTTGATATCTCTATTTCACAGAGTAGTATTTATCCTGAGCACATTCACAAGAGGAGAAGGCGGGTAAAATTTACCTTTCTATCAGCTCGGGCATATCCAAAATATGGAATAACAGCAGTAATATTTTTTGCTGACGCCCTCCGACAAGCATCAATCATTATTTCTAGTTCCATGAGATTCTCATTCACAGGAGGACAGGTTGGCTGCACTAGGAAGACATCACATCCTCTCACACTCTCTTGCAACTGAACATAAATCTCACCATCGGCAAATCGCTTTATATTGATCTTCCCAAGTTCCAAGCCCATGTACCAAGCAGTTTCCTAGGGGAAAATAGCTGAATGTTAGCATACACCAGCACGTAGATTTGAGAGTCTGAAGAGATTAATCTGTTCCTCAGAATATATATTTGAGTCACCTTCAAAAGAGAATATATATTTAAGTCTGAAAATGAATAATACAACTTCGCAACTTGGGATACGCAATTGTCCAAAAAAAAAAAAAAAGGCCTAAACTAATTATCACACTCTTATCAAAAGCAAAGGAATTTAACCAGTTGCTCAGAACTTGAAAAGAACCATGCACTTCCAATGTTAAATTACTAGAGCCCAAGTGGTTCCCAGTTACAAACTTTTTGATTGAATTTTTACCATAGAAAACTCATAACAAAGAAACCTTATTCAGAGCAGCAGTTTGACACTCATCACAATCTTGCCCGGCAGATTAAAAACAGGAAGCTCGAACAGGAATTCAAATTTTCGTAAGAGAAAACACTCAAACAAAAAGGTTTGAAACCTACGAAAAAAATGGCATCTAAATGATACAAATTCATTTTCAAAACTCAGCATAAGAAAACCTCATAAAAAGCCTGATGAGTATTCTTTAGTTAACATTTTTAGTAATCTAATTGATACAGTTCTTCACATAATAATCATCACAACAAAAGATTGAATCCTTTAATTTACCTGAGTGAGAGCAGGATTAGCCGTGCCTGAAAATAATTTAATCCTGGTGTTGTTGTTGTTGGTGTTTCTCTTAGCTGCTTTTTCCACCCGAGCCGATTCCAAGAATTTAGGCAGTGTCCTTTCGTTAAGAACAGGAATAGTCGGCTTCCCACTCACGAATTTCATTGATTCTGACATATCACACCTCTAACATGATTTGACACAAACAATACAATATCAATACAAACAAAAAAAAAAAAAAACAACAACAACATAAAACTGGAATCGAAATTCGTAGGAAAATTGTTCGTTAAATTTCATTAAATGTCGTTTTCGTTTTTAGCGAAATAAAAAAAAAACAAAATGTAAAAAAAATCCCTAAATTGACGATTTTTATCTCGTTTTCGGTGCTTAATCCAAAAATCAAAAAAGAAAAACAGAAAAGGAAAGAGAAGAACAAGGACGAAAAAAAGCTTACGACGCCATTTTTCGCGTGAGTCCGGGAACAAGAGTCTGTGTGGAGGAGAGTTCTGCGGCAGAGCGAGAAACGAGACGGAGAAGGAAGTGACGACGACGACGACGAAGACGACGGCGGCAATGAAACCGCCATCATCGCCGCCGCGGATGACGACGTCGGAGGAGAGGGCATAACCAGGGACGACGCAGCCATGCCGGAGAGGAAATGGAAAGGTTAGCGTTTTAAGCCGAAGTTTTAGAGAGAGAAAGAGAGACAGAGAGAGAGAGCAAACGGAGAAGAGAAGCAGCTCTCTTTTTATCAATGGCGGGGAAGTCTTTCAGTTTTTCCACTACATTCGGAAAATATATCTCTTCTTTTTTGACCCATTTAATACTTATTTATATCTTCTCAAAAATTAATAATAAAGATTCCGATTTATATAATATAAAAAAAATCATAAATATGAAGAAAAGGGAATGCGGCGTCGTTTAATTGTCCAGTGGGTTCGGCTTTTTTTTTTGTCTTCATCAAAAACATGTGGGGCCCACCGAATCTTAGTAAGCGAGGCGTGGAACACGAATTTGAGGCCATCGATAGAGTTTGGAAATTCCTAGAACCTTTTTACTCCCTATTTTACACGTGGCACGTCCTAATCCTTCCTTTTCTTCTCCTCATTTTTTTTAAAGAATTAAATTTAAATTTAAATGATGGGGATTTTTTTTGCAAGAATTAAATAATGGGGATTGGAGAAAGGAAAGGAGGAGTTTATTGGACGGAAGAAATTGTGGTCTTTTTTTTATCTGTCTTGGCTTCTCTCTCCACTAGTTTGGAATCTTAATTATTTTGATTTCTATATTTGGAATGTTTGTGTACGGTTTGGTAATATGAAAGATTCCTAATCCAAAGGAAAACTTTTTTTTTTTTCACCGGGCTGTGGCCCGGCCCTCTCAGTGGGGCCCCCATCCAGTAGATCCCACTGTAGGACCCACCGGGGACCCATCGAGTGGGACCCACCGGGTAGGGCCCACACCACTAAGAGGGCCAGGCCATAACCGGGTCGGGATATATAGCAGTGCCCAATCCAAAATATGTGGGTACCAAAAAAAAATCCAAAATATGTGAATTGGGTTGCCCTGTATTGAGTTATTTTTAGTAGTGAAATTCACTGCTTGGAATTGGAAATAAATTTTATGATAAATGGAATTAAGTTCCAAAACTAGTAAAGAACTTTCTAATTATCAACAATTCAAATGATTTCCATTCCATACGAATCTATCCTTGAAAAATGTTGGCGTATGATTTGGTCGAGCTCTTTACAAGAATGCCACAGTATCAAGTCTTAGATTGGTTTATGCCACTAAAAAGACAATTACAAAAAATGTCATACCACATCATCATAAAATATAACCTTAAGATATCCACTATAGATACCGACTGGGTGCCGGTATCCCACAACTATATAGTCACTGTTGGTATCTACAATCACCATCTAGTAACCAACATAACCGACGGCATGACCGTTGAGATCCATCGAAAACCGCCATTTTCCAACGATGGCAGCAACACAATGCATGGAAAAGAAAAAAAAACAAAAAATTCATAAAAATTACTTAGAATTTATAAAAATAATAAAAAAAGCATAAAAATATAATACAAATCTATATAATACAAATATGAATAATAGTTGAAATTTTCAATCAAATAAAATCTGATATTTATATAAAAAATAAATGGAGATCTCTCCAACACCTCCATGTGGCCGCTGCGGTGAGAGTACAGACTTGTCCGCGCACAAATGAGTTTTGATGGTAACCTCTGCCAGCCATCTACACAAGAGCAAAACGTGCGACGTTCATCGCATGGAGGCAAGATCTCTGACAAGGTGTCTCCGATGCAAGGGAGCTCAATTCCACGATGGATCTTCTTCGTTAGTGTCAAATCTTGGCGGATCGAATCAAATCTTGGGCGAGCTTATCGCCTAGTCGCATAAAAGCCACCATGACATCGGCAAAGGCTTCATAAGGGTCATTGTTGTCACCATTGGTAAGGCATGTAGGCAGTGGAGGGAAGTGAAAGAGGGGGTGGATGAAGGAAGAAAGAGCTAAGAGATGGCTGGGAAAATGGTAGGGGAAGAATGAGAGAGATGGGAGACGACTGAGAGTGGGAAGAGAGAAAAAGGAAGAGAGAAAAAGAAAGAGAGAAGAAAAAGAGAAACCTAGGTCTAGATAATAGGTATTCTGGTTAAAACATAAAAGTTTGATTATATCATTATGGCATATTTTCATATTGTTTTTAAGTGAGTGGTATAAATCAATCCAATTGTAAAATGTACGGCACATTACATAAATATCTCGATTTGGTCAAGCCTAAATTATGAAGTAAACGCCCAATAAGAAAAGTCTACTTTTCACTTCGAACGGATCGTGCCTATCAGGAGTGCTTGATGGAGCCTATTGGGAAGAGTTTAGTCAAATCAATCAGAGAAATCGCTTGAAGGGTTCGATGTGTTTGATCTAGGGTACCTCATTTGGTTCGATATTGTTTGCTTGATTTGCTCGACATAAGGACTTTTTGTTGTCAGCTGCTAAGAATGCCAACTCTTTGCTTGATCGGATCGACATACTTGATCCGAGCTTGACAGTTACAAGGGTAAATCCACTAACTTGTATAGTTGAACGTAGGAACATGGCTCAAAGCTCACACCTAGTGAGGAGTTGATGCATGTCATACTACTGAAAGCACTATTGAAGCCTACTTCTTCGCTAGTTAAAGTCCACGATCCCAAAGAAGGCCTCTATAAACAGAGGATAAATACATCAATAGGGGGATCCGATTTCTTCCATTTGCATTTCATAAACTCTGTAGAAATAACCACAAAAACAAAATACTTTTAAGAAGTTATTTCATTATCCAATCCAAATTCTTGTACTTGTACCGCGTTTATCAGATAATGGAGAAGAAGTGGGCATAGCTTTTATTTAAAGAGTGAACCACTCAAAATCTTAGTGTGGTATCTTTATTTTTACAGCACTTATTTTCTTATCTACTTTTTTTTATTTGATTCTATTATTAACGATGATCTAACCCTATTTGTAGAGTTTGTTAGGACCTAATAATAGTGGTTTAAGGGCCCAATAGTTCACAATTTACTTGTTAATCTTCTTTTGTTCTATTTTAAGTTAATTGTAAATCTAATATCTACAAGAAGCACTACAATCAAGAACTTGAGTCCGCATTTACCATAATAAGTACACTAATGCAGGTCCTTACATACTGTGATTTTTTGTGATATTTTTTTAACAATTTTTCTCCTTGATATGCATTTTTTCTTCAATTATTGACTTATATTTGGAAGTACTAACGTTTTCCTTTGAAGATCTTTTTTAAATCACGTGACATGGACGTTACAAATTTAATTTAAGTTGACTTTTTGGATGCAATTCAATTTTAGCGTCTACATTACTAAACATAAAGGGTTAGAATAGTAATGAATGTGTTACCAAAATATTCTTGTGTCGAGAAAATAATTAACATACTTAGTAAAGAATGTAGTTACTTTTCTTTTCTTTTTTTTTAAGGAAAAAGAACTTAATTTTTGAATAATGTTTAGGGGGCAATTAGGTTCCCATAAAATTAAAAAAAAAGGGTCTAAGATGAGAATTAAGTTCCCCATTTATTGTTGTTTATAAGAGATTTAATTTTCAGAAAGTGTTAATTTGTCATTGTTATTACATTGAAAATACTTCGAGAGCATTTGGATAGTCAGATCGGATCGAAAAAAGTTTCAACTAAATTTAATTCGGATTGGATTTAGTAGTCTAAGTTGAGACTTCTAATTTAAACTGATGTTTGAATTGGTTTTTGAAATAATGAGTTTGCATTTAAATAAGTTGAATTGGTAATTAAATAGATATTGAAAATGTTCATTTGAACCGATAGGACTTTTTAACAAATCCAAAAAAACTAAATGTATATTACAAATTTTCATGGTCAATATAGATGGATATTTATTTATGTCTTATATTTTGATCTTGTATAAAAAAGAATTGTCTTAATCGGAGTTACGACAAAAACATTATGACTTTTTTTAAGCTTTAATCAAAAGAGGAAAAACAACAAAGAAGTGTGGTTTAAATTGTCGCAAATGGAATTGAATTATGGATAATAATTTAGACTAACTTGTTCGAATTGACATTTTTTTAACAGAATTGGTTGGTCTAACTAACGTTGCCAAGGTCCTCTTGTTAGTTTTGTGGTTAGTTAAGAGTAATTGTAACAAAAGTTTATAGGTATTTGGAGTTTTTTTTTTTTTAAAAGAATTGTTGTGAATACCAAAAACAAAATTTATGTTTTTAGTAAATTTAGGACAAAGTTATTATTGATATGTATGATGATAAAATATACGTACTTTGTTTTTATTTAATAAAATATTTTAGTACACATATTTACACTTAGTTTTGATTTAAAACTTTTTAAGGTCAACATAAATATATTTTTTAAAGCAACAAATTAATAAAAGATGATTTTATCATCTCAAATATATCTAAAAAATAACTTACTTTTTTACAAAATGATAAATTTATACATTTGCATAAAAATTAAATAATTTTGAAATTTGAATATCTTTTATAAATTTGGTATTGTGTAATTATTAAAAAATTTGCAATAAAATTTATAATCTTTAAGCAAACATATTAAAATGTATTGTTTTCATTTGTTATAGATTTAAGGAAAGTGGACAGGTTGATAATCATTAAGGATATTTTAAGGAATTTAAGCAACGACAGCACAAGTAGTTGTGGAAAGCAATCGTTACTTACTTCTTAAATTCTACGAGCAAAAATTTTTAAAACTTAATGGACAAAAGCATAAATATACTAGACACTCAAACTTATTGTAGAAACTTTAAACGGCTGTTTGGTTGAGTGGTGGGACCACAAACTCAGTTATAAACAGTGTAAAAATTGCTACAGTATAAAACTCTCACATGCTACAGTAAAAATTATTATATCCAACGGTTCCCACCACCCATCCAAATACCCTCTAAGAATGTAAAAACTTGTGTCCAAAAACAATATTAAGCGAGCTCAAAAGTAGAAACTTTATTCTCTTTCTTCACATTAAATTATTGATTAAAGAACACACCCTAAGACAAAAACGTTGACTCTTATAAAATTGTTAATTAAGCTGTTGCAAGTTGATTCTACATTTGAATCCCAGATCACAACATCATGTTGCTCATGGCATTTCACGATAAGTACTAAAAATGAATGGAGTGTTGGGTTTGGTGCCCTAAAAGCTGTGACATTGTACATATTGTTAATAAATAAATAAAATGACATTTATTATTATTTTGGTTGATTATATGTATTATGAATACATTTATAAACATTAAGAAAATTCCATGATTATTTATGTGACTATAAATTTAGCATATAAGTGTTATTTGCTTAGGGATAAAATTTATATATAATAATCTAAATAGTCCGTAATAATTAATTAAAGTTTGGGATCTTTAATTAAAAATTACAAGTACGGTCCAATCTCATCTAAAATGAAATAGTCATTATCCGGACTATTAATGTAGAGACATTGGATTGGAGGTACTTTATATAATGAGATTATATAGGACTGGACCAGATAAATTATGAATCTCTAATAATCATCCGTTACAAATAGAGTATTCAAATTTATCACTATGATGATCATATATTTGACAGTCTTAATCCTGAGTATTTATTAGACTCATATTTATTACATTATGTTTTTTGACTTGCATGGTAAGATTTGTCTAAGCACAGATTATAACTTAGCATATTGGAAACATAAAGTAATAAATGGCTGGGAATAATATTATACAAATATGGAATCCATTCCTTCCCTATGGAAGTTAGAAAAATAGTTCTCTTGAGTGATAATTCAAGGTTTGAACAGTAGAGCACTCGTTCATAATAAGATTATGAATTAATTGTTTATTAGAGAATTATTGGAACTCAAGGATAAAGATGTAATAAGAGAGGTGAATGGAAATTGAACCTAGCTCTTATTATGAACTATTTATGGAGGACTGACTTATATGTAATGATTATATCAATGGACTACTCGCTAATTTTCTTTGAGTAAGTTCACTGTAATCTCAAGAGTTCAGTTTAGGTTTTTAGTGGAGTAACACTGAAACTAATAAATTTGGCACATTAATTAAAGAGTTTGATTAAATGTCAAATTTATTGGAGCTTGGGTTATAGGTCCATAGGTCCCCAATACCACCTCTGTAACACTATATTGGATTTTTGCATAGAATGAATTATACATGTTTAATTCAGAATTTTTCAATTCTGAATTAATTTTTTTACACTTGAATTATTAACATGACACAGAAAAATGTTCTCTGTGACACATAATGTAATGTGATAAATGTTATCACATTTAACTAAGCATTAGTTAATTAATTGATTATTGTTAAAATCTATTATTAAATAAATGTGATTTATTTTTAAGTTGAGATTTATATATATATATGGTTTTGAACCAAATCTTTTTATATATATATAAGATTTTATAATATATTAATATATATCTATATATATATTATATAAAAAAAAGAAGGAGTGCAGGAAGGAAACTTTCACGTTTCACTTCTTACTATATATATATATATATATATATATATATATATATATATATATATAAACCGAATCACATGTTGTGATTCGGTCAAAGTCAAAAAAAAAAAACTTTATGAAAACTTTACTTTTATATATATATGTTAATGAATAAGGATTCGGATACAAAACAAAAAGAAGAAAACGGAAAAGAAAAGAAGAAAAAGGAAAGGAAAAGAAAAGGGAAAATAAAATTACTAATGGCTCAGTTATAAAAAGGGAGAGATAACAGTTATCTCAGTGATTTTTATTCATATAATTTTTAAAGAGAAAAACTGAGAGTTCTTCTCTAAAAAAAAAGGTCTGTTATCTCATGTGTTGAGTACATAGCAAATTCAGAAAATTCATTCTTGCAGTTTGGCGCCCACTCGTCTTTCCATTGGTGTGGATACATGGTTTGGAAGATCGTGGTGTTAAAGAGGAAAGCTAGGATACCCTGATAGTCTTCAAAAAGTTAGTAAAAATTCCTAAAGCTTTCTGTAATTAAAATTATATATCTATTCCCGATGAACAAAGTTTTCAGAAAATTTTTGTTTGTCAACGATCCGTTCCTTCCGCTGCGTTTCATGTTTTAATTCCAACATGGAGAAGTGGCAAAGCATACAGAACCACGTATTTGATCACTCTAGTGCAACACGAAGCCTTTGATGTTGAGTCGGCTCTTATGTTGCTGGCTATGCTCTGGTTGGTCCCCTGTTAGAAAACGAGCATACAACGAGTTTTAAAAATTTTTAGTTAAAATGCTTTTTTCAAAAAACAAGTTAGATATGTTATGTATATAAATTAATAAAAGATCTTTTTTATCTTTTAGTAGACTGAAAAATAGCAGGAACTGCTACAAGAGAAAGCTACCGAAAAATCCTTAACCAATTGGACTTCCATACTATTTTCTTTCCACGATCAGGAGTACGAGAGGTGGCACATCGTTTAGTCTTTCATCAGGTGATCTCTCCTTTTAATCACTTAAGAAAACCAAGGTCAAAAATTCAGGAAATATTTTCAGAGTCTTACCAGCAAATATTTTCTCTAAATTTCTCAAGTGATCTAAGAAATAATAGAAAATGTTCCCTTCAGATAAAGGTCAGATTTGGGTTAGTCCTTATTAGATATGACCTCAAAAATCTGAGTTTGGATCAACTTCGGGTAGAAAACGCATTAGCCTCAGATTACTATCGTGGCAAGGTCCGATCAGCCGGCCAATACTACATACGGTCCACCGAATTGATGTGGCAAATACTCCTACGTATTTTTCCAACTCCAGAATATTATTTTGATTTACCCAATCAAATCCAATGGATAAATCTTACTTTATTTGACCCGGGTATCTATTATAAAACTTCAATTTAATTTAAATAACTCAATAGAAAAGTTATCTGATTAAAACAATTCTAAATGGATAATTCCATATCAAATAAAATCTATCTTAAATAATCCAACTTGTTAATTTGAATTAATTCATAAAATTAATTCAACCAATAAACTAACATGAATTATTAAATCCAATCAATCAAATTTTAGGCAATCTAATAAATAACATAAGTTATTAATTTGTAGAAAAAATACGTTGTATCGTTACAAGAAATATTAGGAGCTAGCAGAGGGGACTTGATAGACATGCATAGAG
This sequence comes from Artocarpus heterophyllus, assembly GCA_025403435.1. Lineage (NCBI taxonomy): Eukaryota > Viridiplantae > Streptophyta > Magnoliopsida > Rosales > Moraceae > Artocarpus > Artocarpus heterophyllus. The sequence continues at coordinate 7,315,656 of CM046344.1, forward strand.
CAAGCTTTTATAATTATAAAATAACATATTGCCTACACATATATTTTATAATTATTAACTTTAAAACTATTTTACTAAAAACTTTGAGCTGCACTCTTGAAATATGTATAAAATTACAAAACTCCTATAAGTTTATCGTCCATGACATATCATAATGTGTAACATCCTCGTAGGATATTCATAATCGGCTTAAGGATAAATTAGGTTTTACCTTTCTAATTATTTTTATCTTATATTCTATTATCTCACAATTAGAATATTTACTATTCATAACTAATACAAATAGTATACCATTCAGCGTACATATGTATCAAAATGGTTGAACACTCCAGTTTCTAATTACAGGATAATGCCTATAAGAGAATATCGTTAATTTTACAAAAGAGCTATGAATTCTATATCTATAAATAACAAGTCTATGTCCATGAAAAGTCATGTATTCAACATACCGATATGTGTACCTTTATATAATTTAGGATGTCACTATTTGGTACATCAAAAAATATAAGTCAAGAATAGAACTCATTGATTCATTTTAGGATTAGGGTACAACACATATGATTTTTTAAAGTGAATTGATTTATACCAACAAAGTTATTAATCAAATTAATTTAACTTTAGTCCCGATCCAATATTACTAAACAGGCCAACTCACCGTAGAAACCTTAAGAATGCAAAAACTTGTCTTTAAAAAGGAATTTCAAATGAGCTCAAAATTAAAAACTTTATTCAATTTCCCCACATTAAATCATTGCTTAGTGAACACGCCCTAAAACAAAATGTTGACTGTTATAAAATTGCTAATTACGTTGTTGCAAGTTAATTCTACACATGTATCCACCATAAGTTATAGAGTTCAAATCCCTTCCCTAAAATTTAAAAAAAAAAAAAAAAAAGAAGATGTCAATTAAAAAAGGAATATGCTAACTGCGATAGAATATTAATTAGATGGGGTTTAGTGCTTTTCTTTAATAATTGAACTTGTATATAAATGTTGATTAATACAGAAACGAAAATAAAAAAGAAAATGTAACTACTATAGAATGTAAATTTAGATGGGTTTACATTTAAGGGATAAATTCATGAATAGTCTTTGAATTTTTTTCTCTTTAAAATTAGTCTATATACTCAATTTTGTCTTATAAATAGTCCATAAACTTAAAAAGTTTTTTTATAAATAGTCCATTTGTTAAATTTTGGATTAAAAAAGCTAATTTTTCTCATAAATAGTCCCTAAACGATCTTCTATCTCTATAAATGTCTCAATGCTAAAACTTGTACTGTATTTAGTCTTTAAACTAAAAAAATGCTAAAATTAGTTATATTATTAAATAAGTATATAAAACATTTAATATGCGAAATTGTAACACATTTGTAGTCCCTAAACTAAAAAAAAAAACAAAATTAATTTCTTTGCTGTATTTTATATTTTTTTATCTAATTATGCAAATATATAACTTTGATAATATTTTGAAATGAGCATATTTTACCTACCATATTAATAAATATCTCTAAATTATTTCTATATCTCACATAATAGATTTATAAATTTATAAATATCTTTTGTAGTATTCCTATTTAATCAATTTATGTTCCTATTAATCTATCATTTTTTTAATTTTCTTATTAAAATATCAAATTCTTGTGAAAAGTTAAAATTACCAATAAATTGATTTAAAAAAATTAGACAAAACAAAACTTTGATACCCAATACATTCAAAATTCAACTAAGACGACACTTGTGTATATGTTAACCACTTGTGTTGAAATTTTTTAACACCAAATTAAGGAACAAAACTTCCCAATATACCAAAACGTATGTCATGATTATTTTCTAACATTGTTTTATACACTATAATAAGAAATTAAAAAAAAACAATATTTTTAAGTAGAATCACTCTTTTTTTTGGTTTAGTAATTACACAGGTACAATTTTGCATATTTAATTTATTCTATATATTTATTTAACAATATAACTAATTTTAGTATATAATTTTTCATTTAGCAACTAGATATAGAATAAGTTTTAATATATAGACTATTTATAAAGAAAAAAGATAATTCAGGGATCATTTATGAGACATAGTAAATTTTTTTTATCCAAAATTTGACAAATAAACCATTCATAAAATGCTTTTTAAGCATAAAAATTTATGACATAAAATTAATTACAGTAACTAATTCTCAGAGAAAATGGTTGAAAGGCTACATGAATTTAATGCCACGTTTAATGCTTATCCCTTACCAATTGAACATGTGGAATTCGTGTAAGATTCCTACGTTGATCGCTTGAATTCCTATGCGATTATTTTCCTCATTTCTTTTATGCGCCTATTCCTGGGTCGCCGTCATCGCGGCCGTATTCCCCTTCCAACGACGTAACATTGACTCAGTCTGTCAAACTTGGATGAACTTGGACACCAAAGCATCCATACGCTTACGATTGCTCTTAAAAAACAAAAAACAAAAAAAAAAAACACTTTTTTAATAAATATGTTATTACTATAATTCATAAAATTACTTTTAAAGATAAAAATATTTTTTAAAAAATGCCTACTACACATCAAACCTCAAAACAATAAAATAAAAAAAGAAAAAAATCTTCTGTATCTTATTTTTTTTAAGGAATAAAAATAGATTTTAACTTAAGCCTCCGCAAAAAAAAAAAAAAAGTACACGGTTTTTTTTTTCTTTTTTAAAACTCTTGTTTTTTATTTAATTTTTATTGTTTGCTATAAATATATAAATTTTGTTGGTGATGAGCCCATTGATTTACGAAAAAGAAAAACGAATCGTGTTAGTATACATATTATGTGTAATCGAGGTTTGGTCCGAAGAAAAGAAAAGCTCCTTAGTATATCTATTTTCCATATAAAAAGGAATCAATAGTTTTTTTTTTTTTTTTTTTTGTGGGTGTAACGAAGCATTCGTCAAAGCTTTTTCTTTTTTTTTTTCCCCTTTTCCTTTTGACATTAATAACTTTATGAACTTTGTTTTTCAACAATTTCGTAGAATGTAATATCCAATAAAAGTGTGGCCTTTTCCCCTTTTTACGTAAAAATAAAAATGTTTGGAAAAATAAAGTGTAAATTTGTTTTGTAAATTGGAGGTGCAAAAAAATCAACACTATTTAGGCGTATGCACTTTTTTGATATTTTAAAAAGGGCATCACAAATAAAATCCGGAGTTATTCAAGAAGAAAATGACCACAATGCCCTCAAGAGGGATCATGTGCAAATGCCACCGTCATCGTCATTTGCCCTTAACCACTTCCTCAAACACATTACGTTAACTATGTCTGTCAAAAAGAAGGATGTATGTGGACGTGAAAGCCTCTACATTCACACCATCACTCTTAAAAAATGCGATTTTTGTGAAAATGATAATAAATAATACCCTAAGAGTGAGATCATGTGCATATCACGTGTTAAAAACCATGGGGTCCATCTATTCAACGGATTAAAGATGTGACGTTTTTCAAAACAAAGTAAGCCGAAAAGGGATGCGGCTCTTCCTCAAAAAAAAAAAAAAGGAAAAAAAAGAAAAAATAAGGCTGACTTGGTTCATCCATTCAGTAGGTAAGGATAATTCGATCTTTTTGTATTGAAGCAGGGACATATTCCTAACTAAAGATTGTGCCTTGCATTCAAAGTGACCAATGCAATCCATGAATTCTCTGTATTTGACCATTTCTCTTATTAAATTCATGCCCTTTATGCATAAATAAAAGTTGAAATAAAATTTTATTTGCAGAAAATAGCGTCTCTTATCAGAGCTTGGTGAATAATTTCTTTTTCCAAAATATGGATGTGTTATTTGAAGCTGATATGTATCAAAGACAAATGTCAATATTATATATTGCTCTAGTTTGGTCTCTGACACATAATATTATTTCCAATTCTATCTTGCTCTTGTTATTTTATTTCACATTTGGTATTGACTATGATAAATATGTTACACTGCCACCTGCGCACTGATCTTATCAACTTTGGCAATGGTGAGTTCCGACACAGTTATGGCCTTTGGCCTTGGCACAATTTGCTGCAAACCATATTTGAACTTTGAGAGTTCATGAGCCCGTTTGTTGGGTCAATGAAAAAGTCTAAAAAGAACAACTTGAAGGAAAACTACACTTGAAAACTTCCAAAAGGGTATGGACAAAATGGGATTGGGCGATATCATCATTTTCCTTTTATTTTTCAGGTTTTGCTAGCAGATGAACAATACGAACTAAATAAAAACAATTAAAAGAATAGAAAAAAAAAAAAAACCCTAAAAACAATATAAAAAATTGAACAAAAACGTTGATTTTCTTTGGGGTAATTGTAAGTGTATCCCAGTAATTTTTTACGCTTCTTGTTCAAGTTTTTAATGAAGAAAAACGAGAGAGGTGTATAAAATGGTGCTAAGGAGTTACACAAAATTGCTCTTTTGACTTTTGGTTTATCATGAGGTGCATTAATAAATTATTGGGATACAATTATAATTACCCCCAGGTTCATAAAGGACTTATCGAAGTAAAGGGCCCAAGCAAATAGAACCTGAGAATGGATTCCCAAATTTGGTCCTGAATGATGCTTAAAAGATTTGATTACGTCTCTTCCATCAGTACAACTTTGGGAGAAAATGGTTTCGTCACTCCTACATCCCAATACATGTTTTGTCAATATTTTGTATTTTACACATTCTTCTTCCTATGATCTAAACTTGAGCTTCAAATGCCCCAAAAAAAAAGGTAAGAAAAACAGCATGCATTGGATTTACGAATGTTTAGCTCGCATTTTCCATTAAAAGGACTTCTGGCCGCCCCTCATCAATCCCCCCCTCTCCCAAACTCTAGATTGCAGTTTGTTTGAGGCTAATCTACCAAGAACTCTATACCCGGCTCCAGATAAACGGAAGAGTACAGCCAGAGATGGCTTGTACTTCAACTGAATAGCTCGGAGTCCGTTATAGGTATTCACGGTTGATAAAGACGGGATAGAGATAGGTGATAAATCTACCCTCGCCCCCCAACACATGAACTTCTTGGCGAATTCCAATCCCCCTCGGGAAGAGAGTAAAGATTTATTCTCAGAAACCTTTACATTCAATCCCTGAAGGATTAGGTAATACTCCCTTGCCACATCACTATCTAGAATGACGACATCGTCACCTAGAATAGCGTATCTCCGATAAGGAACTCTCCTTTTAGGGTTAGCCCTTAATGCCGCCCACCACACCACAAAGTGATGGGTGAGTGCGAAAAGGCTCCAGGAGAGGTAATACCCCAGAGGCTGACCTACAGCAAATTTAACCTGCTGATACTCTCGGGGGTCCCGAACCGCGACGATGATAAACAAGCCACAACAGTCGCTGAGGCAACCTCTTCACCGAACATGGCCGCCATTACATGAAAAAGTAATGAGGAAGGAAATCTATCAGTAGCAGACGACAAGTCGTAGCTAGTGACATCAGTCCCTCCTACCACATACTTAAGTGGTGCGGTCTGGTCAAATGTACCATCATTAGGCAATCGACTGATATTTGTCAGTTTGGTTTGTGAGTTTGAACCACAATTTAAATCTTTTTCTACAATATTTTCTCCCACAAAAATTGAGTTTTGAAGCAAAACCTTCTCTTCAAATCTTTTGCTCTTCAAAAAAGGCAAGGTGGAATACCATTTTGGGCTACACTTGACAGTCTATATACATAGAGATAACTTAATCTGACCATCAAACTCAGATCTTCAGAAAGTGAATGTCTTATCCCGGTTCAGGAGGTTCCTTTGTCTGCACATTTTCCTGATAGGAGGAACAATATGGCGTCAAAAATAAGATATCTAAGAGAGACAAATATATAAAACAGGGCTAAAAGTCACTAAATTGTTTAACATATTTTAGATACCAAATGATGTAGCAACTACTTGTGAGGATTCTTATTTAACCAATGAAACATAGACAAGTGTACCGTTACATCAAAACGAGGAAAATCCCTCAATTTGATGTGAACAAATACACAACTCTTCAACAAAATGGAAAGGAAGAGTTTCACAACAAAAGTTTTACAGACAGAAACTGAATATAACCTCTGCAGGGCGATGAGATTGAGCGAGGGAACTAAGCTGGCTGCTTTCCATGTTGGCGAGTAATTGGATCACAGTTTGCAGATGAGGAACGCTGCAAATGTGTGTGTTGATCAAGTAAGACAACAGAAGCACAAGGAAAGAAGTCCATAGCATAGATAATGGCAAACATGTCATAGAGATAATCCTCGAGAAGATGCTCAAACTCATCAATATAAGAGAGTCTCCATCTAATCAAAGAAAATATAAGACAGTCTCCAATGCGATGCCAATGCTATATTTGGCATTAAAAGGTGTGAAAATGACATATTTGACATGCTATTATATTTTGTGCTCCAATGTATAATGCTATTTCAAATGCTATACTTAACTTTTGTCATAATTATTAAGATTTGAAACTTGGAAAATAAATGTTTTTAAAACAATTTAAGAATGACAATATTATAATGATTAAATGGAAAGCTAAATACTTCATCTGAGAGCAATCAAATGTCAAAATTTGACATATTCTATACTTGTGCCAAATTTGGTACCAAGTATAGCACATATTAAATTTGGCACAAAGCATATCAAATGTCAAATTTGGAACCAAAAGAAGCAATGTGGTTTTCCTATTCAAATGCTAAATTTTGACATTGACACACAAATTTGGCATCGCACTGGATATGCTCTAAGCATTTCATAACATGTTACAATCCTGTTTCATGAAACTTGGATGGTATCAACAACTCATTAACGTATGTACTGCAGGCTTAGATAAAGAGTAAAAGAAAATGACAACCTTTGTAGTCCACTTTCCATGTGTGCATCCAAGGATGAAATCACGCGAGGCATCTGCTCTAACAACTTCAAAAACAGAAAGGAAAAAGTGGAATTGGAGACATAAAATGTCGAGTTCCAAATACAATTTAGCTTGAAAATGTCAAGAGTTCATAAAATGTCAAGACATAAAATTTGGCTTGAAAATGTCAAGAGTTCCAAATATTTGTGAGTGCGAATTACATACCTGCCCAGTATTCTTAATTGTAGGTGTTTTTGCCAAGACGTTCTTTGGGAGCTTCATCAATTGGGCCTGCATAAAAGATAACAAATTTAAGGAGTTAATTATGCAGAAATGCATTATGACAATTGTTAGCTTCATCATGCAACATCCACATAATCACACATAAAAAGATTAGAAGAAAGAAAATATAATATTTCAGGTATCAAACAACATCATAAAAGTGTAATTTTATACTCAAGGCCTCACATAGATAAATTTGATAAAACTTAAGCATCTAGCAAAAGATAAAATGGTGAAAGAAAAATCACACATAAAAAAAATCAGAATTACGAAATTAGTTACACAACAACAGAACTGTGAAAACTGGAAACCTTTTTCATACATAACATCAAAAAACCCATGATTACGTTCTTTGTTTATGACATTTTTGTCTCTCTTTTTTTCCTTGTACAAATTGCACATTTCTATCTTAAATTGCTTTCCACAAATATAATTCCCCGCAATCATCAACATATGAAAAAATCAATCTATACCCAAGTGAAACAACAGCTTCTCTATCACACAAAAAAGAAAAACCCATTTGAGTACAGTTCCTAGAGAATTGTTATCCCTAACATACAAATCAAATTCTAATATCTTAAATATATATATATATATATAGAGAGAGAGAGAGAGAGAGAGAGAACCTGGGAAGGAGAGGATTGTTGCATGAGATGGAGGAGATTGGAGGTGGATTGAATGGCTTGGGAAATCTGATCAGCCACCATGGTTTTGGCCGTGTTCTCTCTGCTGCTGCTGCCGCCACCCGTGCTCGCCATTCTTTACAAACACATTAGAATACAATCAATCCATGTTCATATTCAAATTTGGTTTTAAGAAAAATTACATAAATTAGGTTCTAAAATCATGTGAAACAAAAAACTAAAACAGCATCAACGATAAATTCAGACGCAAATTACCCATTAATAAAACCAGATTCATCACATGCCCAAGTTAAAAACATCATTAAAAACCCGAAAAAAATTAGATTAAAAAAAAAGAAAAATCAAACCTTTGTCTATGAAAGAACAGAATTGAATGGGATAATGGAGGAGAGAAAGCGATAAGAACCTGTTGGGATTCATGGTAATATCACACTGTATTTACAGTTCAGCGGATTGACAGACATGAATTTCGACCGTCACCTTTCAGAAAATTATGCCCCAAAAAATGAGATGTCGAATTTTGAACAAAAAAATAAAGAATTAATAAGCAAGGAAATTGAAGCCCAGAACTTCTTAGAGGTTGTACGGCCGTCAATGATAGAAACTGCCTCTCCAGCACGGAAAGAGAGCTCAGAACAAAATAAAGAAATAATTGGCCACTATTCTTGCTCCGATGTCCCCTAAACTCGTGCAGATTTGTACTTTAACTCTAAACTTTTAATTTTTACAATTTACCTTATAAACTTATTGCAAATTACCCTGTTAATAGCGATATTAATTTTTTGACTATCATTGACTAACAACCTTCTCAAGAGTCGTTATTAAGAGCATGTCTTTTTTTTTTTTTTTTTTTTACGAATGTTAACCAAAATTTATATTTAAATAAGGTGGTTGCGTGAGTAATGAGTGGTTTAAACTCAAAAGTGTAAATAATATAAAGCTCTCACATGCTACATATAAAATAAATATACGCTACAGTATGCGGTTCAAACTATAGATTTAGAATTCTTCTCCCAAACACCCTAAAAATAAAGTTAATTCAAAACTTTCTATATTGATAAAATTTAATTCAAAGTTTTAAGCACAAAAAATACAAGTTAAAATACATAATTTTGACCATTCATGTCCTTAAACAACAATAAATGTGAAAATCACATTGGAATTTCAATGAAAAAGTAATACAACTATCAATAATGGGCAATTTGCTATAGATATTTAAATTTAAGGGGGAAAATTGTAAAAATTAAAAGCGTAAGAATAAAAATTGTAAATATGTGCATGTTCATGAGGCTCTGGAGAAAAAAAATAGTAATAACAACAACAACATTTCTAACCATAAAAAAAAAAAAAAATTGTTTATGTCAATTTTTAAGGAAATTTCAAGAAAAAATTGTTTTAATTACAATTAAAGGTTATAATTTGCACACTTTATATCTTATATTTTTTATTAGATTGATCGAAACAATATGTTTCCAAAGTAACTTTTTATTCTGTAAATGAATTTAATTAGAAATATTAAGATGTTCATGTGTCTGTTGTTTATGAGAATTGGGACCAGCCCAAAAGAAGGCTACTGTTTAGCCAAATAGTGGACACACTTGTAGCAATAAATATGTGACAGTTATAAAGAGTTCCATGTGAATAATAGTCGTTCCTAAAAAAGGCTATTGTTTGACAAGATTTTTTGTCAATATTTGATTACTGCGGTGAGAGTACTACTTACAGTTGATGTCTCTATCCAAATACTAGATATCAATGTTGTGCTAGGTATCTTGTGATGGGTCCCTAATAATATTTTCTTGATTGCGAGTATATTTTTTTTATTATGTTCTCTTTTTAATTTCTATTGCTACTGCTATTAATGTCTCTGCTCAAGACAATAATATCCCAATGCTGAATGGGACAAACTGTAATGTCTGAAAAGAGAACTTGGAAATTGTTCTCTAATGTTTGGATTTAGACCTTGCATTCAAGGTGGAACTTCCAGTATGGAAAATAGAAATGAGGTTAAAATTGAGAAGTAGGATCACTCAAATCGCATTTGTCTAATGATTATGAAACGCAAAATTATGGAGGCATTTCATGGCTCTATTACTGAGAACCTTAATGATAAGAAGTTCCTTAAGAAAATTGAACAATATTTTGCCAAGAATGAAAAGTCAAAAATGAGTAACTTTTTGGCTAAGCTCGTTTCCATGAAGTATAAACAAAAAGGGAACATAAGGGAATTCTCTAATCTCACTTCAAAACTAAAGTCACTAGAATTAGAGTTGTCTGAAGACTTGCTTATACACTTGGCTTTGATTTCTCTTCCTACACAATACAAATAATTCAAGGTGAGCTATAACACCTAAAAGGATAAATGGACTCTTAATGAGCTTATGTCTCACTGTGTGCAAAAAAAAGAAAGGCTCACCCAGCATCAAACTCTCAGAATAAGAAAAAGAAAAGAGCCAAGGATGTTGCAAAAGGAACACCTCAATAGAAGAAACAAAAGAAATAGGATAAGGAATTTACCTACTACTTTTCCAAGAAGAGAGGACACATTAAGAAAGAGTGTTCCAAATACGCCACTTGGCATGCAAAGAAAGGTAAGTTTCTTGCTTTAATTTGCTTTGAAGTTACTTTAGCTTTTGTACTTAAAGATACTTGGTGGGTAGATTCTAGTGCTACTACTCACATAAGTATGTTTATGCAGGGTTGCATGTGGAGCCGACCTCTAAATGATACTGAAAGATTCATTTTTGTGAGCAATGGCAATAAAGTTTCAGTTGAAGCTATAAGAAACTTTAGATTATTGTTAAAGACTGGATTTTATTTGGATTTGAATGAGACTTCTGTTGCATCATCTTTTAGACGAATTTAATTCTATTTCTAGTTTAGACAAATCCAGTTATTATTGTTTTTTTTGGAAATAATAAAGTTAGTCTTTTTAAAATTCAAATCTTAATGGTACTAGTTCTTTAATTGATAATCTTTATATGCTTGACAATGCTAATTCCTCAAATGAAGTTCTTTATACTGGTACACGAGGTACAAAGCGTAAACTAAATTAGGATTCTACAACCTTAAGGTACAAACATTTGGGTCATATATCTAAACAAAAAATTCAGAAACTTGTGTTCGGAATTCTTGGCCCCTAGATTTGGCAGACTTTCAAGTATGCATTGAGTGCATCAAGGTGAAAGAGACAAACGTAAAAAAAATAGGTGTCAACAGATGTAAAGATGTCTTAGAACTTATACATACTGATATCTATAGTCTAGTCCCCACGGCTTCTTAAAATGGCCAACAATATTTTATTATGTTCACAGACAATTACTGAAGATACGGTTACTTATATTTAATACATGAGAAGTCTTAATTCTTAGACTTTTTAAGTCTTTCAAAGTCGAAGTTGAACTTCAACTTAGCAAGAAAATTAAGACTGTCAAATCTAACTGTGGTGGTGAATACTATATTAGATATGATAGATCAAAAGAACTATTCTTAAAGATCTGGTGGTAAAGATTCATTTTTGAAGAATTGTTCAACCAGAAGTGCTATTTTTGGTCTCCAACTAGTGCATTAAATTACATTTAATTTATTATTTATAACATCATAAGTTAGTTTTCTGATGATTAAATAAAATTTTTAAAATTTCACTACATCATCGAATCGATTTTTTCAACACAGCCCACCTTTCTTGTCACACAAACACGCCCCCGACACACCCCCTCTCACCTTACCCCCGACGTCGCCTAACCCTATAACCCAACCCACCAGTCATTGAACCCCTTGCCTTGTTGCCCATATCAAGTGAAAAAGAGAAAGATAGAGAAATCAAGAGAAAATATCTAACTAATAACCTACTTTGCCAAAGATTTTCTTCGCTTCTATCAGGCTTTCTTTTTTTTTCAATGATTTTTTAGGTTGTTTAGAGTAGAGAGAAAAAAGGAGGAAACATAAAGGAGTGTAAAAGAAGACTAATAGGGAAGGAGGGAGAAATAAAAATCAAAACAAAAAAAAAGTCTTTTATTAAATTTTTAATAATAATTAATCATATAATTGAATAAAACTTTGATACATTTTTTAATGCTTAATGATACACCACATTAGCAATTTGTTGGGATATAGACGGAATTGGATAGAGGGGTAAAACAACCTGTTTTTTGTAGTTTAGTTTGTTTTGACCAATTTTAAAAAAATCAGGAGAGAAAGTGAATTAAGGTACATAGATAAGGGAATTTATAAAAATAATCCTAAATATATTTAAGGAAATCGTAGGAAATATCATATTTAGATTAAAAGAGTTAATTATGCAAAAATGCATTTTAGCTTCATTATGCAACATCGATTTCATCTCATATCTTTAGATATAGAAACAATTTTAATAAAGTGTAATTTTATACTCATGGGCTCACATAAATAAATTTGATAGAACTTAAGCATCTAGCAAAATATTTAATGGTGAAAGAAAAGCCACGCATAAAATATTTAACTAGGAATTATTATACAAAGGACTGTGAAACTGACAAGCTTTGTTTGGCAACCAAAATCGAACATATTAGCTCCAACTATAACAATTTAAGCTCTTATATGCTACAGTATAAAGCAAAAAGTTGTTATAGTGTAAAGCTTTCACATGCTACAATGTTTTGGTTCCAATTATATTTCTAAAGACTCTAGCAACTTTTTTCATACGAGCATTAACAACCCATGAGTACTTTCTTTGTTTATCATATTCACATCATTGTTTTTTTTTTTTTTTTTCTTGTACAAATTGTACATTTCTATCTTCAAATTTACACTCAAAAGTCAAAAATTTTTTCCATCAAAAAAAGTTCTCCGCAATCATCAATATATGTTAAATTCAATCGAAAGGGGCAGAACCACATAAGGACGTGGGTGGGCAACTGCTACCCTGAATTTTTTTTCCTTGTAATTTTGTATATGAAATCTTAGAGATTGTATTTCGCCTTGTCTCCCCACCCCTCACCTCATTAGTTTAGCCACGTCTCCGCTACTCTTTACTAATTTTTTGGACTCCGGCCCTAATCTCAACTATAAAATCGAATTCTCTACCACATAAAAGCAAAATCATCTAAGTACAGTTGCTAAAGAACTGTTATCTATAACTTATAAATCAAAATTTAAGAGCCTGGGAAGGAAAGGATTTTTGCATAAGATGTGGGAGATTAGAGATGGGTTGGATGGCTTAAGAGATTTGATCAGTCACCATGGTTTTGGCCATGTTCTCTCTGCTGCTTTCACATCTTGTGTTTTCCATTCTTGTCTTTTCTCCAATGGGAAAGAACAAGCAATCGAGTAGATGAATTTCTACATTTTGAACCCAACGACATTTTTTTGCATGTAGTCTTTTTGAGTTGTCATCATTTTCATGATAACATTATTAGGTGAATAAGCTGCATTGTTACACCCTAAGCTATTCTCTTTTTACATAATACATCCCACACTTTTAATCTTTGCAAAATACATCTAAAATTTTGAAATTATTGACAATTAAGGTCCAATTGTTAACAAGCGTTAAAAAGCATAGACAATTTTAGTTACGAGATTCGCACATGACTTTTTTTAAAGGTAGAGCTTATCATTTTAAGAAGAAAAATTGAAATTCAACACGTAGAAAAGACTATTAAATGAAATTAAAAGGGGTTATTGGACCTTAATTGTCAATGATTTTAAAGTTTAGAATATATTGTCTTAAGATTGAAAGTTTAAGGTATATTATGCAAAAAGCAAATAGTTTAGGGTGTAAAAATGTAATTTACTCTTATTAGGTATGCAAATTTGTACGTTTTAAATGAACATTCATTTTCATGTGGTTTTCCTATAACGGTTGCCATTTTTATGACAACGTCATTAGTGTTAGGATTGGTGCCCTAAGATATAATACCTCAGCCCTCTATTGGGCCATCTTTCGGGCCTACGCACTTGTGGGTCTTATACTCGTTACTCATACATATGGTCCCCTTTGGGCATTTAGTGTCATGCGAATATTTCATGTACTAATAATGGTCCTCATATTACTTTTATAAAGCAAACATGTGATCTATGACTATTAGAACCAAATCTTAGACTTAGGCATATATGGAGTTTATATGCAAAAAGATCCGATTTGAAGATTAATAATCTAAATTATATAGTCCATAGTTTACATATAGAGCTAAGCACTTTATACATGATAAGATTGTAATAAGAATCTACGTCCAATTGGAAAGGTGGTTTATCTTGGCTGTCGGAACCGATTGACTCCATGATAGACATATTAGTGTGGTAGACCTAATGGCAGTCATACACTGAATTGGACCTAAAGTTAAATTGATTTAATAATAATTTCATATAACTTAAATCAATTCTCTTTGATTTTCTTTTATACGTCATCTTAATCCTGAAATGAAGTCATAACTCCATGTTTATAGCTTCTATCGTTTGATATGCCAAAGATAGGAGTTCCAATGAAGGAAAGCTCTATTGTCAGTTTGTTAGAGATGCAACCTATATTTGATGAGAAAATAATTCACAGACATGGAATCTATAGAGCTCTAAAAAAAGTCAATGTTATCAATTCAAAGGCCTTATTCGGGTATTAGAAAATATAATGAGGCTTCGGTTATCTAGATACATATGGTAATCGATTGATATTTCTTTTGTATGTATTATAAAAGGAATAAATTTTTTAATGGTGAAATAATAAAACTTTGAGCTAAAATAATCGAAAGGTAAAATAGAACTAAGTTCTTGATCTGATTATAGATACCCTATGTGGATATATATAATATGAGAGGTCATGGACAAAACTTATATTTTAGGAGTCTTGTAATACGGTATATAGTGCAACTTCGAATCTATAGTATAGAGACATCGAAGTTAATAATTATATGGATAGTTAATTGGCGATTAATTCATCTGTTATTATTGGAACTTGATTGAGCAAATATAGATTACCACAGGTAATACAGAAGGATGCACTAGGCAGGTTATTAGACTTGTCGATATGTAAGCCCAACAATCCAGTTGGATTATGAGTGGCGCCTTGCCTAGTCCAATAGGACCATGGGCACCTATTACCGAAGGTATTTATGGAATTGATTATTTAATCAATTAATTTTAGAATAATATTTATTCAAATTTAATTATTGGGATTTTGTGATAATTAATTATTTGTATTTGAATAATTAATTTGAATCCTAATTGTTTTTGAATTTGGATAAAGAATAATTATTCATATTTTTTAAAAAATTAGATAATTATCATGGATAATTGAATTTTAATTTAAATAGAATTATTTGAATAGTAATTACCTTGGTTAATGCAGATAATCATAAAACCCTACGATGTGATTGGTTGAATTTGAATTCCCTTCTATCTGTGTTGGGAGTGTAACACTAAGATACGACTCAATAAAGGTGGTGCCAACTGTATAGGGAGGAGTGAAAAAACTCTTGTAATCCTAATAGATTTTTACCTCCTCTAACCAACTCTATAAATAGAGACATGGAGTTTTTATTTATTTTTAGACCGTTATAGTGCAAATTAGAGAGTAGAGCTTTGATCACTCCCCTTTAGTTTTCTCTGTTCCCCTAGCACATTGTCTAATTGGAAGGAATGTATTTGTGGTAGAGATTTGCTGAGATGTGCTCACACACGCAATGATTTGAAGGAAGTGAATAACATTGAAAATCTGACAGTAAAGATTTGTTCTTGAAGAATTGTTCAATCAAAAGTGTAGTTTTCAGTCTCCAATTGATACATTAAATTAGATTTAATTTATTGTTTATAGCATTATGAGTTAGTTTTTTGTGATTAAACAAAAACATTTAAAATTCCGCTGCATCACCGAAATGTTTTTTTCCCAACAATTAGGTAGATGAATCTGTATGTTTTAGATGAACATTCATTTGAATGAGCGACATTTTTTTTTCATGTGGGCTTTCTAAAGTTGTTGTTTTCATGACAACGTTATTAGCTAGACAAATTTGTACGTTTTGAACGAACGACGTTTACTTTCATGTGATTCTTTTTGGAGTTGTTGTTGTTTTCATAATAATATTGTTAGACCATCTTAATACAAATGTTAATGTTAATGCTATATTAGTAGATGAAGTTGTATGTTTTAAACAAAGATTTTTAACGGAATTGTTTACATAATAATATTATTATTAGGCTATGTCTAATGTAAATGTAGAAGCTATTGTTATATTTGATATAAAAAAAAATGTGAACATGATGTATTAATGTATTATTTTTATTTGTTTAGTAATACATAATACTATTTTAAATGTGTTTTGTCATAATTATTAAACAATTAGAATTATAAAGGCAAACTTTTAATTTTAAATAAAAATTTAAAAATATAAATATTGTAATAATTTAATGAACTTGGCATATGCCCTACTTGATGCCAAACTTGTCACTAATTATAGGATATGTTGAATTTAACACTAAGAATAACATTCCATTTGTGAGTAATTTTTCTCATTAAATGCTGAAATTTGGCATTAACATACTAGTTTTACGCTGCATTATGATGCTTTTGTTATGGATTAATACTTACTAGCTTGGATTATGAACATTATAACACTTTGTTCCGAGATTTTTTTTTTTTTTTTTTACAGAATACTCCATGAATTCTAATATTTATCAATTATCATAAATGATTACATCCTTGTCATATAATAATAGAAAATATAAAGAAATGGATATATTAATTGCAAAATATACTAGTTTTCAAGGGTTCTAACAGTAGTCATGAGAACCTTTGACATTTAATGTAACTTTTTATATCAAAATTCCAAGTCATTAAGGGACGAACAAATTGATTACCTCTATTAAATTACGCAATTACCTCTGATAAATTACAAAAATTCTTCAACTTATAGTCAGCGACCAAAGCTCACAAAAATAAAAGTTAAAAGTAGCAATATGAAAAACAAATTCAAACTAAAATAGTAAAATTATAAATTTCAATGAGAAAATAAAAGTTCTAGTAGTAATATTTTTGTAATAAAATTCAGAAACTTTCATAACATTATTGAGGAACTATCAAAAAGTTTTAGAAAATTTATAAAAAGGACAGATTGTGTCTTTGTTTTTATAATTTATCTGATTAACAATATTTTGTCATCTATTATGCTTTACACTTTGCAGAAAATGTTTTTCTCTCTATTTACCAAAAAAAAAAAAGGAGCATGTCTTAAACTTTCTAATTTGTGACTCATCACATCTATTTTATTTAAATTAAAATAAAATCTTAATCATGTTTATGCTAGGATTTACTTTTAATATTGATACTTCTATCTAGTATGCATAAAGTTTTCCACCAATATCCACATTTAATATTTTTTACGATCTTTACTGAAACTTTCCCACTCTTAAAACAATTTTAATATCCAAAAAGACATTTGATCTAATTTGTTTTATATACATTTGGTGCATTGGAACCACATACTATTTATTTTATTTCAAAAGCTAAATGCATAACCTTCTCACTTTACATCTAGAAATCATGTCTTCAAAGAAAAATACATCAATCTATTTGAACTAAAATAAATAAATGAATACCAAATATCCTATCATTTCAAAGTTAAAAAAAGAAAATGTTGAAATACAAAATATAAAATTGGGAGACCTAAATGCCAAAATAACTTTAGAGTTTCACACACACAACGGGGGTTAAAGCTAAGGACTTATGTCGCAATATTTTTTTGTTTGTGGACTCGGGATATGAAGAATACAAAGTTGGTGACCCAAGTGTCAAGAGCTCAAAGTTTAGGGACATAAGGCAGATTTTCTAATTTAATATTTTTAATTTGGGGTAGTTACTGGTTAGCCTAGCGGTGAATTCACATCCAAGCTCTGATATTTGCATCCTCTTACAGTAAAAAAAAAAAAAGAAAAAGAAAATAAACTTTGAGGAGGTTTCTTTTTTGTTTTTTTGAATAAGATTTGACAAACTAAATTCATATGATTTTCTTCTTGAGGAAAATGGTTTTATACATTACGGGGAAAAAAGAAAGAAATACAAAATGTTTGATATTTGAAAAAAATAAAATAAAATGAAAGGCTTGCTTTTGAGAGATCTTTTATGTTCCCCAGCCGGACTTTTAAAAAGTCTAATTACTATCTGCAATATTGCCTAATTTCATCAAACAAAACAGACGAAAATGCAGAAAGATGTTCTTGTAAAAAGGGTTGTTAGGCTAGTGTCTGATGACGTAAATTTCTAGCTGGCAGTTAGCTTTGTTTTGACCAAAAAAAAAAAAATTATATACACTCACTACAAAAATGCTAGTAGCATAATAGTATTGACTGCATTGTTTATAACTCTCCTTCCGGTACATGGTCTCTCTCTCTTGCTCTCTCTCTCTCTCAGAAAAATTTAGCGATGCAACTGGATTTATGGAAGGAAAAAATAACCAATGAAATGGAAAACTACATACCAGATATACCATCTTTAGTAACTTAGAAATTGTCGCTCACATCAATCACCAATGATTTGCTGTCCTCTATATATATATATATATATATATATATATATATAAACATGAATTTTAACGGTCTCTTCTCAAGGAACAGATAATTTAGAGCAACAATATCTTGGAAGTGGAGTACCAAAAAATATTATACTACATTTTGCTACTTTTAGAAAGGACCCAAAAAAGAATGAAACCGTTTATTTTGCTTGAGAAGTGCCTATCAGAAATAGATGGGAGAGAAACAAATGGTGGGCATCTTGTAAATAATTTGTCTTTAGAACACATTACAATTTACAACATACGGAAATAACATAACAGAAATAGAACCAAATTTATGAAAACAAGCAAGAGAAGACTTGGTCATTGCTAGTCTGTCATTTACCAACATTCACATGCAAATTTAGGAAAACCCCACCAAAATCCAAGCATTTCCATTCCCAAATCCCCCCCAAACTTAGAGCTTTCGTTTCAAAAACCCCCAAAACAATAAAAGTATCTAATAATTTTGTGGCTGCAGGAACCTAAAAAAAAAAAATCCTAGTAATGATTAGAAGAGCAGAGAAAATATTGCATAACCTCTAAAAGAGTTCCCAACCCATTTTGTACTCTGTCCCCTCAACGTAACACCCTCATCATTTAATTTCTCCTCTTTAGACTCCCCTATAGGCAGCCTTGGGCCCATCCAAGGTGGCGGCTTCCAAAAATGCGGGCCTCAGGCTGCTTCCTCTTCTTCCTAATCTCTTATTTTTCTCTCTTTTCTTCCTTCTCCGCAGCTCTTACCGATGCTGAGGTGTCCTCCATCGTCCGTCGCCAGCTGTTGACCCTTCATGAGCATGGAGATTTGCCTGACGATTACGAATTTAAGGTTGATTTGGGGACCTTGACATTTTCGAATTCCAGGCTTAAACGTGCATACATTGCGCTTCAAGCATGGAAGAAAGCTATCTACTCTGACCCGCTTAACACAACGGGAAATTGGGTTGGCACAGATGTTTGTTCCTACAATGGAGTTTTCTGTGCTCCCGCCCTTGATGACCCAACACAAGAAGTTGTTGCCGGTATTGACATAAACCACGGTGACATTGCTGGGTATCTTCCAGTGGAGTTAGGCCTACTGACTGAAATTGCCCTGTTTCACATCAATTCAAACAGATTTTGTGGGGTCATTCCGGAGAGTTTCTCCAGGCTAACACTTCTCTATGAGCTTGACGTCAGCAACAATCGGTTTGTGGGTCCTTTCCCAAAGGTTGTTCTTTTGATTCCTAACCTCAAGTACCTTGATCTCAGGTACAATGAATTCGAGGGCAAACTACCTTCGGAGCTCTTTAACAAGGAATTGGACGCCTTGTTCTTGAACAACAACCGTTTCACATCAACCATTCCCGAAACTCTTGGCAACTCTCCTGTCTCAGTCTTGGTCATTGCCAATAACCATTTCCAAGGCTGCTTACCCAATAGAATTGGCAAAATGGGGAACACTTTGAATGAGATTATCGTTTCCAACAATAACCTTGTTGGGTGTTTGCCATTGGAGATTGGCAACCTAGGAAATTTAACAGTTTTGGATATTAGCTCCAACTCATTCAGTGGGATTTTGCCCAAAACTTTCAAATCCCTTCAGAAGGTGGAGCAATTGGTTCTTGCACACAACACACTAACTGGGTTTGTCCAGGAGAACATTTGTGAATTGCCTAGCTTGATGAACTTGACGTTCTCCTACAACTACTTCAATGGCGAGGCCTGGGAATGCATGCCATCGACGAATAAGAACATTGTATTGGATGATGCAAGCAATTGCTTACCGGATAGGCCAAACCAGAAGAATGCAAAACAGTGCCGAGCTACTGTCAGCAAGCCAGTTGATTGTAGCAAGGCAAAGTGTCGATGGCCACCGACACCTTCTAGCCCAAAACCAATCAAGAAACCAAACCCACCGTCTGTGCCAACTCCCAAGAGTCCAAAGCCGTCCCCACCAAAACAAACCCCTCCAAAGTCAAAGCCATCACCAGAACCAGTATCAGCTCCTCCAAAATCTCAGCCAAAGACACAACCGCCGAAACCATCTACAAAACCATTTCCTAGTGCTCCACAAACACCTGTTTCACCACCAGAACCCCATGATGGATCTCCAGTGCCTGGACCAATGCGCTCACCCCCACCAACTATTCATTCACCACCACTACCAGTGCACTCCCAACCACCACCTACACCTGATCCTAACAACGGATCTCCTGTTGGCGGCCCAACTCGTCCACCACCACCACCACCACCAACAGTCCACTCCTTCCCGCCACCCCCTGATCCCAATAACGGATCTCCAGTTGAAGGACCCATACGACGACCACAACCACCACCAAAAGTTCACTCTCCTCCAACCCCTATTCCCTCCCCACCTCCCCCACCACGGTCAGTTCACTCTCCTCCACCACCCTCTCCTGTTTACTCACCACCTCCGGTTTACTCACCACCGCCGCCGCCTCCTGTTTACTCACCACCACCACCTGTTAACTCTCCACCTCCACCAGTCCAATCTCCACCACCACCACCAATTAACTCTCCTCCACCGCAGGTTTTTACACCTCCACGACCTCCGATTAAGTCTCCTCCCCCATCTGTCTCCTCGCCTCCACCACCTGTATTTTCGCCTCCACCACCACCAACTAGCTCTCCTCCGCCACCTATCTACTCACCTCCACCACCTGTCTACTCACCTCCCCCACCTGTTTTTTCACCTCCACCACGACCAATTAGCTCTCCTCTGCCACCTGTCCAATCACCTCCACTGC
Source organism: Artocarpus heterophyllus (assembly GCA_025403435.1). Lineage (NCBI taxonomy): Eukaryota > Viridiplantae > Streptophyta > Magnoliopsida > Rosales > Moraceae > Artocarpus > Artocarpus heterophyllus. Next base: position 7,336,691 of record CM046344.1, read on the forward strand.
CTGTTTTTTCACCTCCACCACCACCAATTAGCTCTCCTCTGCCACCTGTCCACTCACCTCCAGCACCTGTTTTTTTACCTCCTCCACCACCTGTTCACTCAACTCCACCGCCTGTTTTTTCACCTCCACCACCACCAATTAGCTCTCCTCTGCCACATGTCCATTCACCTCCACCACCCGTCCACTCACGTCCACCGCCAGTTAGCTCCCCACCTCCACCAGTCCATTCTCCACCACCACCTGCACAATCTTCCTCACCTCCTCCTCCTGCATTCTCGCCGCCGCCACCACCCGTGGACGACCTAATTCTCCCACCAATCTTCGGATTCCAATACACATCGCCACCTCCACCAATGTTCCAAGGATACTGAATGGCACAACATGATCATTCAACACTGTGTCTAGGTTTTTATTTGACTTTGTATACAAATTTCAGTCCTGCAACATATGCCCACTTTTGTTAGTACATTCTTTGTCGTTTGCATAAAATGGAAGTGTAAATCTAATCCAAATTCCTTCCATGCCACAAAGGACGCCATCGACCAATATATTTTACTTGCGAGTGTTTGACTTTGCGCTAACATTTATTTTCATCATTACTTCATCTATTTCATCTTTTCATATAATAAGGATTCTCATTGATAGGTAATTCTAGATTAAAAATTTTCTTATTCATAATAAAGCTTTTTTATTTTCTTTGGCGAATCTGCATTTTCTATCAAACCGGAACAAGACATGTTAGTCTACCGTACAAACTAAATAAAACAGCCTATTCATTAACCAGAAAGTTGAGCAAACTAGCTTAAAGCACTATCTAATACGAGACACTAATTTGTTTCTGATTGATGATGCTAAACCACGTTTAAAAAATGTCTGCCTTGATAGATAAAGTCGGTCCAGCTCCAAAAGCATATACTGATTCAAGCTATACCAAGAAATGTTCCATACGGCTAAATGCACATCGCACCTGTTTAATGCACATTGCACCTGTCCCAATGCAAGTATTTCAGGATTGCCAATAAAGGGCTCAAAACTCAAAGAACAGGGAAACCATAATCCTCAAAACATATTGTTCATACATAATAGTAGCATTCAGAAAAAGAGAAATCGTGGAAACCAATTGCTACAACATTTGCAAAGATTGCCCTTTTTCATAGAAAAAAAAGTTCAGCTTATCCTAGTATTCTAATCAAGTACCCTATTCTCTACTTCGAACCAAAGGTTTTTTTTTTTGTACATTTAAACAAAAAGCAACAAAATAATTAGCATTCCAAGCAACAGCTCCAAAGTCCAAACCTCACTAAGTGGAAGCAGCAGCAACAGCCTTGATAGCTCTCTCCAATTCGGATTCAAGATTGTTGCTCACTGGCGCCTGATTCACCGACTTCTTCTTCGGCTCTCGTTTTTCATTCTCTTCTTTGACATTCTTCCTGCTTCTCCACCTCTCAAACTCGCTAGAACTCTCGCCTGAAGGCATTTTAGATGCCGAATCCAACCGCAAAAATTTTCCACGGCCGCCACCAGAAACTCCAAACTTCATCTGCTCCAAGCTCTCCTTCATCTCCCCATTCTGCCTCTCCAAAGCCTCCAAAGCCTCCAAATCCCTCCTCATCCAAAAACACATTCCCTTCAGCAACTCCAAATTACCCTCATCACTCTTTTTTTTCTTCTTCTTCTTATTCTTCTCCTCCTCCTCCTCCTCCTCTTCCTTACCCTCCTCAACTCTCTCTATCCCAATCTTGTTCAACTTCAAGTATGGCATTTTTGACCCCAAATCAGGCGGCAAATTCACACCCCACCTCATGTTCATCTTCACCCTTTTAGTCACCGGAATCACAGTCCTCGCCATCACAGCAATCCCAGACAAAAACCCATCTTTCTCATACTTATTCCCCATCCCAAAACCCTCCTTAAAGTCGCCATCTTTGCCACCCAAAGGCTCCAACTTCAATTCCTGCCAAACGGAAGACGACCCTTCAGGGACAAACCCATTTCCAGTCTCGAAATTTGAAGCCGACCCAGAACCCGAATTGACCTCAATTCTGGGTTTATTATTACTGGAGTTTGAGAAAGTGGTCTTCTTGAAGGAAAAGTTGCCGAACTGGGGGGTGAAGAGGAGAGAGAAACTGGGGTTTGGGGAGGAAAAGGAGAAGTGGGCAGTGAAGATTAGAGGGGAGTGGTTTGGGGAGCCGACGAGGCCAAGGCCGGATTTTAGAGAGAGAGAGAAAGGAGGAGAGGGAGTGGAAACTGTGGGGGAGTAGGAGAGCTTGAGAGAAGGGCCGGAAGGGAAGTTGGAGGAGAGAGAAAGGGAGAGGTGAGAGGAGTCGGATATGGTGGTGGAGATGGAAGTGCGGAACGGGTGGTTGAATATGGAGACAGGGATTTTTGCTGTCACCAATGTTGATCGGTTATTATTTTGATCTTCTTGGAGCTTCACAGACAGCTTCATCTTTCTTTCAGTTCTGTTCTGTGTCAAGAGGGAGTTGGGTTTTTTTTTTTTTTTTTAAATAATTTTGAAGTGAGATGGGAAGAAGTTTGTTGGAGGAGAAAATATGGAAGTGTCCTAGTCCAACGGACGGACAGGGGAACATGAGGGCCCGTCTGGTTCTCGTTTTGGAAATGGTGTTTCCATTTTGGGTTCATTTCACTTTTAACCTTGAACTTGTAATTTGCTACATTTTAGCCCATGAATGTTAAAACACAACAAATCACACCTTTGAATTCAACTTGTTTTATTTTAACCCTTTCGTTATCAAATCGGTTAAATATTAACAGAATTGGGCCAATAATTTCACTTTTAACCTATAAACTATGAAACTTGCCTTGTTTTGACCTTTTTGTCACTCAATCTGTTAAATATTATGAATCTAAGAAAATGACAATTTTAACCTTTTAACTCTATATATGTTTTCCATATATTGTGAAGTCAAAATATCTAAATTTTATTTATTCATTATATAAGTTTTACTATTTTTTTCTTTTTTATAGTTTGGTTGATAAAAGTTTTACTGCTTTTTTTTTGCTCAAAAAGTTTTATCAAATTTTCTCCATAATAAAAATATGAATAACTAAAGAAAAAACATTTGTACTTCAAAAAAAAAAAAAGAAGAATAAACATTTGGATATATGGGTACTTAACAAAAGCGACATGTAAAATTTTTGGGTTAAAAATTACCTAACTAATGTGATAATGAATACTTCGCTTAATTGGACTTAATAATCACAAAAAAACCTCAAAATTCGTATTAATTTTAAGTCAATAAAATGTACATTTGTTTATAAAATTCCCTATTTGTAGGTCGAGATGTGTGAAATTTGATTACAAAAGATTTAATCTCGACTGTTTATTTATCATTAATCGATTAGGTGCATATATGTGTGACTTAATTTGTTAATATTTAACGACCTTAATAATTGAAGGGCCAAATAAGACAAGTTTCCTAGTTGAAGGGTGTGATTTGTCATGGTTTAAAGTTTAGGGGCCAACATAGGATAAATTGCATAGTTTATGGGTAAAAGTGATGTTATTGGCTCATTTTAGTTAATATTTAACAGATTTAGTACTAGAATGGCTAAAATAAGACAAGTTGAATAGTTTGGGGTAATGATTTGCTACATCTTAACGTTTGAAGGTCAAAATAGGATAAGTTGCATAGTTTAGAGGCCAAAAATGAAATTAACCCTTTTATTTTTTGCATGTGTTTTTTTTTTCTAGTTTTTTGTTTTTTGTTTACAAAAATTAAATTAATTTTATTAATGTAGGTAAATTGGATCATTATATTAGGGCAGAAAAAAAATAGATTACGAAAATATGTGTCTTTCTTTTTTCTTTTCTTTTTCTTTTTTAATTGTCAAGACAATGATAAAAAGAATTGAACTTATGTTCAACTCCCAAATTATAGGTCAAAGTTTTATATTGATTCCTGATTTTCGAAACATCTTATATTATTCTAAATTAGTTCTTTCACTCAATGAACAAGATACGACTCACTTTTTGAGTTCCCTAATATGTGAAATTGTAAAATTAGTTAAATAAACCATATAGGGTATTCACGTTTCCTTTTCTTTTTTTTTTTTTTTTCTATAACTTGGTGATGGATGGAGCTATTAGTTTAAACAACTTCATAGATTGAAGATTTGTTTTAGGATGTTTTAAAAGTCAGAAGATTAATATTTAAGTTGACCTGTAATTCGAAAAACTATAAATGAGATTAACCTTTATAAAAATTATCCTTGAATTTTGTGATTAAATTCAATTCACAACTGAAATTACTCAACTTATAAGTAACAAAATTAATCCTAAATGTATTTTCGTCCAAAAAAAAAAACAATATAACATCAGTGATTGTAAGCAAGGTTTCTAGCTATTTTTTGAACAAAATCATCCCAATATTGTCATTAATAATAATAATAATAAAGAAGAAAGGCTGAACACAAAGGAATTTATCATGAATAAAAGATCCTTCGAACAAAAATGCAGTGAGTGCTTGAAAACTACCGAGTTTCATCCATTAACATTTAAAATTGTTCCAGCTATTATATTTAAACAAGGTAGCGCATGGGTGTTCTCTATCTTTTTTCATTGCTCTGCTAGGATTTTTTAAACAAGGTTCTTTGGTGGTGCAAAGAAATGTGGTAATGAGATCTTTCGTAGATTTTGCTTCTCTCTCTACAAGTTTCCTGTGAAACATGGACGACTAAGAACAACGACCACCATAGCTCGTCGTCGTCTCTTCATCTTCCTTTCCTATCCTCACGAGTCTTTTTTTTTTTTTGATTCTCCGAAGGATGACAATAACAGAGATAGGCATCAATTTTGGGGAGAAGAAGAAGAAAAGGCTCGGATTTAGTATAACCCGATCCGTATTTTCGAAGTACTGATATGAAAACAAGGGTGTCATATTCTTTTCGTATAATATCAAAAATTTCCACAGATATTGGTGTTTTGAAGGAAATATTTGTTTCCGCAAAAACTGTAGTGTAAAACAAGGATGAAAATGTCGATGTTACCAAGATTGTCGAAGTTTTGATTACAGATAATGTCATGGAAATTGTCTATGCTGGCGGATATTTATGAAAAAAAATGGATATCTTGAGAAAAACTGAAAAACTTGTAATTTTTTCTTACAACTTTATACAATATTAAAATAATAAATATTACTTAATTTGAATCAAGTTAATAGCATAATTAATACAATTTTAGTCTAATACGAGAGTTATATTGCTTACTAGAAAAGGATACTATCATTATATATTGATTATAATTTTAATATTATTTTATGTATTTATCACAAACAATGTACAATATAATATAATAGAGTGCATAAAATACTATCATCAAACATAATAAAGCACACACAAACTTCAAGTGTTTTTAATACCGAAAGGAGTTTTTAGCTAGTTGAAAAACATTATGCAGGTTTTGATCTTGATCTAAATAATATATCTATCAAGATATTACCCTTGAATTCTTCTACAGATAATTGTTGATGTGCTACATATATGCTTCTTGATCTCTTCCTATTGTTAACCTATAGATTGGATATTGTTGATATCCAATTTGATGAGTAATCTTCATAAAGTTGTATTGACATCTCAACATTAATTTATGGTGGAGGATACATGAGTATAATAAAGAAACTTTCTTGGCTTTATACTTTTGAACTCGTCCCAGTTTGAGAACTATAAGGAATATTACATCCATGTGATTTGGTTAGTTTCTAAGCTCATGGAGTCAAAAGTCAAGGCAACATAATCCTCGTCAATTTGACTCATTTGAGTTGTACCATATCTTCATGTGCTCCATAAAGATTAATAATTAGAATTAATTGACAAAAATAATAAAATAATAACACACATATCTACATGTAACATGGCATAAGGCTTTGCATAAGAGTTACGACTATTCATTTTAAAAGTAAAAATTATTTAAAGACTAAATAAGTTTTAAAAAATACATTTTTTTATTGTATTTAGGTTCACTAAATAAATTTCAACAAATACTTTTTGTTGTATTTATGTTCAAAATATTAGTCATGTTTTATTGAAAAATAATTAAAAAAAAGTCCTACAAAATTGATTTACGTGCAAAAAAAAAGGCCTTTTTGACATTTTGTGAAAATTTTTGAAAATATCCAAGATTTTCACTGATATTCACCAATAGTATAGATATTTGTAGATATTATGTATATTTTATAGACATCATGGAAGAAAAATCCTTCCCCTCATATTTATATCGAGATTTCAAAATATGGATATTGTCGTGGAAATATTGACAATATCGAAAATGTCTACAATATTGTCGATATTTTCATGACAATGTCTATATTTTGAAACCTCGATATAGATATGGGGGGAAGAATTTTTCTTCCAATATGGATAGAAGAATTTTTCTTATGGGATATCCGTAAAATATCCATAATATTCATAAATATTAGTGCTATTGATGAATATCTTTAAAAATTCAGGATATTTTTTTAAATCTTCATAAAATATCCAAAAAAGTTGAGAAAATTTTATTTTTTCCCATATACTAATTTTGCTAGACTTTTTTTTAATTATTTTTCAATAAAATGTAACTAATAATTTTGGAATCTAAAAACAATAAAAAAGCATTTATTAAGACTTATTTAGTCCTTAAATAATTTTTACTTTTAATATGAATGATTTGTGACTCTTATATAAAGCCCTATGTCATGTTACATTTAAATATGTGTACTATATTTTCTTTATTTTTGTTCACTAGTTTTAGTTATTGTTCTGCATGGAACACATGAAGACATGGTATAATTCAAAGAAGTCAAACTGACGAGGATTCTATTACCTTCACTTTTAACTCATAAACTTAGGAACTAAACAAAGTTTTTATAGAAATAATATTTCTTATAGTTCTCAAAACTTGGGCTATCGATACCAACAATATATAATTTATATGTTAACAGTAGAAAGAGATCAATAAACATACATGTGGCACATTAACAATTACCTTCAGTACTATTCGAGAGTAATATCCTAATATATGCATTATTTAGATCAATATTAGAACATGCATAATGTTTTTCAACCAGCTAGAAACTTCTTTGGTATTGAAGATACTTGAAGTTTGTGTATACTTTATTATATATGTCGATAATTTTTTTTGCATTCTATTATATTATTGTACTTTTTTTATAATGAGTATGTAAAATAATATTAAAATCATAATAAATATATAATGATGGTATCCTTTTATAGCAAGTAATACAACTCTCATATTAGACCAAGATCATATTATTTATTTATTAACTTAGTTCTAATTAACCAATATTGATTTTTTTAGTATTGTGTGAATTTGTAAGAAAAAAAACACAAGTTTTTATTAAGATATCCATTTTTTCCCAAATATCTGTCAACATCGACAATATCTATAACATTATTAATAAATTAAAAGCTCGACAATCTTGACAACATCAACATTTTCGTCATTGCTTAGTGTAAAATGACAAAATATCTAAAAATTTTACTAAAATTTTTGCAGAAATATCGGTAGAAAATTGACAAAATATTCAAACTTTATATGTAATTTTTTAAATCAATTTGAAATATAAAATTCAAGTTATTTTTTTATTCCTTTTTTAATATAATTTTTTATAAATTTACTTTTTATGCTACAAAAATAATTTTTAATTTATTTCATGCTTTGGGACATGCGATTTAAAATATCAACTTTAATCTTTCAATCATTAATAATCATAATAGACCTCTAATTTTTTTGTAACTATTCAAACTCCATATTTTGGTATCGCTGTTATTTGAACCACAAAGGTATCCAAATACCTTTAAACCATCTAAAAGCTTTTTTTAGTATTGATATTTTCTTCTCTTGTATAAAACTATAGATATAAAATACTTGTATTAGTTGACTTTTAACTAACTTTCTCAATTTGAGATCGTATGCTTATCATTTATCATATTACGATAAGCTTCTTACTATTCATAATTTTATATTTATCACATACTTAATAATTTGGTTGAAAAGTTTATCTAAATTATACATTATTAACAATTTTAAAATTCTTAAAGTCTTATTTAAAACTAAAAATAGTTTAAATGACTTTTCATATTTTATATCAATTTTCACCTATATTTATATTTTAATAAAATTTAAGTGCCTGATATTTGTTAACAATATCGATATTTTCATTCTTAGTTCATTTACAGTGTTGCCTAATGGTAGAATATTCTCATTAAAAAACCCAAAAAAAGAATATTCTCCGGCAGAAAAGGTGCGGTAATACAAGTACGGCAGTACTGAGCACAGTACACTGTTCCTTAGAGCCTACTTTGGCTGTAGTTGTTTACACGTGGATCACCGCTGTTGCATGGGATCTTCGGCCGTTTTTTTGTCAGCGCCAGAAAATTGAAGGCCAGGGGCCAAGCAAAAGATATTTCTCGAGTGTTGTGCAAGATTTTTTTCTCTTACTCAATTAATAAAATAAATCTGAAATTTACGTCTACTACAAAATTTATCAATTTTTTATTACGTTGATAAATTAAAGAATTTATCATGAAAAATAACTAGCCACTCGACTTCATATTGTTTGTTAATTAATCTATGTTAGTTTATGATTAAATTCCTTTTTTTAACGAGATTAGATTTTACTTCAGATAGGGAAAAAAGCATAACCTTTAATTATTTTTTTATGCAAACTAACTACATAAAATAAATTAGTTTTATTTTGAGAGAAAAACAAATGATATTATTGTGTATCTTGTGTATATATGTACATATAAGAGCAAAACTTATTATAAGACATGTAATTTAACTCTATCAATAGGTTCTATTATTTTATCCATTGGATTAAGTTTTTAACTATTTAATTTATAATTAAAAACAATTCTATGTTATGAGCTATAAATATTTAACATGCACAATAATAATCAGATAGTTAAAAAAATTAATATAATTGTTAAAATAACAAGACCTACTGGTTAAATGTTTGTTATACCATAAAAAAATGTGTGCAAAGAAACTTGCACTAGCATAATATTTCTACCGAAAACATACAAAAAAAAGTGCACATATATGGTTGTGGGCTTTTCCAATTATATATTTTCCATATGAGGAAAAACAAATGCGTACATAAATTAATTTTGAGGTTTATTGAGCTAGAGTCTAAAAAATGGTTGTGGGCTTTTCCAATTATATCTATGCGTATGTAAATTAATTTGTGGTTTATTGGGTTAGAATCTCAAAACTTGTGTTCCTAAATATCGGAAGAAGATATTTGATCAAAATATGGTTTTGATAAATGGACCATTGGGGCATAAGACGCATGTGAGACATCCATAAGTATTAATTTTATTAAAAGATATTGATACATATCTTTTGAACCAATCATGAAAATAGCAATCACCTACGTAATTTACAATATATCAAACCAGAGCACGTGGTCAAACTTGAACTGAAGCTTTTTATGTCACCTAAAAGAAAAGAATTGAAACTTTATGTTGATTTTCCAAAAGGGAAAAAAAAAGTAAGAAGCGGAGAAAGATATATATATTTTTTCTTTTCGTCAGATATAATTATGTAAAAAAAACTCTATAGCATCAAATTTATATTATATTTATTTATTTTTGGTGAGACATAATTATATAAATAATTTAAATCGTTAAATTTAAATTATATTTTATAAAACTATCTTTTATTTAATTTTAATTTAAACTTATAGTTTAAAACTATATCATATCATCATACTAGATTTTTTTTCGCAATACTTGACGTAATAGTTTAATGGCAATTATTCTAGTAGTATAAAATTTAGAGTGCTAATTTCTCACGTCAAATTTTAAAAATAGAAAATAGATTTTTATGATCTGTATAAAAAATCATATCTAAGGTACTTTTGATCATATCTAACAATAAAAAACAAAAATCATTTAACAAGTGTTTAATTATAAAAATATACTTTATAACTGTTAATTTTATAAATAAAAATAATTTTAACAAAATTTAACGGTAAAAAAACACAACCATAAATAAACCGTAGGATCCCTCATGTTGAAACGGCAGTTTTGCTTTTTAGTTAGAGAAAGCCCAACACAGAACACAGGTTGTCCAACTGTCTACAGTCTTTCAGCCTCAATGTACTCTCCCTCACTAATTTGACTTTCTCTGCTTTTATTATTTCCCCACCTCTCTCTCTGTTTTATTTATTTATTTATTTTTGGGTCTTCCTTCTTAGAGCTTTGCTCTTCTTCTCAGATGGCGGCGGCTATAAACATTCCGACGAGAATGTCGCTCCTCAAGGCCGAGAGGACGACCTCGGAGTCTCTCGCGTCCTCCAAGAGCCTCACTGATTTTCTCGCCTTCCAAACAAGACCCACCAGGAGTAATTTTTCTCAGGAAAACGGTTTCACTGTCAGATCCATGGCGATCGCCGGGGAGCGACAGAAAGGCCAGCTCAACTCTTCCAATGGCCTCGTCGGGAGCACTGTAAGCTTTTTTCTTTTTTTTTTTTGTAATTTTTTTATTGATGTTGATTTTGGAAGGGAAATTTCTGCTGCTTAATTTGGTGGATTTTTTATTGTTTGATTTGCTGGCATTTTTAGGTGTCTTGAAGTTATCGCAACTTGGAACGATAGAAAATCTTTAATCAATCACTGATAACAAATCATTGATTATCATGTTTTTGTATTAAAGTTATTGACTTGTTGAAAATCCAGTTTTGAATTCAGTGGCTGTATATATATTTGATGGTAAAATTTATAAAGGTTCAATCTTTTGCTTGCTTCTTACAGTTTTGAAAAATTCCGTTTGTTTTATCTAGTCCCATTATTTTTTCCGGGTTTCTTGTGAGTTAATATTTCTTGGTTTGTTAGTGTTTGAAATATATTTCCTCTATATGGTCATCGAAAATTTCAAAGGGTAGAGTAAATGAAGAGGATATGCATTTTGTTGTGTTACTTCTTCCTTTCTTAGGGTTTTTTTAAGTGTTACTTATAGAGAGATAGAGGGGCTTTTTTTTTGGAAGAAAATAATTTTTTGAGGTGCGAGTAATATGAAATTAATTTTGATATTGACCCCGATAATAAAATGCCTCTTTATTAAAGAGATTCTAGTAGTCAGATCTTTCAGTGGAGAAACTTCGCTTTCAAGTGAGTGAGGCTATGATTGTATCTGTCGATCTTTTCATTTTCAACAGGGTCTTTATTATTATTATCATTATTATTATTATTATTTTTCAGGAGCAACTGAACTCTTCTTTTGAGCGCCAGTCTAGTGATTATGGTCTAGGCCAGGTGAGGGTAACTTCTAATTGTCGGAGAAAAACTAAAATAGTATGCACAATTGGTCCATCTACGAGTACTCGTGAGATGATATGGAAGTTGGCAGAAGCTGGCATGAATGTGGCCCGTTTAAATATGTCGCATGGGGACCACACATCACACCAGAAAACCATTGACCTTGTTAAAGAATACAACTCTCAGTTTGACGACAAGGTCGTGGCCATAATGTTGGACACCAAGGTTTGTTGATTTCCTTGCTCTTTCATTTTTATCAGCCTCTATCTCCATTAGTTTTGTTCAGAAATCAGAAGCATGGGAACATAGTCCATTAACAATGCTGCATTAGCGTTTAAGGTGCATCGGCATGATACAGATCAAAATTGAGAAAGCATTCACACGTCATAACTGTTCTAGTTCTAGAATAATATTGTTTTGTGATATCCCTAAATTTTGTTTATGCCGAATTGAATCCTCGCCTCTGGTGTGAAGTCTGACTTAAGACTATTTCTCAATACTCGTTTGTACTTCATGGATTAACACTTAAAAACGGACGAATTTGATTTAAAGGATGGTTGAACCCGGTTAGAATTACTTTCGCCATTTGTTTTGCTTTTAATGGATATTAGTTACTCACTGCTGGCGATATTGAATACTCTAGCAACATCAAGTGTCACATCTTGATGCAGAGGGAAGCTAGAAAAGAGCCAAATCTACAGCCAAAGGACAAAACCTTAAAATAGGAGAGAATACAATTCTGTTTCGAATATGTCAACATTCAGCTCTACATTACGATAGGTGTAGCTAATAAGGGTATTCATAGCCCACCCATGATTACTAAGGTCATGTGACACAATAAACAAATAATAACAATGCAAATATAAAAACGACTATCATAACTAAATCTTCTTACATCACATCCTCTTTTCTTTCTATCAATGTATATATATATATATATATATTCTTTATTCTTGTGTAGTTACAACCAATACACGAGCTTTTCAATTTCTTCGTGCAGGGTCCTGAGGTTAGAAGTGGAGATGTACCTCAACCAATATTGCTTAAGGAGGGACAAGAATTCAATTTCACAATCAAAAGAGGAGTCAGCACGGAAGACACTGTTAGTGTAAATTATGACGACTTTGTGAATGATGTGGAGGTTGGAGACATACTACTGGTTGATGGTAAACAGTTGGTCCATGAATTATTTTACATATGATTTTCTATCTTGCAATTATTCCACTTGTCAAGCAAAAGAGGTAGAAGTTATTCTTTGACTGCAACTGCTATACTTTTCTTCGAATAGTTGACTTACGTCAAAATTTAGTGATATGTAAATATCTAAATATGCTAATTTTTCAGCTAGTTAACCTTACTGCTCTATATTTGATCGAGTTACCACAACCTGGAAAATACCTAATATTTTTACCTTTAATCTCTGAACTTTGATTTATATAGATAAAAATGCTGGAATATTCTAAATGGTTTCACAAATTTGATGAATCTTTTATTTCTTTATGTGCTAGGTGGAATGATGTCTTTGGAAGTTAAGTCAAAGACAAGTGATTTAGTCAAATGTGTAGTAGTTGATGGTGGGGAACTAAAATCAAGGCGCCATTTAAATGTGCGTGGCAAGAGTGCAAATCTACCTTCAATAACAGGTAACACAAGATGCTGATGGTGCTGATATAAGGTTTAGTTTTTCATCTACTTTATTTTTGCATATCGACAGAGGTGTAAAAACTCAGTACATGATCTTCTGTATCTGTCTTTTGTACAGATAAAGACTGGGAGGATATCAAGTTTGGAGTGGACAACCAAGTTGATTTCTATGCTGTCTCTTTTGTGAAAGATGCTAGAGTGGTTCATGAGCTGAAAGATTATCTTAAAAGTGAGTTTTTTATTTATGTATTTATTTATTATTTTTTTAACGATGATCTCTTTATTCAATAATATTCATTTTACTTTGTTTACTTGTTTAGAACTAAATTATTGCAAATCTCTTTTGCAGGTTGCAATGGAGATATTCATGTGATTGTAAAAATTGAAAGCGCAGACTCTATCCCGAATCTTCAGTCAATAATTTCAGCATCCGATGGGGTTAGTTTTTAGTGTTTTATGGGGCACTTAATTAGTTGTTTAATACATCTTTAGTCTTAGAAGTTAACGTGGAGAGATTAGCATATATCCTTCCTGCAGTTACCTTCTTCTAATCCTTTTGCCCCTTATTTGAAAGCTGTAATTGTTAGAAAGGGTGATGTTACACTTTACAAGTCAATGTTTATACCATCTCTCTCCCTCTCATTGCAACCAAAGGGGAAAAAACACACACACACACATTATAAGAGGAAAAGAATTGACCAGAGGTTCAGTTATCCAAAGAATTAAGAGTTCGTGCCTTTTATATATTAAATTAACTGTAACCTCAGTGTCCTATATTGTCTAGTTTACTCTTTTTTTATTTGCAAACATGAATTAATTTTCTTCCTTTGTAGGCCATGGTGGCTCGTGGGGACCTTGGAGCTGAACTTCCAATTGAGGATGTTCCTCTGTTGCAGGTAATCTTCTAATTTTAGGAGCGCATTTTTTTTCTGTCCTCTCTTGGTCACTTAATTTACTACGCAGGATTTTGCTGTAGGCAAACTTCCTGAAATGTGTAATTAGGGAATCTAAATATTTTAAACAACAAGCAAATGTGGTTCTGATAAAAATGGTTATCTGTTCCGTGGTTCCTATATAACAGCAGTGGAAGTTGGATTTTGACTTGATCTGATATCCTTGTGGTTTACAACATATAGAGGATAAAGTTCATGTTTTCCCATTATCACCTTAAATCTCCTTAGGATGCTGAAGTTCGAACCTAGAACCTTTAATTTCTGATATTATGTCATGAACGGAATTCTGTTGTTATAATTATACAGGAGGAAATCATTAGAAGATGTCATAGCATGCAGAAACCAGTTATTGTAGCAACAAACATGCTGGAGAGCATGATTGACCATCCTACACCAACAAGGGCTGAAGTATCTGACATCGCAATCGCAGTACGAGAAGGCGCTGATGCAGTCATGCTTTCAGGAGAAACTGCCCATGGAAAGTAAGTTCAAATTTGGCCTGTGAGACTTCTTTATTCATTTCAACTTTATACTTCACTAGCAATTCTACATACATTTTCATTTTTTGAAGTGATGTGGTTATCTTTCAATTTGAGTTATTTTGTGATTGTCATTATTTATTTATTTTATTTTTTTATTATATGATGAAGATATCCATTGAAAGCCGTCAAAGTAATGCATACTGTGGCATTGAGGACTGAGTCAAGCCTACCTGTTAGCACTGCTCCTCCAGATGAGTTGGGTGCATACAAGGTATGCACAAATCAATCTGTCCATCAATTCCATATATTTTAATTAGGGAAAAAAACCCGTAAAATATCACTACTGGTGTTCGGCATTGGCGCATGACATGTCTTTGGGCATCATGCTTCCACGTGGGCATCGACACAATACCGTGTGATGGCAGCATGCGTTTGTGAATATATGTGGTGCTGGGAAAATTTTTCTCGAGGAGCATTCTGGTCTATGTTCAAGCCTTCTGATTCGCTTGTTTATGGCACTTCCACAGAGCCACATGGGAGAAATGTTTGCATTCCACTCAACAACAATGGCGAACACTCTTATTACTCCAATTATTGTTTTCACAAGAACAGGATCCATGGCCGTACTTTTAAGCCATTATCGACCATCCTCAACAATCTTTGCCTTCACAAATAAGTAAGTCTACTCTGACAAATTGACATTGTATTCATTCAAAGATATCAACTTGTCTTCAACTTGGACTGTGTCATTGATCCCGATGGCTGTCGTGACATGGAATTTTACCTTTCAATGTTTTACAAAATAACATTTCTTTGCATTTCTTGTGGCTATGGTAAGCCTAGAAGCGTGAAGAAAATGTTAGGCAGAATAGAATGCGTATTGATGCATAGTAAGATAATTTAATTGAAGTTCCATTTGAAGAACTGGTTTTTTGACAAGTTACCACACTTGGGAGTCCTTTTCTGGTTAATAAGAAGTGTATGTTTTTATATAGAGATGTTACGAGGCAAGCTACGTGAATGCCTTATATTGGCCTCATATAGTTAATTACATGTACCTTTTATTGCATTCTGAGGAAAGGATGTTCTCTAAATTCAAGGGATGGCGGATTGTTTTATTAGGATGTCGGAAGTTTGAGATGTCAATATGTGCATGGATGAGGACGAAAAAATATAGAGATTGGTGCTACATTGATTAAAAACTAATCAAGCAACACCGATTCCATATTTAGAGGATTAACGCTCACAATTCTCATTGTTGCGTTTTGATTTGTTTTGTTGTGCAAGTGATGCAAGATTATTTTATCTGACAAGATGGTTTAATGGTTATTCAGAGAAAGGATTAAGCAAAGGCTGGTGCTATGTCATGGTGTCCTTCCAATAGATATGGAGTTCTCAAATGACGCAGAGGAGACATTCTCAAGAGCACTCAAGCTTTTGCTGGTTAGGGATTTCTCTGAAATCTATATTTACTCTTTTTTTTTTTTAAAAAAAAACAAAATTATTTATTTACGTCTTTATCTTATTTTGTTACATCTTTACGAATTCCAGGATAGGGGTCATCTAAAAGAAGGAGAATACGTTACCCTTGTCCAAAGCGGTGCACAACCAATTTGGCGTCAAGAATCTACTCATCATATTCAAGTGCGCAAGGTCCAGAGTTGATTTTTGCACTTGTGAAGAGTTTTCCTTTCTTTTTCCTTAAAAGAAAATATGTCTTTTTTGCTAGCTACTTTGTTTCATATTTTTGGGTTGTAACACAAGGATCTTTGTGATTTTTGTTTGCCAAGTTTGACCAATGAACTTACTCTGATGATGTTGAAAACCTCTTGATCTCCTGGGTATTTAGTGGAAGCTTTCTAATTTATAGAGAGATTATTTTTTCATTAAGATATAGATGTCTCAAATTTGTGCTATAAAAATTCTTATTTTTCCCTTCTTTTTTGATTTGCTAATTTGTATGATCTCCACAATTCTGAAATAATTTCTAGTCAACACGGCATGATGTTTGAATTGAATTGGCTTGTTATGGCATTGAACATATTCTTACAAGGTATGGCATCACATGACATGCATCTGGTGGCAACATATGGCATGCCATGACGCTCCACTTAGAAGGCCTGTCATTTTGTGCAACGTTCGAGATCGCATGTATGTTTGGTAGCAGGCAGAGGCAAGGAGACATACTGGCTAAGGTTGGCTTGGTGTCTAAGCATGTAATTTAAAGGTTAACTAGATCCATCTGTAAAAATGTTTCCTATAACCGAGGGATTTCCTTATTTTGCAGGTGGTCAAAATTTTATAGTTAGGAGTCCTTGTGATGGTGATAATGACATTGTTTATTTTTATTTAATCAGGATTTTTTTTTTAATTTTTGGAATAGGGTTAGTTAGTTATCATTTTATGCTGTTTCCTTATTTTATTTTCGCTTAGGTGCCTAGTTTGTTATTTAGTTTGCCCACAAATGTGGTAGTTTGTAATTTCAATTCAGAGACTTGGTTGACAATGACATGGTTGGTGAGTGAATATTGGACTTCTGGTTTTCTTACTCTTGCGTTCTTGTTTTCACCAGAATAATTTCTTAGCTATCTCTTGGTCTCTTTAATCTGTAGGGATCTGTATCTGTATCTCTATTTCATTTCTTCTCTCTTGGTTCTATATATCGTCTTCATTTTGCAATGTTCACTTCTTTTTCTATTCTTATGTCGGTGATCCCAATCATAATGTCTATTCTACATCCTGCACTAGTTTTGTAGCCGTTCAGGATTTGGCATGTAAAAATTGGAACTAGATAGTGAAATTTCAGACATTTTAGGTCCACTATAATGGTTTCTCAATTAGTCTTTCTTTGTTCAAAATCGAGAATCAAACCAAATTCTTATGTTGGGGGTCCAAATCATAATAACTGTTCTACATCCTGTACTGGTTTTGTAGCTGTTCAGGATTTGGCATGTAAAGATTGGAACGAGTTAGTGAAATTTCAGATCTTTTAGTTCCACTATAATGGTTTCTCAATTAGTCTTGCGCTGTTCAAAATAAAGAATCAAACCATATTCTTATGTTGGTGGTCCAAATCATAACATCTATTCTACATCCCGTACTGGTTTTGTAGCTGTTCAGGATTTGGCATGCAAAAATTGGAACGAGATAGTGAAATTTCAGATATTGTAGTTCCACTATAATGGTTTCTCAATTAGTCTTTGTTTGTTCAAAACCAAGAATCAAGCCATTCTAGAAGAGTGTTAGCTTATTGTGATTTTAGCTAGGATGGTATCTGTCCAAAACATTATTGAGATTGATTTATATAACAAGCAGAAGAATAAGCTTCAGGGAAGGGTTACTTTCTAGTAACGTTGGAACAAAATAATTCTCATACAGAAATGTGAGCACCAGAAGCACATGTTAATCCTATGGCAAGCTGAAGGTACAAATGAGAATTGGGTAGCAAGATGAATACCTGAACCAAAAGCTATCCATCTCTTCAAACACACTAACAAGCTCAACCCAGCTCACTGTGAACAAAAAATCTGATTTTTGTGTCAGGTGATATGTTGAAACAGAGAAATGGGTACAAAGAGAAGTTGATTGCAAAAGGGGGTGTTTCTCTCATCTTTTTTCCCCCAACTATTTTTCTTCAAACACCGAACTCTCTTGCATCATATGTTTGTGCCCACCCCGTTTCTCTTATTTAAGTAGTAGGTTATTTTGCTAGCATAGGCATTAACATGTCTTGGTCTTGTCTGGCTTTACCTCCTGATCAGGGTTTGTTGTTCTCGGGCTCACTCTCTTCGTCTTCCCCGTCGTCGTTCTCTCCACATTTTCCTTCCAACTTGATACACTTGTACCACTTGGCGCAGGCAATGTAGACAAACAAGTCTATTGATGTCAAGGCTGCTAGGAGGAAGTAGAACCTGTCTAGGTGACCTCTGTTGAGATTTCCAGGGATCCATCCCGGCATGTGATCCTCCGTCGATATCTTCATAACCATGCTCACTAGCAAACTGCTGACATAGTTGCCTAGAGAGATAGATGTCATGCACAGGGCGCTTCCAAAGCTCTTCAATCTGTCTGGCGTCTGCGCGTTGAAGAACTCAAGCTGCCCTACGTACATGAACACTTCGGAAGCTCCTATGAATGCGTACTGAGGGACCTGCCAAAAGATGCTCAAGGAGCTAGACCCTTCACAGCTCGTACAGTCCTTTCTGGCATACTTGAGCCTGTAGCACTCAACAATCCCTGCTGAAACCATTGCCATCACTGCTATGACAAGGCCGACTCCCATTCTTTGCAGCTCTGTAAGACCTTTAGGACTTGTTTTCCTTAGCCTTCCCACAAGTGGGTCGAGAATTTGACGGTTGATGAAGATGAAGACTGCCACGCTGAGGATGTCAAAGCTGGACATGCTTGCTGGTGGGATTCGGAAGTTGGAAACAGTAGTTTTCATGGCTGCACCTTGCTCCACAAAGAGAGAAGCCATTTGGGTGAAGACCACAGAGTAGATAATGGTGCAGAGCCAGATTGGGAGTAGTCTCAGAATGCATTTAACCTCTTCGACTTGTGAAACGGGGCAGAGACGCCACGGATTACGGTGGCCCTGCTGCTGAACTTCCATTTCTCTGGATGAGATGTAGGCTGCCCTATCCAAGAACCTAACATTGACACAAATATAAATTTGGAATGTTACATGATAGTTATAGCAATTGTATGGATTTAGTGGTTTGCTAGCCAAGTTAGTCTAAAATTTTAAAAGTTTGTCCCATTTTTGTAGCTTAGTGAGATAAAAATTTAGCATATAATGCAATGTCAACCAAAATCTACAAAATGAGATAGAATTGAGTTTGGACGAGTTCTATGCTTACTTGAAACCATGAGTGTGGAGAATCTTCCTGCTACCGTTCATGGATGATTCCTTCCCATCTTCCTCGTACAAGTCATCCCCACTCGGCGGCATCTCCACTCTCCACTTCTTTGTCGCTGCAGCAATGACTTGGCAAAACCTTGGGAGGGGGTTGCCACTCGGCTTGAAGTGACGATACCTAAGAGTTGCAACAAGGAACAGGACTAATGCTGCAAATGCACTACTTGCAGACGCCCAGAACCCAAGTGCCCACATCCCTTCATCCTCAAAGTAGCCCAAAATGGTGTTGGAGAAGAGGGAACCAAGGTTCAAAGCCAGGTAGAAGTAGCTGAAAAACGCCACCTTTGACTGCCCTTCCTTTAGGTTCTCTTCGTCAAACTGATCAGCCCCGAATGTACAGATGTTAGGCTGATACCCTCCATATCCTAGGGCAACCAGATAGATTGCCAGGTAAAATAGTGCCATATCCAAGTTTGAATGTTTCCCACATTTGGTTTCTTGGTCTCCACAGCCTTTAGGTGTAAGCAAGAAGAGATTTGTTGATAGCGAAAGGGTTACAAGGCCCTACAAAAGAAATGCACATCAAGTATTGCAAAGGTGCATAATTAGAATTCGAGTGAGCTCAATCTCAAATATATATACTTACTACAACAAAGATCGCCTGAAAGACTGCGCAAGTTTTGAATCTTCCCCAGTAGGAGTCTACTGAGGAAAGCGCCAAACAAAGAGAAAATGTAGACGGTTCCAGTCCATTTGCTCACGTTGTTAGCGGCGCTGGCATTGTTTTGCTTCAATACCCTTGTCAGGAACAACACTAGATTCACGCCGACACCAAAGAATGCTAGCGTAACCAGGCCTTGGTTCACTGTTTGTTTCATCAATAGGGAAAGTGAAAATGTTTTCTTTCATAAGCATGATGATTTAGAGCAAATGACTGTTGAAAAGAATATAACCCATAACAATATTGGTAACATTTAATCCTATGTAATTTTCAATTTGTAATTCATAAATAAGAGGTTAAAAAGTTTCATTTAGGTTTTCAAAAGCTCTTTTTCCATAAGTTACAAGGTGTCATTTGTTCCAAAAGAGCTTATAAAAGTCAAAAGCTTATTGAGTGTGTCCATCCAAATTTCATATTAAATAGAGCAAAATCAATCTTTTAATCCAATCCAAACAGGCCCTAAATTGGCGAACCCGAGTGCTGTTTGGATTAGTTAAATTCTATTTTCTATTCTTGAAAAGTTTGGGTTAAAAAATGTCCTAGCAAGTGAAATAAGTTAGTAGTAGCTGTGTGATCTCTAGGATCTTAAAAACCGTTTCAAAGTTGCTTCTAAGAACCACAAACATTTAGTTACCAAAATCTTGAACAAAAGAAAGAAAAAGTTTTGTCAAACCCTACTCAAGAAGAATAAGTTATAAGATCAGACTATTGTTTATCCCATGAAGAAAAATATCTCATGCTACTATTATTATAGGTTACATGGATCTTAGCATGTGATTTTGCCATGTTATATTTCAAATTAACGGTTTCAACAGTTTCATTGTATATTAACAAACTTTACCAAAGAGGTGTTCAAAGGCAATCTACAATTCTAATAGTGGAAAAAGGAGCACCAAAAAACTATGCTGCTTTTGTAATAGTATCACTACATTCTGCAGAACATTAAATATTGTTGTGACCTATAGAACATTTGGGGCACATGAGGACCTTTAACTAATTCTTTCACTAGTCAAAGTGAAAAGGCTGTCCTTAGTTTTTATATCTAATTTTTAGGTGTCCACGTTTGATGGGCATGACTCCTAAGTGAGAAGAAGGTTCCTTAGCATGCCTTTGTGTTTTGCTTATTAGTTTATTCATTTCTTTTTTTTTAAGTAAAAAATGGTACGAAATGTTTGGCCTTCTAGAGAGAGACAAGGACCAATGTTCTTGCCTATAACCATGGGCATGACTAGATTGTCTTTTCCTCCCCCCTTAGACAAATAGAAAAAAGTTGGGTGTGACTAAGTTATTTGCATTTTAGGTCAAGCTTTTTAATATTATAATATGATGATACCATTGGCCAATTAACTTAAACACAATACGACAGCAAAAAATTCTGGACACCATAATCTCCAGCCTAAAACAACTTTATATATATCGTAAAGAAAAACTCGCACACAACAAAGAAGCAACTTTTTATTCATGAAAAGAAAGAATAATCAAACTTTTTTTTTGTTCTAAGATGCTTTTATTGTTTTCTCCAATAATATTTTTAGTTTCTTTACTTTTTGACATCATGCATACGTATTTACATGTATAAACTTTTATATGTGTATAAGGTTACATGTCACAACTCTTGTTCTTCACAATTAAAATATTATATTACCAAATAACGTAATTTTTTTAGTCCTAATCTCATATCAGGTAAAGATCATTTTCAAACTTCTAGCTAGTTTTTCTTTGAGGGGAAAATTTCTAGTTACTTGGGAAAACTATTGATTTCATTAATCATGGAACATTATGCTCTACATATTTCTGGTTCCATATCCATGTTAATATTGTTATCCCAATCAATTTCTGAAAAAAATTCCATATAGTTTTCTGCGCATTAATAATTGGCCATTCAGCTATTTCCTAGACCAAAAGCAAGACCAACCTCAACTTGAGGATCAATTCTATTCACCATTATTCTCACTTGCATTATATCTAGTTATCAATCAAATCACATATTTTAATTAAAAGATCGAAAAGAATTTTTATAAAAAAATTATATATATATAAACTCTAAATTTTTAAAATCATCATGTTTTATATTAAACTTTCATTTTTTAATCTAATATAATTATAATATAATTTAACAGTTAAAATTAATTGTATTACGCCCGTAAATATTTTTTTTATCCTATTATAAATTTTTTTTTTTTAAAAAAATAAAAGTTTGGAGAAAAACCTTGAAAAAAAAAAAGCAGACTCATGCAAAAAAAAAAAAAAAAAAACAATAGACGCCACTTATTATTGATCATTCATTCTTCCATTGTCTCCTTATTCATGCCACTTGGCAGAAGCCCACGTCATGCAAAATCAAGGTAGTGTTGCGTGTCTCGTACGTACAACATTCAATGCATGCTTTTCTTACCTCTCTCTCCCTCTCCACCCTAGTTCTCTTCTCATGTCGTTTAGCTTTGCTGCTGAGTAAGCTGTGACACTAAGATACCTGTTACCTACCAATTAAGCCTTTCTTCTCTCTCTCTCTCTCTCTCTCTCTCTCTCTCTTAAAAGTGGTAATTTTGGCCGGCGGTGAAGGTTACACACTTTAGATACACTGTTAAAACCCTGCGTTATATATATACACACAACACAGCTGCAAACAAGAATATGTGTGTGTGTGTGTGTGTGTGTGTGTGTGTTATATTTACACAAATACATATACGCTTGGTTTGTTTTTATTGCCAGGTGTTGGAAATTATCAGTTTATCTTGTCTTATTTTGCCATCTGTAGGTTTGAAAACCGGCAGCTCTTTACACAGCCCACCTTCTAACTACTTATCTAAAATTAAAAATAAAAAAAATGAAAACCCATTTGGATAAACTCTCTCTCTCAAATAATAAAGCTTGTGAACGTTCCAAGAAGGAGAAGGAAAAGAAG